>JBBJLS010000018.1:998553-1021019 GCA_037577275.1 Bryconaethiops microstoma | reverse complement strand
ACTATCACTATCATTACACAGTCACTATCATTACTACACTCGCACTATCACGATCATTACTACACTATCACTATCATTACTACACTATCACTACATTACTACACTATCACTATCATTACTACACTATCACTATCACTATCATTACTACACTATCACTACCCTTACTACACTATCACTATCACTATCATTACTACACTATCACTATCACTATCATTACTACACTATCACTATCACTATCATTACTACACTATCACTATCACTACTATACTGTCATTAGCACCACTACATTATTCTTATGCGGCAGCTGGTGGCCTAGTGGTTAGGGAGTTCGTCCTGAGATCAGAAGGTCGTGGGTTCGAATCACAGGACTGTTCACTCGTGACTATAAGGAGCCACTTTATTGTATTATCACTATCACTACTAAACTATCATTATCACCACTACATTATTATTATCACTACTACACAATCACAGGGTCCCACGGATCCTTGAAAAGTATTAAAAAGTGTTAAAAATGTTTTACGTTTTTTTAGACCTTGAAAAGTATTGAAATGTCTGGAATTTTAAAAGGGGCGGCATTAAATTAATTCTAGGGTGAAATGAAGCAAAGATACCTGTTCCTGTGTTGTTTTTTGTTGCTTTTTAAAAAAATTATTATTATTTATTTTTTTTAACCAGCGCACGTCACTGCCTATAGCACAGGGGGCAGTCTGTACCCCATAGGCCTACATGCATGCCATAGAAAGAGAAGAAATAGTGTTATATGTGTGTAGCTGGTGTGTAGCAGTGATAGTGACCACATTATTATGATCTCTATCACTACTACACTATCACTACTCCACTATTATTATCACAACACTATCAGTATCACCACTACACTGTCATTATCACCACTACTGGCCTTCAACTTCCCAGCCCGTCAGTGTGCAGTGACGAGAGGAATTCTACCAGGTGGACACCACCAACTTGGGCAGAAAAAAACAGTAAGAAAAAATGTTTTCGACACAATGGTAAGTTCACAATTGGGTTCTTTATTAACAGCAGCCTGTGAGACTGTGAGGAAACATTTGTAAATAATGCTGCGTTGCAAAGTTTTGGAACTGGTCTCCACTGCTGACTAATTCAGAAGTGCTGGCCTGTCCGTGAACCTGAGCTCCAGTTAAGCCTCTTTAGTCACAGTGTGAAGGCGTGTTCGACTGATTTACTGACTAAAACAAGCAGCGCTGGACTCGAACCCAACAGCCTAGAACACACAACACATAATGAGTCAAAGATCACAGTTCAGTTCAACCATCCTGTCATTTCATTTAGGGGGGTCAGCCAGAGGTCACTTGGCCTTTAAGACTGACATATGTAAATGAGCTCTGTTCTGATTGGCTGCCCTTATTCTGTGCTGCATTCAAAACCACAGTCCTTATAACTTTGTCATGGATGGGTGAGGCTAAACTGCTGTAGGCGGAGTATGTGTATATACACTACTCACAAAAGGTTAGGGGTATTTGGCTTTGGGGTGAAATTTATGGAAAACGTAAAAAGTTCACACTACAGTGATATTATATCATGAAATTAGGGCATTTAAGTAAAAGCATGCAATGGTGATTTCCTCATCTCAAGCAATTTATTGAAACAAAAGCCAACAACAGTGGTGAGTTTACCACAACAATAAACGTCAGTGTCTCAATAATGAGTCACGTGCCCTTGAGCATCAATTACAGCTTGACAACGACGTCTCTTGCTGTTCACAAGTCGATTTATTGGCTGCTGAGGCGCGGCATCCCACTCTTCTTGAAGGGCGGCCCTCAGGTCATTGAGGTTCTGGGGTACAGAGTTACGAGCCTCTACATGGCGACTCAGCTGATGACATAGGTTTTCTATGGGATTCAGGTCTGGAGAAAGTGCAGCCACTAAATTTGTTTTATTCAAAGATTACAGCCACTCACTCCTCCACCGGGCTCTGTACAGAGTTCTTATAGGCCTCAAAATTCAACACCCATTTTTCTAATACAACCCACTGATCTACCAATAAAGCTTTATCACCTTATTTGCTTAACTCCACCTCTTTGTTTCAACCAATAATTACAGGATTAGTTATCTCTAAATAATATTCATTCAACACCTACAGTCTGCCATTCAGCCAATTAAATTTTATCACCTGATTTGCTCCCTCTACTAAGAAACTTAAAGATGCATACTCAATACAAAGAACATCATAACCAGGATAGGCCTGTATTAATTGCCGGATATAGGCCAAACTCACATTATGTTGGCCAATAAAGTATTCATCAATTAATTCAAATGGTGAGAAGCAGCAAACTCAGGATGTGCAACAAATGTATGGTGGAACATAGCAATGTGCACAGGGCCACAATTGTCAACTGGGATATACATTTGCCTCCTTCGTTTTAGCTGCAGGGAGGGGAAAACTGTATCATAAGCTTTCCTCCTTTGGGTTTTGTGTCCTTAGCCTGGTTCTGTCCCTTCCCCTTGGGTGTACTGGTCAGCGCTAATTGGCTGACTTTTGTCACTGGTGGGCTGATTTGTCACTGGTGGGCTGATTACTGTCACCGATTGGCACCAGGAGAATGGCCCCGGGATGGGACTGCTGGATCTGGGATGGGTAGTAGTTGCACTGTCTGCGAGCTCTTCAAGGGTTCCGCCTGTTCCTCCCTCTCCTCCTCCTCTTCTCCTGCCTCTTCTTGCAACGTGTTTTGCCTCTGAAGGGTCACCATAATCCTGTCCTGCTGCTTTCCTGGCGATCTTCTCCTGTGGACCGTTCATCGCCCCTTCATGGTTTCTCCATAACCCATTGCTGTCTTGTTTTTTTCCCTGAATACTCCACATGGTTTTTTCATACACTGTTGCCTGTCCTTGTATGTCTCAAGATTGGTTACATGCTCTATCGGGACCATCGGAGCCATTACAGGAACTTTGAGGCCTTCTTGGTGCCTCATCAGCAAAATTATTTCCCTTTGTCACATAATCATTCCCTTTTTTATGTGCTTGGCATTTGATTATTGCTAAATGTCTCCTCACTGTTTCCACACTGCTCCAAACAAATGTGTAACTCCATAAGCATAAGCTGAATCAGAAAAACATTAACACGCTTTCATTTTGCTAGCTTACATGCCTCTGTTAATGCTTTCAGTTCTGCTAACTGCGCAGAACATGGTTGGGACAGTATTCAGCTTTTTCTGCTTCAAAACTGTTCCTTTTTTCCCTTTCTAATTACTGCATAGCTTGCACAGAAAGATCTGTAAAGCAAGATCCAACAACAAAATAAGTTAAATCTGCTTCTAAAAGTGGTTTGGATTCTAAATCAGGTATTAGCCTTGAGAAGGCTAGAGACTCAGCAACACAATCATGTGGTTTTCCTTCTAATTGAAATGGCAGCAATTCTGCTGGATTTACTGTCGTACACCTTTTAAGAGTTACGCCTAGATAAGTGAGTAAGACCATGTAAGCTTCTCGCTTGTGTCAGAACAAATCTGCTATTTTCAATTAGCTTTATAATTTTCTGATTAGAGAAAGTGATTACTGGGTATCCCATTGTTAACACTGAAGCTGTGCTGCTGCTAACCTCTGATAGCATGGTGGCTATCCCTCTAACTTAATGTTGTAATATGCTATGGGTTGCTTTTTCCTCCCACTACATTTCTCCTGCATTAGTACTGCTGATGCAAATTTATCACAATGGTTGGCAATGTACAAATGAAATGGCTTTTCATAATCTGGTTGTGCTAATACTAGTGCTGTTTGCATTTCCTGTTTCAAAGTTGCATCTGCCGTCTATTTTAATGATGCATTTAAAGTTTTTGTCCCTGCCTCTGTTATCAGGGTTCTCAAAAGTCTTCAATCTATTCTGCACTGAAGCCTGTCATACCCAAACTGGATATCATCTGTCCTACTATCATTGGCTGTGGCGCTTTACTGATCCCTTCCAGCTGTGAGGGCACTATTGCTTTAGTTCCATGTGTCACCAGTCTTCCCAGGTATTCTACCTGTGGATGACAGAATTTTACCTGTGAAACTTTATGTCCCCCCTTTGTTAATTTCTTGAAGACTTTGATGGAGTCTTCATGGTACTGTTCTATTGTTGGGGAGCAAATAATGAAATCGTCAACATATTGTAGCATTGTGCTATTTAAACCAACTCCTCTAAATCCTGTCTAAGGACCTGATTAAATATGTGAGGAGAATGTTTGAATCCTTGTGGGAGCGTTGTGTAGCTATATTGCTTTCCTCTATATGTAAAAGCAAGCAAATACCTTGACTCTTCAGCTATGGGGATACTGAAAAATGCAGAACATAAGTCTATTACCATAAAATATTTAACATCAGGTGGAATACTCATAAGTAAGGTATGTGGGCTTTGTACTTCTGCCTGCCAATCTATCACAGCTTCATTTACTGCTCTTAGATCATGTACTAGTCGCCACTTTGTTTGATCACTTTTGGATGAATTCATTATCTTCTATCTGCAGTGCTGTTCCTTCTGTGCTTATTATTTCACTGCTGGCTGTTAAACTGATTCTGGCTCCTGCAGTTTCTCTAAGCCACCCTCCCTCTAACTTCTCATCCTGGCTTCTGTCATAAATCCTTGCACAGTGATACTGCATCCTAGACTTCCTTGCTTTTGGAATTTGTGCTAAAATAAATTTCCCCCATTCACTCATGATTCTCTGAACTGGCCTCTCTATCTCTCCCAGCCAATATACATTGTTATGTGTACCTTCTCTATAACACGAATACACCGAGACGATTGCTGTGTCAACTCACTTGTTTGTTTACTGAGAACTCGACTAACTCTCTTCTTCTTAGTAACATCACACATACAAGGGCAAGACCGAGAGTGCCTTCCCGTGCTTAAACATATAGTGCATATATCACATACATTTACTTCTTTTTACTGTATTACACTCATCTGTGCATTTACTGCCACCTCATCTACGTATACGCAGTCCGGAGTACACCAGATTTGGATTCCCAATCGGCACAAGACTCTTCCTAATCAATTTACTGGAGCGTATTCTGAAACTATAATTGGTATTCTAATTGTTTTTCCCTGTACTGTTAATTGGACTGGAGCAGTTGCTGGTATTAGCTGTACTTTTCCACTAGAAACCTACTGTCTTGACAAATGTTCTTGACCTGGAGAGATTTATAGCATAATTTGAATTTAGACATGTGCAACACGCTCAAGTATCTATTAGCATAGGACCATTTATTTGAACCTACAGCCTCAGTTCCTCATTAACTCCTCTGGTAGTCAATAAGAGCTGCTCCCCGGTAGGATTCTCTGGGTGCCCCTAGTAAGCATTTTGCCCACCCCAGTAATTTACTGGGCCAGAATTTTGGTTTGGTCCAGGCCAAGCAGAGTTTTAATTTTCTCCCGTCCATTGGTGTGTTCGATTCGGATTTTGCTGTGGCTGTTCTTGACTCCTTACCTGTGGAGGCCACACCCCCAACAGGTTGGGTATGCACAACTCCAGGTTGGGTATGCACATGTATGACTGGCATTGGAGGAGATGTGAACTGCGATGGTTGCTGAACCCCATTCAACTGCTGACCTGTAGGTGATGCTGTATTTGAGGTCACTGGCATCTGTGGCACAGTTTACTGTTAAATCACTGTTGCTTGAGATTTCTCTCCTCTTGTTCTTTTTCTCCCAGTTGGAGTTGTGCCACCTTTCTCCTCAGTCTGTCTGTGTTTGTCCATCAAATCAGAATACTGTCAGTCAGTCCCATCATGTCTTCCAGCTTGTTCCTTTGCTTTTACATCTCCCAGTAATAGGAGACGTTTGTTTTTGTGTGTTTTTTTTTCCCCCCAAAGTCCAGCATCCACTTCTCGGCCCCTTCATGCAGATCCGGTAGACCATTGACCAGCCCCCCTCCAGATCTTGGGTCTGCCACAGTATGTAGTGAGCATGTTTTCCCTTGATCAGCATTGGTGCTTGTATTATTCCTGACCTTAATGTCTTCCGTAATCCTATTGTCATATCGGGCATGCAAGGTGGACACAATTGTGGAAGACAGCTTAAGATACTAATAAAGTCTTTGATGATCACAAATACTAGAGTGAGCTTCACAGAGCTCCAAACAAAAACAAGCTTCACAATAACAAATGCAGGGGATGAGCCTGGAGGACGTTCACTCCAGACTGGAAACAGCTTCACGAGAGGGGGAGGCACTCAGCTACTAGTCCGAGACACTAGATGAAGTTTTTGAGGCACACTCACATGGGTGGCCCGTCGAGTTGATCCACACACAGTGGAGAGGCTTGGGTGAGTGGTGCTCACCAATCACACCTGTAAAGACACAGGGAGAAAGCAAAAGTTACTAACACATTTGTGTGCCAAAGGGGCACTCCAGTTCGTGTAGGGTCCTCCTGTAAGTGTCCGCTCGTCCAGCTGCCACCTGGAGGACGATGGTTGTGGTTATGCAGGAGCAGTTTTGCCACAAAGTCCATTTCTCCTTCTCTAGGAGCACAGGCATTAGATAAAGTTTCATTCCAAGTAACAGAGACAAACCCGAACAGCAGCTTGGTGAAGAGCTTAGTTGCAAAGCTTGGTGGAATCATAGTGACCGCACAACTTCTCATCCAGATCGGCTGGGCTTTATACTTGGGGAAAGACACAGACGACCAATCACATGACACGGACAATAACACTTTCAATGAGACCTAATTAAAATAAACACAAGACAGGTGGACATGTCGTCAGGTACCTAGCAACCCTGCTAACAAGCTAACGAGGCTCAGTGTTTTCACCTGGGTTGCCTAGGCAATGAATGACCACACACACTACAACACGTGACATCACTAGGACACGACAGGAACTGTGGTTACCTAATACTCAGGCAACGGAGCCCACTGGGGGCGTGGCCGAGACGGACTAGACATGACACCTATCTGATTTTTATTTATTTATTTTTATCTTCTTATCATCTGATATCTCACATTCCTTACTTCTTCCGCATTTCTTTGAACCTTTCTTCGTCATCTTATCTAAGTCACTGATTGATTTATTAATTTTTTGATCATCAAAATCTTGTGCCACCCAATCTTTGGACCTCCACCTTGCCTCCCCCCTACCTTTGTCTTTCCTTCTTCCATTCTGTTTGCTCAGCCTCATCGAGCTGAGTCTCACCTCTTGTGTCGGAGCGTGTCCAAGTTTGTATACATTAACTCACCCCTGCGTGGCCCACACTTACTTCAGCTGTCCTTTTGAAACACACACACACACACACTCTTCCTGGGCGCTCAGCAAGCCACCGCTAAGGAGAGTGTCCGGGCATTGCTCCAAACTTTCTCAGCCGCTCCAATTAACCTCTTTCTCTTCTTACCCCAATTTCCCCCAAGACAGTGAAAACCTTTGGTTACCTTTTTCAAACCGCACACAAACAAACCTAATAACGCATCCCTTTAATCAGGTTCTTCAGCAGATGCAAAGAGAAAAGGATAGAAAAAAGGAAGAGAAATAGCACATAGACCTACACATTCATACCCCGCTTTTTCAGAAAAATACAAATTAATCAACAGGTCTTTCTTATCTAAAACTGTACAACACAAAACAATTCCAGACATAAACCTTGCCATCCAGCCTCTTGTAAGGTCTACACCAGCGGTGGCCAACCAGTCAGAGACCAATAGCCACATTTTTTACTGTGTTACTGCAAAGAGCCACATCATACACATGGACTTAAATGATCTTGTTCCTACTGGGAAACTTTGAGGCATTTTCATCTCATGCACATGCGCATTTGTCGAAAATACCATATTGAATAGAACTGTGTGATTCATTACTCACCCGGGGTCATGAATCCACCAGGGGTCTACACTATTGACCTCATGTCACACGCACCAGATCATGTGACGTCATTAGGCACCAGAATTGACTCGTGTAAGGTATATAAACAGGAAGTAGGTTTCACTCTGCACCAGACATTGGGTTCATGCCAGCTCAATCCAGCCCTCGACTCATCTCTACTCACGTGAGTACCCTGGTTCCTCTGAACTATTTATATATCTGTCTGTGTGCGTGTGAGAACGCAGATTTCCTGATGGTAATCTTTACTCCTCTGAGGAGCGTTCTCAGATCATATGGTGTGGCTTACCAGCTCACTCATTTGTGTCCCTGTTTGGGCTTTCCACCACGCTATAACTGGGCTATACTCATCAGTCATCTCTTGTCTGCCTCCGTGACACCTCACAACTTGGCTACCACCTCAAAGATTTAGCCCAGCAGACAGATCAACATTAACTTCGTGTGGCCTGAACCTATTTCAATATCATCTCAGCTCCTGACCCCGCACCGGTCTCTGCACCGGGTGCCTCAACCCCTGATCCCGCCTCGGTCTCCATACCAGATGCATCAGCTCCTGACCCAGCGCTGGTCTCCGCACAGGGTGCCTCAGCTCCTGACCCTGCGCCGTTTCCCACACCGGGTGCCTCAGCTCCTTACCCCATGCCGGTTCCTGCACCGGGTGCCTCAGCTCCTGACCCCGCGCCGTTTCCTGCACCGGGTGCCTCAGCTCCTTACCCCGTGCCGGTTCCTGCACCGGGTGCCTCAGCTCCTGACCCTGTGCTGGTTCCCGCACCGCGCCGGCTCCCGCATCTGGTGCTGCTGCTCCTGACCCCACACCAGCCGACCCAGCCTCCACGCCGGTCTCCGTGCCGGCCATCCCAGCCTCCGCGCCGGTGACTACAACAGAGCACTTACAATGGTACGCTCTGCCTATCTATCATTCCTCACTGAATCTAATAAAAATAACCCTAGATTTCTGTTCAGTACAATTTCTAAACTAACTAGGAACCAGGGATGTGCAGAACCACAGGTTCCTGCAAATCTTACTAGTGATGTTCTTATTGACTTTTTCATAATAAAGTCAAAATAATTAGACAAGAAATTCAGTCTAGAAATTCAATTCCATCACATTTGCCACCCGATTCAGCAGACACAGACACTGCTCAAATCTCAGCTGTAGTTGAGAAATGGACATCTTTCAACCGAGTCTGACAAACAGAACTTTCTGCAATTATTCTCTCTTCAAAATCCTCTACCTATACGCTCGACTCGATTCCTACTAGCTTGCTTAAAGAAGTCCTACCAGTAATCATCGGGCCAGTAATCATGTTTATTGCTGGACAGTAGTATAAGTTAGTGTTAAAACATTAATATTACAATAAATACAGTAAAGAGTGGTATTATGTGTGGCAAAGTGTTCTCCTAACCATTTACAGACCTCTTTCCTCATGGAAGTCCAATATTCATTTTAACTAAAATCAAATACGTGGTTTGGCTCGTTTTACTTTATTAGATTAAATTAGGTGTGCTGCTTATGGAATTTTATAAATCCACACAATGACTGGAGGCAATGAGCAGAAATCTGAAACCAAACCTGTGTTCCTCTAACCAGCTCACAAAATATCAACTCCTTTTAAGAAAAAAGGAAATCTTGATACTTTTTTTTACTGCTTTCTTGTTCGTTTGAGTTTATTCTAATGTTCACTTCTGTTTTTGATGGCAGAAAGAAACCCACTGCTGATATAAACAGATTCAAACAATTTTCAAAGGTGCCTAAGACTTTTGCACAGTACTGTATATGAAAATTTTCAATCTGGATTCCAGCCTCATCATAGCACAGAAACAGCCTTAGTAAAGATAGCATATTATCTTTACAGTCTGCTGACAAATGATTAGTCTCTTTGTTGGTTCTGCATAACATTTGTTGGTTGCTTTGTTGGTTCTTTCGACACAATTGATGACGCTATTTTACTAGACAGACTAGAAAACCTTGTCGGAAACACTGGTACCGCCTTATCCTGGTTTAGATCATACCTGACCGACCGCTATCAGTTTTGTAAGAGTTAATAGGGAATCCTTAGCACCCACCAAAGTAAAATATGGTGTCCCACAAGGTTCTGTTTTTGTACCTCTTTTATTTACTTTGTACATGCTGCCCATAGGGATGATTATTCGGAAACATGGGACTGGCTTCCACTGCTATGCAGACAATGCACAGCTTTATATCTCTGCCAATCCCAATGATAAACCTAGATTAAATAAGATTGGGGATTACATAAAAGATATAAAAGACTGGATGTCACATAACTTCCTCTTACTCAATGCAGATAAAACTGATGTCCTTCTTCTAGGTCCGAAATCTTCTAGAAACAAACTGTCAGGTCTAATGCTTGATCTTGCTGGTTCCTCAGCCTCTTCAACATTAACTGTAAAGAATCTCGGTGTCACTATGGATCCTGATCTTTAAGTCGACACACATATAAGTACTGTTACTAAATTAACTTTCCTTCATCTACGAAACGATGCTAAGTTAAGAAGTGCATTATGTCTTCATGATGCAGAAAAATTAGTCCATGCCTTTATTACTTCCAGACTCGGTTATTGTAACAGCCTCTTGTCAGGCTGCTCCAACAAAAACCTAAACAAGCTTCAACTAGTCTAGAATGCAGCAGTTAGAGTCCTCACTAGAACCAGGAAATTTGACCACATCAGTCCAATACTATCTAGAGTTCATTGGCTTCCGATCAAATTCCGTATCGACTACAAAATTCTACTAATGACATATAAAGCCTTAAATGGTCTCGCATCTGACTACCTCCGTGAACGTATTTCTTACTATGAACCTCCGCGGACACTCAGATTTCAAGGTGCTGACTACTTACTCTTCAGCAGGGGGAAGAGCATTCTCATATATAGCCCCAAAGCTCTGGAATGCTATACCAAACAACATTTGACACAGTCTTTGTTTTTAAGTCCTGGCTGAAAACATGCTTGTTTAGTCAGGCTTTTTGTCATTATTTTTCCTGTTAGATGGAAGGTGTAGAGCTGGGAGGTGGTGGGCTCAGAGAATTCAAGTAAACTGGGACACTGGTGTTTACTTGAATTCCACTCCTGATGTTCACTCAGGTTTGTCACGGCCGGTGTCTCAGGGTACTATCATGCCCATCATACCTCTCGGTTCTTCCCTTTCTAGCTAGGCTGCTCAAACTGGATATGCCAGAGTCTTAACTTGCACTCCTCACAGATATAATTAATCCTATGCTAATTTAAACAGAACTAACTCTCTCCTCTGTTTTCTCCGAAGGGAACCGCGGTACATTTGCCGGACTGATAACCATGGGAAATTGCCCTTGACTGGTCTTGGCTCCACTTGGGCCCTTCCCCAAGCTGGGGCAACTGCTGCCTAAAGCTCTGGCTGAGATTGTTGCTCCTGATCCTGCTGTTTATGGACTACAGACTCTTAGTTCCTCTTCCAACAATATTTACCTCTCTGGACACTTAGTGAAACCAACTCTGTTAGCCGTAGATGGCCCGTCTGTCTATAATCTTGTTCATTAAGGCCTTCTCTTATTATGGCTCTGCATCCGGCACGACTGCAAAGAATTAGTTATCTGTTTCTTGATCAATCTGAAATTGAGTGTTTTGAACTGTAACATCTGTCACTATTAACAGTGAAAAGCCTAAAGCACACTAATGAACTTGGACTTATGGCACTTATTTTATTAAACTCTTGAATAAGATTTGGCTATAACTGTTGATGTTATGTTCCTGTAGATGTGACACAAACTATTGCTTTCTGAAAGATCTTGTAAAAGACAAGGGCAAAATTCACTTGTTTTAAACTTTAATGATAACAGATCACTGTGCATTACTTATAATTACTGTTTAAAATGTTCATGAGGCAAAGATATTTATCAAACTCATAGAAATTTAAGGTATTCTATACTGTTCAATGCTATCTGACTCTCCAGATATAAAGGCGGAATTGTGTTTTTAGAGTTGTTCATGTCTGCCTGAGTGGCTTATATTTGGCTTATATTTGGTTACATTTCAAAAATAAAGGTAATTGTGACAATAAAAATTGTTTTATAACAGTGTGTATTTTCAGGTAATATTTGTGGTTAAAAAAATGTCAGAAGGAACTATTGGCCCCCGGGCATCTTCACCAACTTGAAGATCAAAGAATTTATGCTGATGAAAAAAATGAGTATGACAAATATCCATGTCATATTTAAGAAGAAAAATGATAGCAAGACAGAGAGAAAGGGTTTGTTTTGATCAAGTGGTATTCAAAGGTAGCTGGAGGATAAGTGTAATCCAATATATAGTGTGATAGCTTCAGCCTACAAACCTAAACAGTCAATTCTTCCCTTCCCAGTTGTACACCATGTTTGCATAAAGGCTGCCAAGTGCTCTGGATAAAACCAGACAGCGCGCAAAAAAGAGGAATCCTCACAAGTAGTCTGCTGCAATTAGTTTTCTGTGCACATTTCTCCGGCAGCAGAACCTGAGATGCTCTGCTGTAATGAGCTCCTTGTGGTTGGCCAACCTACAGAGGCCCATTGTACAAGTGCTGTGGCCAAGGCTTCACTCTCTGCCACCTGTGAAACCCATCTTGAGGCAACATGTGGTTGAAAAGTCAGCAAACAGTGGAGTTTTCATTTCATCCCATTGAACTGTGGGTCAAGACAGTTGCCTAAACAGATAATAAACACTGCAACAGGTTAGAGTGGGCAGTCTTTACAGCATCGTTCACATTCTCTTCAGACTAGAATGTTCCACTCAGCTCCTTCCTAAGTCTTCACTAAAACCAACAGGAGAGGATAGCTTCTTACACTTGTTTAATACAAGTACGTAAAAAGCAGGAGCTTCTATACAGACAGGATAGTGTGATGGGTTGATGGAAAACTTCCTAGTCAGACAAAATAAAGGAAGGTCAAATAGCATCTCATCTTAATCACGTCACTCAATTGTTATGAAAAGCAGGACTCATGACCACAGCTCTTTTCCAGAGGATGTCAGACTGGGCCAAAATCTCACCATTCTCAACAGTCCTCCCCATATGTATCCTGTTGGATCCATCTGCCATTGATATGATCTCTTTCTTCTTTGTTCCCCTGCTGTTATGGAAGGCGCATCCAGGTCTAATTGACAGACTCTACCATTAGAATTGAGGCTGAATGGTATAGATTTCCGTTTTGGATTCATTTGAAGGCATGAAGAGAAACGTGCAGCTCTTTTGGGTTGATGGGAAATGACATTGCTATGGATTTCGGTGTTTGTTTATAGTTGTCATCATACATTTCCTGAGCAATTAAGTATCCAAAACAACTGTTCCAAATCCACATGGCATATGTTAGCTCAGGAGAGAAGAGAAAAGAACCAAACTAATGAAAGGAATGAGCAGCAGAAGAGATCACAGGAGAGAGAATCTCCATTAGCTAACATATCTGAAACCAGAAAGAAGGAGAAACTATAAAGGACAATTGGGGGGGGGGGGGCGTATATGGTAGAGGGCAACAACTGCCGTACAGCGCATTCCCATTACCACACACGGTGGATGAGTGGCCCTTCAGGTGAGTGCATGTTGTCAGTGGAGACAAACTGCAGCTCCTGGGAATGCCCTAGATCTGACAAATCCTCCCCACCATCAGTCACCTCCTCTGGGCTCAGCAAGCTGGCCTGCTCCCCACTCAGGGTCACACCAAGCAGCCGCCACAAGCTGTTCATCTCCAGGTGTTCGTTAATGATCTCTGCCTTGATGCCACACGCATGCCTCGACGGCGAAGTGCAATACCTCACTGCGCTAATTACGAGCAAGAGGACAGGCGGCGTGAAATTCACTAATCCGCCGCTAAATGTCAAACAGTAAACTGCTGACTCTCCAGGCGCTTCTCAGACACCAAGGCACACTACAGAACCATCGAGGGCCTGCAATTGTGGCAGCTAATGCAAATGTGAAGATCAAGGAAAGACTTGGACAGACGCCCTCCAAAGCGCAAGGCTGAAAGGACTGATGCAGACTAGCAATAGATGTAGCATGTTGGAGAGAAGTGGTGGAGGAAACTGCCAAGGAAAACCCCACTATAGTACAGACAGCTCATTAGTATTCTACTAGCTAAGGCCCATGGGAAAAAGACAACGGCAATTGCAAATGGTAATTTTGTCTTACTTGTATAATGCAATGATACCCATCCTTATCCTGTCTCTTTCGACTCCTTCCCTTGTCCCCTTACATACCTAACTTTGGAGCAGGACAACCCTAGACCATGCATAACATCGTTTTTAGCAGCTTCACATGGGTAACTACCTCCACTGCTTCAGCTCCCATTAAGCGGCTGAGCCACACAGTCAATTATCTTGGCTCAGGGAGGCAAAAGCCCGTACAAGGCCCTGATAACGATACGCTTTAGTGACTGTGCAATGAGAGGGGAGGAGGAAGTGTTTAAGCCAGGCAATTTTTCATAAGGGAAAGGCAAGGCAATGAGATGCTCCATTGCAACTGGTATTATATAAAGACTGGGGAATGTGGAACCATAATGGGGGACATTTGGAGTTATTATTATTAGGCTGTCAGTTCTAGGCTCAGCTACAGCAATTATACCACACATCCACTGCAACCCTCAAGGCATCACCTCTGCAGGAATGATCAATCCACATACAACTGATGCATAAACCTCATAGATGTTACGTCCACTGGGCCCCTTTCTAGGGAGAAGCTAAATGTCTGCCCAGACATAAATTTTCATATGCATTAAGGAGGAGAACAGAAACTATTTTAATGCAATTAGTCTAACGTCTAATGTCTTTTGTCCTGCAATTATGTGTACTGTTGATGCGTTAAAAGTAAAATTTCTGTCTACTATTTCCTCTACAAAACCATTCTGGATCGCCACATCTGGACAGTAGGAGGCTTTTTGTGATTATTTTACAGCAAAGGGAAGCTGTCCATCTGCACAGAACTAAGTGCGAAGCCACAAAGGCCCTTTTCATGTGGCTACTGTCAAGAACATTGCTAGTGTCTGAAGCATTTCCATCCTACCCTTTTTCCTCACGATGCAAACACCGTCCTCCTTTCTAGATCAAAGCCCGCCCCCTCCCACCATTCCCCAAGTCTGGGAAATGACCAGCAGCTACTGGGCCAAACCTTCAACAAACCTTCAGTGTAGCTTCTTTGCTTCATACCATTAGCATGTGCCATCCACATGGCTGGCAGTGAACAAAACACACACTGTAGTCTACCCTTGCTATTGTTTGAAGTATGTTCAAAGGGAGGGAAGGCTGATTCGACGTGGAAGCATCTATTAAACAAGCAAGCCTCCCTGCAGTTCCCTCAGGAAAAAGAGAAAGAAAAACAGTATTTCGCAGGCCCGACCCCACAAAGACGGAAAAGACACGCACAGTAGATTAATAATCAGGAGCGGGCCAATTTCTGTACTTCAGGGTACGTTTGAAAAGACTGTTGTGATTAAATGTACCCATCAGTGTGTACGTGTTTTTGTAAACGTGTGTGTGTGTGTGTGTGTGTGTGTGTGTGTGTGTGTGTCTGTGTGAAGGGTGAAAAAGAGACATCCCTCTTTTATTGCTGATTTCTCCAAAACATGCACGGTCCCTACAACCCAAAATTAAGATAAGGTTTCCAAAAGAGGAGACGCTCTTAGGGTGCTTTAGACACTGCAGCCTCCCACCAGAATGGAGCCATGTTTCATGCCAGTCCAAAACTGTTTGCGAGATTAAACTGGAACCTGAAAAAAGACGAGAGCAAATACGACAACCATGAGAAGCTTCTAATTGTAAATACCAACCTTTCAGAGAGTTTCTCCATCCTGCTGGTGCATTCTAATGAGACAGAGGGAACGTGGGTGTTTTGAGTGAGAAACCACTTTCTAAATCAATAGAGTTCCATCTCTGAATCAATAGGTCCACAGAAGAACAGTGGAGATGAGATCTTGGTGGAGAACAGTTAGCGCTCTGTGCAGAGATGGAGGTGTGGGGAGTCAAACTCTGGACACGACCCTGCAGAGGGTCGTACTCCTGGGGCTGATGTCACATGTGCTAACATCAGTTGTGATGCTTAGCTTATGATAAGATCCTCTCAGGTTAAAAGCCCTACGGTAGTACTACAACTACATGTGACTCACAGACGCACATTAAATCAAAGGGCAGTCGCGCACATGTTTCGGAGAAGAAGAGAGTTGCATTCATTTTCACCTTGCTGAGGCCGCACAGAAATTCAGTAAGACAACTCTGGGAAGCATAATTCCGTCTTGGTAGAAACAAACATCAGGGTATTATTTTGATCCACTCCTTCAGGCTCATAAGCTCTTGTTTTGCGAGACTTGCTGACTCATCTGCACTTTAACACCTTTTTCTCTATTTTTCATTTATTTTCTGGTTTGTCTTTTCAACAATGCACTTCAGATGCCTTAGTGGTGCTGCTAAGGGTGAGGTCTTTCTAAGAAGCTACCCTAATCAATCAGGGCAGCTTTGCCCTTCTGTGGAGACAGGGACGATTTCTTTCTGCTCATCTGTCTCAGGCTGCCTCTGCTTGTCCTCCTGTCCGTTTTCACACCGATCTCCTTGCTATGTTGTTAACATGATGACTTACTAGGTCTTTTTACGCCCTAGGTTTCTCAATCTACACACGCGTACACTCATATTCCCTTCCGTTCTTACTGAATGAAAGCAACAGCCATCACACTGATTTTTTATTTCAACGGCTGGAGCAACCTGGAAAGGAACTTCTGACGTGATCAGAATGTTTGATTCTAATTTGATTTTTGCCATAATATTCAGGCAGAGAAGCAAAACATCTGTCTTATCAAAACCTCGACAGAGAGACAAGGACTGGTTACATTCCAAAGGGCCTTTGTTCGCACCAACAGAAGGTGGGGAGCTGCATCTCTTTGGCAGTTTCACACACATTTATCCATCTCGAATCTGTGAGGTGTGTTCAGGCGTAGACAATGAAAGCAGTTTCCAAAATGTGTTATAGCAGCCCCAGAGCGGGCCAACACAGGCAATGTGTCAACGTTACTCTGACTGCACATTAAGGTAGCCTGTTTTTAAGAAAGTCACATTAACGGTGCTTATTTGAGTGGTATCATTCTGGGACAATCACTTTTCAAGTGTGCAATTATCACATAACCAAACAACTGCAGCTGACCAATAATGCATTCAGCCATGAATACAGTGCTTTTCTTGTGTAAACAAGCAAGTGTTGTGGTATCATTTTTTCTTCTTTACGGAAATGTCTACAGTAAGAGTCATCTGAGAAGTCTCTCACACACTCATACATATTTATAAAACGTAAAATACTTTCCTAATGACCCCAGTAGAACAGGCATTTACCAAACTAACTTCTAAACCTATGTTAGAGTCTGCACAGTAAAATGAGGAACAATACAGAACTTGCTTTTATTTGTCTAAATCAAAATGCCGATTTGTATTACTTCATCCGAAGTTGAATAAAACTAGTTAAATTGGTTGTTACCACCGTCAGGTATTTCTAGGATATAGTTTTTCCAAACAAATATAAACATGAATTACAGTGGTCTACCCCGACTGTTACTTGATACACGGGTTTAGCTATCAGAGAAGCAAAGGATGCTGCCTAAATGCATTCGAACATAAAATACTGTATATTCCTGTCTTCATTTATTTTTGCATTTTGATGGACAGTGCATGGCCAAAATTATGGGGAGACCCAAACATCGCACCCATAGGTGCTCTTGACTATCTCACACCAATGGACATTGATATCTGGGGCTGAGGACAGGGCATTGTGTAGGACAGTTAAGTTATTGCACACCAAATTCTGACAGCCATTTTGTTGTTGATCTCGCTTTGTGCATTGGGTATTGTAACAATACAACAAGTTACCCCACACTGTAATTTTGCAGATCCGGTCACTTTTGCACATTAAGCCCATTTTTGCACACTAAGCTCTTTTGCACATCTGTCTACATCATACTTTAATTTATTTCCCTTTTCTGCTCCTTTGCACATTTCTTTCATTGCAAATGCACAGTTTATTTTTATCTACACCTGCACATCACACTTGTCTTCACTTCCTTATTTGTATTTCTTATCTTGTTCTATTTTTATATATATATGTATTTCTTTATTTCTATTCCTTTTATTCTTAATTTTTTATTTATTTTTATTTTATTAGTTATTAACTGTTTTTACCTAACTTGGCATTTGTGTGTGGACAGCAAAGAAAGAATTTCATTGCACAGAGAAAATGCCACTTTTTTTCTGTACATATGACAATAAACGCTTTGAATCTTGAATCTTGAATCTTGAATTATGCAGAGAGTTAAAATAGTTTGTCAACTAAAGATGAATGTTAGTGAAAGACAGAAGTTCTATACATACAGTCACCTTTATCCAGTGTTGGCCCCAGTATAGAGAAAGTATCCAAATATGTATAAACCCACTACTGTGGAGTTTGAGCTGAAATGTGAGATAAATCATCATTATAATGTCTAGCATTAGATTATTTAAATCATTCCTATAGAAAAATGATAAACATGTACATAGGGAGCCAGAATAGCGGACAAATATTGTTATCTAGTTGTTTAGTTTCATCGAGTTAAAAGTGTGGAGTGTATTCAGTGGTCTAGCTGCTCATCACTTTAAAAAACAGAAACAGAAACAGAACTTCTGTGTGAATTCTGAGATGGCACCAGGATGCCCTGAGTGAAGAAGGCAAGGCGGCGGAGGCAGTGTGATGCTCTGGGAAACGTTCTGCTGGGAAACCTTGGCTTCTGGATTCATGTGGATGTTACTTTGAAATGCACAACCTACCTAAACACTGGTACAGACCAAGTACATCCCTTCATGGCAACAGCATTCCTAATGGCAGGTCCTTTAGCAGGATAATACACTCTGCCAGGGTGAAAAACTGTTCGGGAATGGTTTGAGAAACATAAAACAAAAGGTTCAGGGGCTTGACTTGGCCTTCAGATTTCTCAGTTCTATTTCATAGGACTAGCTGTTTATATCCCTAATTGCATACTTGAGACCTGCATCTTAGACTTTGTGGGATGGTCAGCTGATCCATTTTGGGTTATCAAGTGGGTGACCCCCTTCCTCAAGGTTTCGTTGATAGGCCCACAATGTCTCCAGAAGGTTCTGCTGTGAGTCCCGGGGTCCTGGGCTCACACCCCAGGCACCATCTACCCAGTTGAGGCACAGCTAGAGTTTTTCTCTTGAGCCAGAGCCACTGACTTCCCTTGTCAGCAGCTCTGTGAGGTTCTTTACCACCTGTTGGTGGGCCTGTCCTCGCACTCCCAACTTCCTGAGTAGCCTTGTTGTCGAGGTTGCTATAAACTACTTCGACTGGTCAGACCTTAGCTTTCCGGCATAAATCCAGTCGAGTATTGGTGGTACGTGCTGGACAAACTAGTCCGATCTATGGAGGCCCTACCTCACAACTTTCAGGTCTTAAAAGGATCTGCTCCTAAAGTCTTGGTGTCAGATACAGACACAGCACACCTTCAGAGGTCTTGTTGCATCCATGCCTCAATGAGACAGAGTTGTTTTGACGCCTACCCAATATTAGGCAGGGGCTTTTGAAAATGACCATTCTGTCACTTGTGTACACACCACAGCAAAAAGCAAGAAAAACACAAGAGCAACAAAACAACAGGACAAGATCACATGCAGTGCAGTCGACATTTGAATAAATTCAGTATTATGAGAGATTCCAGCAGCAGTGTCATGAGGATGAAAGTAGAACAGCTATGAATAACTGTGCAAAGAATGTGCACAGAGAATGTGCAGTATATAATAAATAAAGGGCATTTACAGTGGCAGTTCGGTGTGTAAGTTGTTTGTTTAAACATTTTCATTGGTTTTAGCCTACCTCACTAAATACAAAACATTGCAACTTGTGCCTAGGTTCTAAAATCACAGGAATTTGGGGAAATATGTTTCTGGTTAGTTCTGGTCATTAAATTATCCTGATGAAAGCAGTTTGAGATTATGTATAGATGTGTAGGCAAAGTTTTATCCAGTTCTGTTTTATCTGTTCCTCACTTCTGTAACTAGGCCTTTTGGGTCAGTATGGAGGTCAGTGGTGGGCCTAGCTGAGGTTTACACACTTAATAATCCTGTTGTCCAGCAACTGTGTCAGCAAGGTGTCCCTTTACAGTGTCTTCTATTGTAGGTCAAACTCTCCTGATGATAAAGCGTATATAAATGTAGTGACTGACGTAGATTACTGTCAGTTCCAAGCCATTATCAGTTCATTAGTGAGTGCAAATATTTAATATTGATTGTCAGGGAAGTGGGCCACCTCAGTTCATAACCAACAACATGTGATGTCAACAAAGATATTTGATGTCTTTGGCATCTTTCAGAGACTGTGGTGCAGATGGATGGATGGATGAATAGACTGGATGAATAGGACGGATGGACGGATGACCTCTTCATATATCGTTGACTGTCTCCAGCTACAGTCCACCTTCAGACACGTTCACTTATCCAGTGAACTCTAATCAAGGGTGACGGGGCTTTTGCTGTTATGGCACAGAGGTTGTAAAAGTCTGTGCTGGTGAGTTTTAGATTCTCCTCATCGGTCCCGATCCTTACAAAAGGCTCCAAACGAACTCTGTTACTCAGGTCTCTAAGTGAGCATAGCTAATAAACTGATCTTAATTAGTAGAGTCGGTACTCTGGGACATTTTATTCCTGTCTCTATTTCTGTTTTTTTTTTTAATCTTATTTGTTATTTTATTTTAAGTTCTAGTTTTTTGGTCTGTATTGTACAGAACCTTGAACTGTTCTTGAAATGTGCTCTATAAATTGAGTTGACTTTCAGAAGAAAGGTGTGACTTGAATGAGTGGGGTGAAGGGGTTCTATCAAGGGTTCTTAATGTTGAAGACTTTTTCTCACACACACACACACACACACACACACACACACACACACACACACACACACTCACAAGCTTAACCACTCTGACATCACTATTGGCGTGAAGAAGCTCTCTCTTTAATATCCAGCCCACCGTCCAGAGTTTCCCTGCCTGGGAATAATTTTAAGTCCATTAGTTCACCACATGATGTGGTGAACTAATTCTTCCAATTACAGCTCTGAGGAGAGAATGAGTGATACACAGCTGAAGGACAAGGATTTTTTTACATTTTATTTTACATTAAGGTCACACAGGAAAACATATTACTCTGATTAGAGTCATCTTGAAGTGTTTTCCAGCTCCTCTATAAAAAGTCTTTCTTAACGGCCTCATATGTGTGGCAACAGGCTGTTTTGCATTTGCCCTCTAAAAAAAAAAGGAGAGATGAAAAAAGACCAGTAAATCAGTCTTAAGCAATGACGGAAAGTGAATGACCTACATTTACTGTCTTATCTAATATGATCTGCCCGCATTTGAGAATGAAACGTGTTCAGTTACAGTCTAGTGTAAAGGTTTTGCACATTCAACATGATCTGTTTTTGTCCCATGAGTTCAAGATTCTTTATTTATTTGTCACAAACACAGTTAAACATGTCCAACGTGTAGTGAAATATCCCCCCTGAAATCAGCAGGGATTTTAATGACATCGCGTTCAAACACAAAGTTTAATATGGAGTTGGTCCCCCTTTGCAGCTATAACAGCTTCCACTCTTCTTGGAAGGATTTCCACAAGATTTTGGAGTTTCTGTGGGAATTTGTGTCCATTCATTCTGTAGAGAATTTATGAGGTCAGACACTGATGTTGAACGAGAAGGCCTGGATCACAATCTCCTTTAATATAAAGGGGGACCTACTTCATATTAAAGTCTACGTATTTGAATGCAATGACATTAAAGTCCCGGTTGGTGTAATCGTCAGGCGTCCCAATACTTTTGTCCATATGGTGTATAGAGTTCTTGAAACAAAATCACTTCGATCAAGCTTTGAGTTTTTCTTTTGAGTAGAAATACTTGACAGCTATTATTACACGAACAATGGAGAACTGATTCTAGCTGAGTCCCTTATATGTCGTCAACAGAAACAGAAGGACTCAAACCGACAGGTCTCAGGACATAATGAGTGTCATTACTGCGCCTCTCACACATGTCACAGGTGTCCTCTTGCACTCAGGTTTCATTCACAAAAAGGCCGAATTCTTGAGGGACCCGAGTGACATTCTGAGAACTGTTTGCTACACAGAAGAAAGGAAGAGGTGCACTTTTATAGAATTTCTGGAAGACAGAGCAAAGAATAGTCATCATTCCAACAGACAGAGAGGAGCCAGGGTGTAGAAGATATAATCAAAAGAAGAAAAAAAAAACAGCAAATTCCAGCTGGAGTTGTTAAAGTTGTCATGACATGGCATTTTTCACCTTTTTACCAGGAGCCGAAGTCAAAGTTGGCAGATACAGTTTTAAGAAGGGAATTTTTGCACCATTGTTTTTGTTTTGTCAGTTCCACTCGGAAAACTCTTTTCATTGCCACAAAAATGTGTAAAGTAAAAAGTGTGTAAATTGTTCATTTTTCTCATACATGAACACACCACAGCACACAGTGTGAAATTCTTTCTCAGTGTTTAACCCATTCACCAAGTGAAGCAGCGGGCAGCCAGGAATACAGCGCCCGGGGAGCAGAGTGTGGGGACGGTACCTTACTCAAGGGAACCTCAGTGGTGCCACTAGCAGTCCTGGGATTTGAAC
>JBBJLS010000018.1:984007-998453 GCA_037577275.1 Bryconaethiops microstoma | reverse complement strand
AGTTATTAACTCTTTACCTAACTTGGTATTTGTGTGTGGACAGCAAAGAAAGAATTTCATTGCACAGAGAAAATGACCCTTTTTTTCTGTACATATGACAATAAACGCTTTGAATCTTGAATCTTGAATTCGCATAACGTCATTGCTATACCATGAAGACTTCTGAAATAACCTGAAACTACTAACTAAAAACAGGCAATTGTCCAAAGATACATTGCAAATTATTGAAAACTCACAAACATGATGTTTCCAGGATCAGTCAAATATTTCTCTTAAACAGTGAGACCAGACAAGGAGAAAATAATTCATATGAGGACCATGAGGCTCAGGGAGCTGCTAGAATATCCAATATATAGCTTTGATTTCCAAGTAACAGTGTCATCTGGATGTACCACACCAGGAACGCGTCTACCCTTCTCTTTTGGGGGGAGGGGAATCATGGTTCAAACACCACACACTCATTTTCTTCTTGCAAATGAAACAACTGGGGAGGTGTGATGAGGCAAGATTAGACTCCTATCATTCAAGCACATTTCTGGTGTTCACACCACCTTTCACCATATTCTAAAGCGCTGCTCTGGAGCAGTTAGGACTGAGACTACTCAAGGTCAGGCTCTTTTGAGACAGTGATCTCATCATCACAACCTCCACTTACCCCGCCTCCTTGTGATTCCCAACAGTGTGCCTATAGCCTACAGTCAAACACAAGAGGAAAGGTGGCGGGAGACGAGGCCACACAAAATTATAAGCTACGGAGATCAGGCATGATCATCTTTCCAGGGAGGGCTGAGTAGGGTTTTTTAGAGGCCCTGCAAAAAAAAAGGAAAACATGAAGGTCGTTTAAAGAGCGGCAAGCTGCGTGGTGCTGGAGGGGGGCCGGGGGAGAGTGAGCGCAGGGATCCCGACTGCGAGTGTACGGTACTGGGGCTGACGCTCAGGCACCCTCCCCAGCACTCCTCATCAATCTCCCCTTGTCCGCAGAGAGCCTTGCCTGACCCACATAGCAGCCCTGCAGCGGGGGGGCTCCTTTCTTTCATTATTGATACCCCTGCATCACACGACCCCTGCCTACCCCCAGCAACACAGCAGAGGAGCCTCAAAGGTCAGAGAACCCCATGCAGATATTTAGTCTGGCAACCGTGTGTCACGAAAGAGGTACCCAGACACACAAGAGGCACATTCATATTTACCTTATTTCCGACAATACTGTTCAGTTTTGTGAAAATGTGTGAAGCTTTTAAAGGAGTTTATCAAAACTCCTCCATTTAATACGAGTGCGGTTACATCAAACAGTACAATTTGCAGCGTAGGTGTGCACCTGTTTCAAAAAGCACTTGAAAGAGGTTTATTCACCAGGTCTGGTTCTGGTGCGATAGTCAGAAAAGCATGCCAGGATTCTCAGAGGTAGAAAAAATTAACCCTGACTTTCAGAACTGCTTCATTACCTTGGTAACATCAAGCAGTTGCAGCCATGCCTGGCGATCAGCACATAGGAGGTCTACATCTCACTTCTCCCTCGGTTCTTGTCACATAAATCGGGTGTGAAAATGAAGCGGCTGCCGAGGCCACTCCTGGAGGAAGAGCAGAATATAACAGAACTTGATTTTTTTTTCCACCTCACAGGAGTCCAGCACTGTTCTGCTTAGCCAAACAAAATGGACTCAAGGACAGGGGCCCTATGGTGTGTTGACACCTGACTTTTTACTCAGCATGCTGTTAGACAATAACCTGTGAATTCCTGATCACTGAGTGGGCACTGCACCATGCTCACATTTGCCTGTGGTTGCCACCAAGGTGTTGGAAGGCCATCCAGAAGGACCATGGTCCTCCTGGGACAGGGAACTGAGCTACCCTTTCTTGAAGGCCTGCTTCAGCAGGAACAAAGAATCCTTCACTGGTGCCACTCCAAATGCCTGAAGAGTAGAATCAGCTGCCTGGCTCTTTCAACAAAAGCCCCGCTTTAGTAAACACCCAGAGCTTGCTGACAACATGTTCACATTCACTTCTCCCCCTCCCTTGTTGGCGTGCTGAAACGTTTATTACAATGGCATTTACATACGGGGGAACGGACAAAAATGTGGTTACTGGTTTGCAGCAGTATTGTCTTGACAAAGGCAGGCAATAACACCTTGAAAGCACTCAGTAATCTTCAGTTTTGACACAGGCTGAGAGAGGGAGTTAGAAGCTTTGGTCTCAACACAATGAGACATTTGTTCTCTGCTTACGCTTCAAAATTTAGGCTATGGTTTTAGGAGATAAACACCACACTAAGCCATCTAAGACTTGGGCTATGCCGAGCACAATTTGTGTCTGAATGTGGAAGCATTATAAACTTTTGATGCTGGAATGGTATCGTGCTTCTACATAGTGGAAATCCAGCTTATCTCGCAGGAGCAATCGCTGTCAGTACTTCAGGCATTTCAGCTAGCTTGGCAATGGCCCCTGGCTAAAGCATTGGTTCAGTTTCATATTTTTCACTGCTCCATTACTTGTGCAAGCCACCTTGATTAAACCACTTTAAAACATGTACATGGGTTGCCCATTGCACATGGCAGTCTTTATCAGAAGAAAAGCAGCTGTGAGGGTATTAGCATACATCCTGCAAGACAGACTAAGCCATCTTTGTGCTGAAGTGTTAAACCATTCGTGCTATGTCATAATCAGTGCACTAGCTAAGGGCAGATCCAGAGGGCAAGCAAACCAAGCAACTGCTCATGGCATACGCTCAAAGAGTGCCCCTGGACATCAGGAGCCAAACTGAGAATGTTGTAGAAAGCTGATTTGTGTAGACTTCAATGTTGAATAAAGTGTCACTAATGCTGAGACAAGAACTGTAATTTTAGCATACTACAAACATAAACCTTTTTTATTGTCCCCTTTTTCCATACACTCATTAGTATTAATAATTAATATTTCATGAATTCATTATGTCACATCCCCTATGTAATCAAGCAAGGTTAGTCAAATGTTTTGCATCTTCTAGAAAGGAGATTTTGTACCGACATATTAGCTAGTATTCTCAACATCAATAAAGCACCAAATGAGAGAATTTCTTTTGGAAAGATCTCTCCAGTTTAGTTTTAGATACTCGCAGGATCCACGCCAGGGCACACTGAAGAATTTCTGATGGCTTGTACATTTTTATTTAGGTTATTCCTTGAATTTGTGTGTATCTGTATGTATGACTAGCACACAATTCAACTTGAAAGTAAAAAGCCTGAAGCCTGTATGCTGATAAATTTGTTCTGACAGCTGACATTCATCCTAGTATTCATTAATGTTAATGATGCTGCAAAACACAGAAGTGATAACAATATGAAGTGTTAAGTTTTTGTCTTTCTAGGATTCCACTTCCTTGCTGAATTGCTCTTTCTGTGCTCTGATTGGTTAGTTGAATTATTTATCCAGGGATCTGGCTGAATTCTAGTCTTAACTCTAGCACTTAAACTTGGGTATTTTCTTTATGTGACTAAATAGTATGTTGTGCTATGATTTGTGATGTCTTACATGTCTCCTATATTTGAACATACACTTGAGCTGTTACTTAAGAACATTCTCAAGCTTTTATTCTAATTCACTAATAATTCTAGAAGGTACATTAACATATGCAAGCACTTTGTATACAACTGCTGTCCATCACTGCTGCCTTTTCTGGAGTACAGATAAAACATGCAGTCACGCATGTAAGTGTAAAGTAAAGTGACCATTCTGTAATACGTGAACACACCACAGCACACAATGTGAACAGCACGAAATTCTTCCTCTGCATTTAACCCATTCACCAAGTGGAGCAGTGTGTGGGGACGGTACCCTGATCAAGGGTACCTCAGAGGTGCCACTAGTAATCTTGGGATTCGCACCCGCGACTTTCTGATCGCAGGGCGAATGGCCTAACCACTAGGTCGAGCTGGTCTAACCACTAAAGGCAGAGCTGGCAACATAAGAAGAACCAAATGTTTGTCCAAATACTTACTAAAACAGGGACCTCAACCAGTATTTTATGATTCTGGAAGAAGGGATTGAGCAAAAATATGGACCATCAGGGAGGTTCTAAGAATTTTTTTGTGGACCACTACGTTAAAGGCCACTTTTATTGACAACTTCACATGGATAAGAATGTCCCTCTTTAGAGTTTCATGTATTATATAAATACGAATGTTTCAGAATGAACTCTATGCTCCTCAGTCCACACAGTCCATTTATTTAAAAAAATCTTCATTCTATATCGACTCATTTACACATATCTGCCCTTTCGACAAACAGCAGTATGGCTTCACTCACTCACACAGAAGTGATAAGAACTGTTTCAGCCTGGAATGCTTTTTGAATTCCACACAATAGACAGTAATCAGAATCATTTACATACATTACACACCAGACACAGCACTGCATAGCAGAAAAAGTACAATGCACAACCATAGCACAGAGAATACATCAGTAGAATACAACTTTCAACAGTATTTATGTTCATACCACGTCCAGTGCAGAGTGTGGTAGCTGTGTGGAGCGCGAGTGGAGTGGTGTGGTTTTGCCCCGAACAAGGAGTGGATTTTTAGAATACTGGAGTCTGTTTCAACCCAAGCACCTTTTTCTACACATACTACTACTGCATGACATTAGCACACACTGGTTTCCACACACACATTGTTTTAAGTCTATGGAAAAAGCCTGCCTAGAATAGAATGTTTATTAGTCCTCATTTAACAATGACTAAATTAATAATTCAAGTGAGGTGCATAGTGTCCTATCCATACATACAGGATATAAAATAAATATGACAAAAATGTATCAAATAGGGCAGAGATTGAGCGTATTTTCTCTGAATTGTGAGAACGATACAAGAGAGGAGCGGGAAATAAACTCATAGTGGAATTGGTGTGGAGTGATAAGTCTTTAAGCAGAGAGTGGAAATTTCTGCCGCTCCACTCCATTCATATACAATAAATTTTAGCAGTCGCAGGTTCAGTCTCTCACGGATTTTTCCAAGAACCAAACTAATAATTGTTAGCGGAAACTCCCGCACATTCGCAGAAACTGCAAATATACTCCGCTGCTCAGCGCCATGCCCAAACAACCAGCACAAGGGTGAGGGGGCGTGGCGGACGAGGACGTCACAGCTTTTTTCGTGGCAATATATAATTTTTCATGCATTTCAGTGCTAAATTAAGAAAAATATAATTTACAAATTTTGTAACAAACATTTACATAAATTCAGCTACATTTCCACATAAAATATAACTATACATTTTTTTGTAGTCTCCAGAGAAGACAAAGAAAGTGTGTCTTGGGATGGTGAAATACCGCTGTACTCAGAGGCGGGAGGTTTGAAATAGCCAACCCGAGAACTTTATTTATTTCTCCTTGCAGCTGACTGGCTGCTGCCCTCCAGAATTTCCCCCGTGGAGCATCTAGGGTGTTCTCGTGTTTTTTGTTTTGTTCTTCTTAAACCCCTGTATTTTTATTACTGTAAATTAAATTAATTACTGTATTTACCTGCTTATACCAAAGAAAACGACAGCACATACCAAAGAAAACATCCGTGCATGAATTACAGTACAGTCTGTACAAGGGTAACATCGGTATTTTACATTCTAGCACTGCGGGAGACAGCAGTTCAGTGTACAGTACGAATACGGATTTACCTTTACATTTTCTTTAAGGGTAATGCATTAAGCTGAGTTTAAAATGAAATTAAAGTGTTTCAGGAGCATATTTGGGGACGTATTTAGGGTATACACTATAAAAATAAGCATTTTTAGGCATTTTTTTTCCACATCACAACTTCGAGGTTTTTCACTATAGGCAGGCGCTTTTGGAACGTAACCCAAAGGATTGTTGGGCGTTTACTGGACTCTGGTCTGGTTTGCAGTGGCCTGAAGTCTTAATAGGAAAGTGACAAAAACAGTCTATTCAACTGTTAAGCATAAAGGGAGATTCAAAATGAAATTGATAATATAATAATAAATTATAGTTATTGGCACATAAACCTGAACAAACTCTATAAATGAAAAATAAAATTCAAGAAATATGTAGTGTCAAAATCCCTAAAAGCACTTCAGGAAACGAAAGAAAAACAAAGAAAGAAAAAGAAGTGTTGCATGTCATGTCAGAGATAATTACACGAAAGGAATCATCCAGGAAAAAATGAACAAATTACACTCAGTGTGGAAAAGCAAATGAGTTCAAAGCTGCAAATGAGGCAGGCCAATTAAATTCATTACGATGGAAAAAAACTCCATGCTTGATGGGCAAATAAAATTTTCAGGTCTGTGGTGTACTGAAACAAAAAGGGCTTATATCATAAGCTCTGGGACATGTCAACATGTTTTGCAAGCGTAGATTTATGTTTGTGAGTGTAGTACATACCAATATGATAATATTCAAATTAGTGACCTAATATTGTGTAGATCCCCCTGTTGTCTCAAAAACAGCTTTGGTGACCTGTGGAGGCATGGACTCCTCAGTATTAATGAAGGTCTTATGTGGTACTTGGCACCAAGAACTTAGCAGCAAATTCTTTTAGTCCTGTAAATTATGAGGTTAGGATTCTGTGGATTGGACTAGTTTGTTTAGCACGTCTCACAGATGCTTGATCAGACTGAAATCTGGGTAATTTTGAAGCCAGATCAACACCTTGAATTCTTTGTCATGTTTCTCAAACCATTTTGCAGTGTGGCAAGACATCATCCTGCTGAAAGAGGCCACCGTCATTAGAGAATTTCACTGCCACGAAAGGGTGTACTTGGTCTGCAACAATCTTTAGGTAGGTGGTACATATCAAAGCAGCATCCACATGAATGCCAGGACTCAAGGTTTCCCAGCAGAACGTTGGCCAGAGCATTAGGTTCCCTCTCATAATGTATCCTGGCTACATCCCTTGAACAGGTAAACAACACCCTCGCACCCTACACTCCACATGATGTAAAAGAAAATGTGATTCGTTAGATCAGGCTGCCTATTTCCATTGCTCCATGGTCCAGTTTTGATGCTTACACGCCCATCAAAGACATTTTCAGTGGTGGACAGGGGTCAGCATGGACACTCTGACCAGTCTGCACTGCCCCTACACAGCAAGGTGCAATGCACTGTGTGTTCTGACACCTTTCTATCATAGCCAGCACTAATATTTTCAGCAATTTGGGCTACAGCAGCTCTTCTACACACATTAATGAGCCTTGGGTGCCCAAGACCCTGTCACTATTTCCTTCCTTGGACCAGTTTTGGTGGGTGCTAACCACTGCATACTGGTCATACACAGTCATCAAGCCATCCCAGTTTGACCCTTATCGAAGTCATTCAGATCCTTACATTTTCCCTGCTTCCACCACACCAACTTCAAGAACTGACTTTTCACTTGATGCCTAATATCTCCCACAGCTTTACAGGTGCCATTTTAAAGAGACAATCAGTGTTAATCACCTCATCTGTCAGTGTTTAATGTTATGGCTGATCAGTTCATGCCACAGGTTTATTTTCTTACTGACAATTACAGATAGACAGTGACTAGTCCAATTTACTGAACGTAACACCAGTTGCTTTTCTGAGAAATTGCAAGCATATTTCTTCAAGTATATTTGTGAGGAAGTGAATTAACTTTTGACTCAGGCATAATTTAATCATGAACATGGAGCTTCTGATTCTTCCATGTGTTTAATTTCGTTAATTCTGTTCTTTTTCAGACGGCCCTTCAACTGTTTTAACATGTCACTGCTGAACTTTAACAAATGAACCAAAACTATGCCAAAATCTATTTCTGCATCATGTGTTAACCCTTTAACCCAGTTTAATAATATGGAGGACTCTCCAGTACCTCCGGTACTCAATAATTCTAGAGTTGACTGTGTGTACATGTCACACGTTAACATAAAATGCAGTTTACTAAAGAAACGTGTCCCTTTAAGTATGGAAATCAAATATATTTCTTCGTATAGTGGCCAGCATCTTGGTTACAAATATCAACAATATCTCACAGACACAAAAAAATTGTGATTTGTTGTAGCTTTGTTAAAAAAATTTATTTGTGACTTAAAGACTGAAAAGTTAGAAAAATTTTACATCTCTGCCTGATCAGGACTAAGTGGTCATTCAAGACCACACACTGAATGACAGCTGCATAGCCAAGGCAACACAAAGAACTCCATGGTAGCAGGGCTTTTTCTTTTTTTGCCTTTTTCTGGCCGTCATCAAACTGTGGGAGAAATTGACTTATGGAGGTAAAGTGGCATTACACCAGTGACAATGAAAACTGTGGTCTTAATGTTAAGTGTTAAGTGTTCCTAATCAATCAAAACAAGAAATTTGGTCAAGCATCCAGTCACTGTTAGCATTTCCTGGTTTCTGTAAGAGCAGCATCTCTCATCATGGGTGTGGAAACAATCATATGTGTGTAGGACATCTTTCAAATGTTTTGTCTTACAAAACCTACTTTTATTGGCTGTAATTGTTGCTTGTCTACACAGAGTTTGAAGACAATATTTAATGTTTTGGACAGGATGAAATAATAATGGTCAGTAATGAAAAAAACTCTTCCATAGGTAAAGAATGAAAATGCCTCAGGGCACCTCCTCAAGCAAAAATGCGAAACACGCCGAAACACTGCAGGGAGAGCAACATTTAAATAACATTTATTTTGTTTTTCTTCAGGATGATGATGTGAATACGGCCAGTTTCACACATGCTACATCTGCATGGCTTGATCGACATGGAACATCAAAGAGGGTTGAAGCCTTCAGAAAGCCTGCGTGGGCAGCACAGTAGTCCGCTCCAGGCATCAGGCTTTTTTCTCTGCACGTGCTGCACAGACCACACAACAAAACACATAATGATCAAACCAATTAAAACAAAACAGAAAACCAAATAAAAGTAAATAAATTAATTCTACAATACATGCCATCATCAAACTCAACACTAGTTAAAGATTTCATGCGTGCACATTTTCCCAGTGGCAAGCAGTGAAGCCCTTCAGTTCAGGCCCTGACAAAAAAAAACTCTCTATGAAAAAATTTATTTCTGCAACCGCTCCTATGGGATTCAAGCAGTATGTTAGCACTAAGCTAAAAAATATTCCAGGATATTTTTTGATTGTTTTATATTAAATCTAGTGTTCACACTGTGTGTTGTGGTGTGTTCACGTATGACAGAATGATCACTTTCACTTTAAATCTAGACATTTGAAGCTTATGTAAGATATGTCCATGTTTTGTTTCATGCTTGTAACAGACATAACATGGTTGCTGCAGTTTGTTGCACATTGTTTGCTGCTGCTTTTAGATATAATCATTATACTCTCTCATGTTTTTGAACAAGACACATTATAATGATTATATATAATGCTTTCCAGTGGTATTTCCCAATGTTAATCTTTACTATTGGTATGGGCCAATCAGATCACAGATATATTATGACCCGTCTGTTACATAGAAATCATGACATCACTTCATACTGATAAGCTGACAAAACACCTTGCAGCATCTGTGACACTCATAGTTAATCAAAACCTGAATGGTTGATTCCAATATCAGTTCCTAATCGTGCAAGAAGTTGGTTCCTAATCTGTTCAGCTCCTAAAGGCATAACCAATGGGAAAACTAGTCCCATTGGTTATGAATTATGGCAGTTTCGAATCAGACACCATAGAGAAAAAAAAATCAGACTAGACAGTTTTCAGGAATAAATTACTTTTACTTTTAACCAAAACTTAAATAAGAGTCGTTCTACAATACAGAGTTTATACGCAACAATTGTGAAAATTTTGTTAAAGAAAATGAACTACAAATACAGATTGTTTTTTAAACTTCCAGCTGTCTCCAGAGAATTACACTTTTGCTGAGTGGCTGAATTGGGATGTGCCACTAGCACAGCACTCTGGATCTCTAGGTGAAATGAAAAAGTGCCGTCCCTCAGAAGACCTGCACTTTCACAACCATTAAGCAACAACACACAAAAGTCTGTGCCCTGTCTGTACAGACAAATGAATTTAGGATAGCACTTCTGTATAAGTAGGTTAGTTTTATAGCATATTTAAGATACACATAGTAGTCAGCTGCAGTCCTATAAAAACCTGTGATGCAAGATTTAATACACAGATACACTCCATACAAATCTCTGCATAATCACTCCAATGTCCTGGCTCCAAATACAGCACTTTCCACCAAAGCTGATATAATGTCATGTTAAATACTTTCACTGTTCGCTAAGCTAGCTAGTAAACAGTGATTAGGCTGTCAAAGGTAATTGCCATTCTTCATTTTATTCTGAAGCAGTATTTTGTGCTTATATCATGGAATTTAATCCTCCACCCTCTCCTTCACCCTCCCGGCAAGCCTGCTTCTTGCCTGTTCGAATTGAATTCATTATTTGCTTCAGTTACATATGACACTCGGTCCAGCAAGTTAGTAGAGAAAGACTTTGACATCCAGCCCAACTTGTTAGTTAACTTTGCCGCATATTAAATGTGCTCTCTATGGTTTTTCTCAGCTTTAATTTGTAATGTGGTGCTCCGCACCGTTTAATCCACATTCTACACCTGTCCTGTTTTGTCTCTGGAAATGGGTAACATTTCACTCCCCATGCCAAACTCTTGAGATGTTTTGTATCTAATTGATACAAATTTTCCCACACGCTAAGCTTTTACACTGAGTGAAGTGTTAAGTGTATGCCCGCACTCATGTAGTTCACAAATATAGACATGTCGGCCCTGAGTATGGCCAAGAACCAATTGCTCTGACAGGAAGCGACCACTCGAGTGACATGCAAATCAACAAACCGCAGAGATTTTTTGATAAAGTGTAGGAGTAAGCATTTCTTAGGTCAGTACCGTAACAAAACCACACACGCAGAATCAAAGGAGGCTCAGGCAATGCTGTGTTAGCTTCAAATAAAAATCTTGCATAACTTAAAGTCGGGGTGCTATGAACTTCAAACTTTGTCACTCCAGAGACTATTGCTGCATTCCAAGTTTTGGAAACTAGAGTTTATTTATTATAACAGCTGCTTATTAACCACACAAAAATAGTGATTTTATTATTATATTTGTGGTGGAACTACAGGGCATATATCATGGAAGGGCAATAAAATAAAACGGTTTGATGGAGTATGTTAACTCTATTAGCGTCACAATGTAACGATTACTCCCCCAGTTCATTCAGGCCTTATACAGAAACTAATGTTACTTTGTAAATGATTTGCTTCTGTGATGTCACGAAAACCAACACATTTATACACACCAATCAGTGAGAATATTAAAACCACCAAAAGACGAAGTAAGTAAGATTGATTCTCATTACAGTGGCACCTGTCAAGGTGGGATATATTAGGCAGCAATTGAACAGTTAGTCCTTGGAAGTTGTGTTTTGTTGGAAGCAGGAAAATTTGAGCCAAATTGGTCAGCCGGCCTTGTGGGATGTTACCAGTATACCAAGTAATGACAACCGGTGAACCTGCTCCGAGGTCATGAGCGCCCAAGGTTCCTTAATGCACAATGGGAAATGTTCTGCTGGGAAATCTTGAGTTCTGACATTCACGTAGATGTTACTTTGATGCATACCACCTACTTAAATATTGCTGCAGACCAAGTACACCTGTTCAAGGCAATGAAATCGCAGAGACCTCTTACAACAGTGCAAATATTGCACCACATTGCAAATATTGTTCAGGGATGGTTTGAGAAACATGACTAAAGATTTCAAGGTGCTGACTTCCCTCCAAATTTCCCTCCAAATCTAGTCAAGCATCTGTGAGATGCACTGGACAAGCTACTTCAATCCATATAGGCTCCAGCTTGCAACTTTCACGACATAAAGGAACTGCTGCTGACACCTTAAAGTCAAATCCCACAGCACACCTTCAGATCTTGTCCATACCTTGAGGGGTCAGGGCCATTCTGGTGGTCTGACTGAGACCTGCACAATATTAGTCGGGCGGTTTTAATCTGTAGGCAACTATCTATAATTTCCTATCAAACCTAAAGCTGTTTGGCTAAGCCCATTCACACTGAAATAATGAACATTTGAGTCCAGACTGCTGCTTGAATAAGGAGCAATACTTAAAATACATTGAGCCAGCGATCAGACTGACCAAAGAACTTCCCGTTTATAAGAATATTTAAGGATTGAGTCTAGAAAGTAACATTACGTATTAGCCCTCACTGTGTACTGAGAGTTTTGTCTCCCTGTGGTACTCTTGCCTATGATACTCCCGTTTCTGTTTTTTACTTGCTTTTGCATTTCTGCATTGTCCTTTGTCTTGCCCCCATGCCACTGGTTATACCCGGATGACTCTGAATGTTAAACGGATTGCACCTCTGGAATTCCCATGTTCTCACGGTTTGCAAATCATTAACCCTTTTACCGACTGTTACTTCGAATTCTGCTTGTGTGATTAAAATTTATCTGCAATAAGTCCACAGTTATTAACACAAACTATATATTTATTAACTGAAATAAAAATGAAAGATAAAAAAAATCTAAACGATAAGGTTCACTGCAATAAGAAGAAAAACAAAATTGCTTTATAGTAGTGGATTCTTTGGGTTCAAACCTAAATCACCCAAGATTTAATTCAATTAAGAATGTATTCTTACTGGTATTGCGTGTGTGGACTGGGGTAAAACACTGTACACACAACCTGCAAAGTTTTAATGTGTCACAGACTGATTACTGTATTCATTCAATGTGAAATGCGGTTATTTTTGCTGTGGGAAGTGTATTCACACTTACACAATACTACTGCATTATTTTCAAAACACTGTTAATGCAGTGTATACCAATCACTTTATGGAGCATTTAATCGCTTTTTTCCCTTGTCCGATACAACCAATATTCACAGCTTCATATAATTAATACAAAAAAATTCTTTTTATTACATAAAAAAGAAAAATCAACAAATATTTCATAAATTCCATGAATGCACTCTTCATTTACAAGAAAACCACAAACCCATCTAGGTCTAAATATCCCCTTGAGTTTCCAAATCACTCAACACAGCCCTGCTCAACTCAAATCTAACCAGAGCCAGTCTCCGCTGATGGGGGGGTGGGGGGCCAGCGCTCTGCGTCTCAGCTATTTCCCGGTGAGGGGTTGTGGGGGGTTTGGCGCTGTAATCCGGGAGGGGAAAAGTGGGGAGGGGACAAAATGAATGATTTTGAAAAGTGCTAATATGGTCCCGCCGCCCACGGTTACATCACCCAAGCATGTGATACACCAGAATAACACTTACTCTCAATCTCACTAATTTGTTTAGACCAGTAATTTATTTATACCAGTAATACAGTTACAGATGTGCACTGCTTTATCTGACCCTGATCGACTCGCGTGAGTTACCCACGTCAAATTTTCAGATGCAAAATACTATGTTTTCACACCTCTCATATCCTCTGTTCAAGGCCGTTGTGAGGTATTGTCACCCTTAACCACCTGCAAAGTTTCTCACACTGCCTCCGCTGAAGGCAGTACAAGTGATGACAAAGTTTCCTCCACCATCTTAGGGTGTTATAAGAGGTTTAGGTGTAAAAACACATGAGAATATGATTATGAAGTCACACTCACCTAAATAACACACAAGTCATTCAACAGAACCAAGATATCAAAACAATGGTTGCGTTTTAGGCAACACCGCATAAACAACAATTACCGCATTTGCATATAAGTTTACCTTCTTGTGACACTGAAGTGCTTGGGGTTCATCTGAGGCATGGTTTCATCTGAAGACTGTCTTGCTGCCATCCAGCTGCACTAGATGAGCCAAACTGTAGGACCTCCGTTAGCTTTCCAAGATGATCTCACTCTGTTCTCAAAGGAGTATCAAGTCAATGAATCAATTACCACATATCAGTGTAAGTACATGTGTAAGCATGCACACACACAGCTGCTTCTCTACCATTGTGAACCATTAATATTTCCTTATCAAAACCAACGGTAGTTCACTAAACATCTTGAACCTAATGTTACCATGCAAACCTAACCCCGACACAAAGACCTAGCCTTAAAGACCACCATGACCATACAACGTAACCCAACCTATTCCTGACCCTACTCTTAACCTAAACCCCAAGCTTCACTTTAAATACTTTAACTCTAAAAGTCTGGATGAGGGTCAATAGTTCAGTTCTTTATCATCAAAACAACAAAACTTACATTTCAGTTTCATAGTACTTATGTCTAATAGTTACATCTAATGACTACAGCTGAATGAGCGAGACTGTTCAAAAAAGCTAAGGCACTTGAACAGTAGAGAAAGTAGAGCTCCCGCACTCCCTCTCTTATTAGAAAGGGAGCAAACATACAGTTTCCAAACATACTAGTCCGAATAAAAGATTACAGTGTAAATGACTGCATCAGCACACACACACACACACACAAACAGTTTATAACACACCCACACATACACACACACATACACACACACACTGTTTATAACACACCCACACACACTCCTGCAGCCCTGCACA
>JBBJLS010000018.1:962013-983907 GCA_037577275.1 Bryconaethiops microstoma | reverse complement strand
ACCAATCATGATTGCACTTTTCTTCATATAGCAGTACTTTGAAAATAAAAGTGCACAATACACTACTTTTGAATTCATTACTGAATTTTGCGTATAACACTAATCATGATTAATCACAGAAAATCATGCGATTAATCGCAAGCAAAAATTTAAATCGTTGCCCAGTATTAACAAATATATATATATATATATATATATATATATATATATGTTAATACTTCGGTCATTTTCAACTGAACTACCTTTTTACCATCATCTCATTTCTATTATGTATTATTTACATTTTATAATTTTGTTTTAATATTTACTAGTTTAATTACTAAGAGTAATTAATTGTCTAGCGAAAAGGAAAGAAGTAAATATGCAAACAAGACTACATAGTTCCAGGACACTACAGACTGTTTAGATTTGCCACTTGATGCTGCATCTCATAAACACAGCCCCTACCCAGCCTTCATACTGTAACCAGCTGTTGTTTCAAACACTGACGTCTCTGATAGATAGGACAGTGCAAAACACAGCTGCAATCTCACAGATTGCTAGTACGAACACTAGATGATTGACCAGTTCAGAACCTCTCATTCACTCACTAGGACACTAGTGTAAACTGGGCATGACAAGCCTTTCCTGACTGAGCCTTCATCCCAACTGTGGCATTCAAGTAAAGAATGTACAACTTGACTCTCTGTTATGAACTTCAAATGTATAGTTTAATCTAAAGTACACTTATTAACCACTGTTAGCTTGATGCTAACAATTCTCTATTACCAGAACAGCAAAAATTAGTATTAGCTTTGTGATGTCAAAACGGACCAAAGGTTTCAACATTAAACGTTGCTGTATAATGGTGTGCTTGGCAGGCACATGCCTACAATCTGGTGACTATACCTTGCTCTTGGTGCAAACACAGTGACCACAACATTAACCCCACTTTCTCCCCTGAAACACCCAATGAGAGCAGTGAATATACAGTATATACAGTTCAGTGTACACTGTACAGTAGGAATACAGAATTACCTTTACATTTTCTTAAGGGTAATGTATTAAATTCTTAAGGGTAATGTATTGATATGGCCCCTCCCATCCCACCTTTGCTCTTCCACTTCCACTCAAAACTGAGCGCCCTGTGGGCCCCCAGAACACTCCTTGATTAATACGGACTTGTGGTGAGAACTTTAAGCTCTCCAACAAATCCATCAAATCTTCATTCTCAGGTCAAAATTTAGTCTGTAGGTTTTCAGACACCCGTCCCCCCTCCACACACACATAAATACACACACTTGAGAAGATCACGGGTGGTAGATGAGGGTGTGGATCGTGAGCTGGCTCTCTTGAACACCAGCTGAGTGTGTGGAGGGCTGGTGGGTGAGTGTGTGTGAGGCAGTGTCAGCTGCGGTTTCTGATCTGCTCGATGCTCTGCAGAGCTGCAGACATGAACACATGACTCAAAGCTAGACACTGGCAGCCGAGGTTTCACACACACTAGCCACACACATACACACACACACACACACACACCTCAGCAGCATGTCAGTGTATAATAATACTTGAACAGCTTTAGAATTCTTAAATATATATTTAAATACATCATATTTGTTACTAGGGTGTAACAGATATTCAGTGCTGATGTGATGATGATTTAATGAGCCCATGTTCCATATGAGCAGACACATTTGTGCGTTGCCACATAATACAATTTTTGCCATTAGTTAAAAAGCAGTAATTTGCAGGAAAGGCACACTGTTTATTTAAAGAGAAAATGTGCTGAACTGTGCTAACGTGTTCTATTACTTTTACTATTTATATATTTAAGTTGATCTAATATTGATAGAGAATGTCTTCATCAGCTGACATAAACGGAAATGATCTACACTAGATCAGAGTTTAAACATAGAAACATTCTTCATAATAACGGCAATGACAACATTAAGAATAATAACATAATTACTATTATTATCAGAGGTTGCAGACGTAGTACTACATTACACAAATCCTGCCAGAAAAAAAACTTTTCATGTGGTTATTGGGAGCTGTATTCACATTCTTATTTCATGGGATATTTACGCAAGTGGACACTGCAATAATAATATCAAAATAATATTTCTGTGAATGATCAGTCAACTGAGGAGCTACATCTATTTATAATTAATGATTGCTTCTAAACAAAATAACACCAAAATATTACAAATATTTACAAATATAGTGTTTGAACCTCTGTCAACTCCACAACATTTATCCTGTGAAAGGCCTGGAACTGTTTGTCCATTAGTTCACATGAATAATTGACCATCATAAAAAACATTTGACGCACGTTTGAACATCAAGTCTGCAAAATATGTAGCACCAACATTAGCACAATAACTCCGAAAACCTAAACAAACAGATTTGCGATGGAATATTTGTCATTTGCACAAAAAATGTAATTAAAAAAACCTGATTTGATCACTACTGATGATGACATTCTGGAGAAAAAAAAACATAGATGTCTCATAAGGGCTCCGTAAGGCGGAAAAGAAAAAAAAACAGATTTGAATCTTAGCAGTTAACAGCCAATGACCTTATCACCTGCACGTTTATTTAATTTCTAGATTCTCTGAACCAGAAGTTACAAGAAAAGACTTTATTATAGTGAAGTATTCATAAAATATTAACATTAGTGTTAGTGTATAACAACAGAGTTGAGTACAGAAAATTTGGTGTCATTCAATACTAAACACAATATTACATTTAAAACAAAAAAAGTGATCAGTTTTAACAATTGCGGGACAGTAAGTATAGACCTACTTGCTTCAGATACCAGAGTGTCAACCGAATGTCTAAACTGCATTTCATATCCACGCTTTTAATGTTAGCATCTATTAAATACCTAAATAACTTTTTCAACCACACACAGGCCTACACAACAATAGTGGGCATAACAAATTATACTGTAAATAATAATGACAGTTACCACGCAAGTTATATTACCGCAAATAATTGTACTATAAATAATGACAGTTAACGTGTTAGTTATAATAGTATATTACTGTTGCAGTACAGTAGACCTACTCTGTGGACTCATTGTCCCTCTCTCTCTCTCTCTCTCTCTCTCTCTCTCTCTCTCTCTACTCTTGGACGCCAGCCTGACATACCAGACTCTGTTCGTTAGCGCATATTTTTACCAGGCCGTTACTAAATTAGGAAGCCGGAGAGTGCAAGCTGGGGGCTCTTGCCAAAGGAGAATAAGGAGGGTCTACTGCTGCCACTGGGGTCTGCCCACAGCACTGGCAGCCTGGCCGCTACAATCAAGAGCCACTTAGCTCTCTGAAATAGATGCCCAGCGGGGCGATGGGCCAGCACAGCCCCGGGACGCCCAGGCCAAAAAGACTTCAGGAACAAACAAATAAATAAACTGTTTTCTTTATTTAATGTCCTGCCAGAGTTAAGCAGGAAACAGCCACCCCGAGGTGCTATAATAAGTTACCTTGGGCAGCCCTGCAAACAAGACGTCCACAAACCGCAAGTTTATAAGCGGCTACTGGCCACAGAATGAGTTTACATTTTGAAATAGACTCTGATCAGTGTGAGGCAGGCAAGATGAGATAAGCCCTTTGTTTCTATGGGGGTTTGACGATGGACATCTGATTATGGATATTTGTTGGAGATGATGTGTAAACAGCCAAGAAAAGAGTAAAAACTGCTTGATATGAACTTCCCCAGAGCGTTCTCTCTCTCACAGACACACTGGGCAGTGTTATCTGTTAGTTTAGTCAGTGATGCCCCATTCCAAAAGCAAATATACTGCAACAAAATGTAACTGTCAAACTACAATAAAACCATAGCCCAGTTCAAGTTCAAGTTCATACACAAACGGTCATTCAATGTCCGTTAAGGGAATAGAATAAAAAATAAAATAAAATAAAATGGACTAATATAATGGAAGAAATAAAAGAATATATAGAAAATCGATAAAAGAACATTGAAAGTGCAACAAAAGTGCAGATATTTAAAAGAAGCTGGAGGAGAACAGTGTGTTTTTCAAAGCTACCGTTGGTGCAGATCTGATACTGATGGGCAGTTTGTTCCAGCAGCGAGCTGCATCGTGACTAAACACCATTTCACCAGGTTTAGTTTTGAGTTTTTTCACCACTAGCTGACCAGCACCGGCAGATCTAAGAGACTTACCAGGAATATATACTTCAAACATATCAGAGATGTATTTAAAAGCAAAAAAAACAAAAACTCCATATATTATCAAAAGCAACTAGTGTCTTTAATGTATCTCAGCAAACCAAATGCAATTGACTTCATAACAAGAGATTCATGTAACAAACTCAGGTTTAACCTTTTTTTTAATACCCAAATGAATATCATCAAGCCAAAGAGCAAGTGTGGAGGAGAGGCTTTCACTATCCTTTATTTTTCTCTCTCTCTCTCTCTCTCTCTGTCTCTCACTGTGTGGGAGGCTCTTTGCATTTAAAATCAATAGCTTCTCTCTCTCTCAGCATACATCGCCTCTACACAGGTACCTCAGTCCTCTCTACAGGGTCCTCTGAGATGATCTAGAGATGATAGAATGCACACAATGGGAAGAACAAAGATCAAGACCAAAGCCTCTTACACAAACTGCAGCCTGCACTACATGCTTTTCAAACATGACAGCCATTCTTAAACAGCAGCATGTCAGTGTAAAAGTCTTAAAGCAGGTTTTTGTTTGTTTAAGCATCTGTCTTCGAGCATGAAATCTATTTTTCTAGGTTTACTGAACTTAAGACTTATCGTGGGTATTATTCTTACCAGCAAAATAAAGGTAAACTAATCATGGCAACCGTCCTCAAGTGGACTGAGTGTTTCAAAGAGGGGGAAAAGTATTGCTGCAGACGTTAAGGGGATGTAGTACTGACAGCATCATTCTTAAGAGTTCATTACTGAGTTTTTGTACTTGCTGAGCTTGGAAAGTCAGTATAAATTGTGGTGATATACTGACACCTAGTGGTCAAACCGAGTTACGCACAAACCAGAACACCTATGCATGCATTTCTTGAATTATTCTTTTTAATCCACAAAGAGCCAGTGTGACTTTTGTGGCAGGAGCTCTGAAGACTGAGACTAAGCGGAATCAGCTGTGCTCCTGATTGGTTGGAAGAAGAATCTGCAGTCACACTGGGCCTTTGTTGACACCCATGATCTAGAACATGTGACTTGTAAAAGTTTACGCTAAAGCTCAATATCAATAATGTTAATTTGGGTTATTTTTATATGAACACTAACTTTATGTACAACTGTGTGCTATACAACTGGATGAACTTGTGTTTACCTGAATGAAGTTACCTGACTCAGCATCTGCTGCAAAAAAAATAGCAATCATTTGTTATAATGCTTTTACTGTCCATTCTCTTATACAAACATCACTGTACATCCTCAGATCGAGCCATTTAGCAAAAGCAATAAGGTTGTAGCAGGGTCTCGTGATGATAGATAGCGCTTCCTTTAACTAGATTTCCACTTGGCTGGAGAGAACTATTATTAAGCATCATTGTTCCAGAAAGATGGCCTCACCCAAAGTGCGGAACTCCAACTGTGAACAGTACTGTACGTCTTCACATGCTGAACCATTACAGCACACTCATAAACCTCAGATAGCGAAGAAAGTAAAAGGGTTATAAATACAGCCTTGCCCCTGCCTGAAAGTACAGGATCTTCAGCCCTTGAAAAAGACCTCACCAGCAGTAAGCGGGAAAGAATACAAGCTAAATTACCTTTGTACTCGAACAAAAGGAAGGATAATTCTACTGTAAACAAGCTATTATCAGCATTATCAGGTTATCACTAAAACAAAATTAGTTGCCAAATCAGATCTGAACGAATCCCAGCTGCTGTGTTTTCACAGGTGTACAAGTGCCCACAGTTGGCACTCCTCGCTAGAAACTGTAACACAAGCATTTCACGCTCACATTGCAGTCTAACGTGTTCAGAGGGTCCTCAAGTTACGACGGAGATCCGTTAATACGACAGTGATGTAACTCGAATTTTGGTGTAAGTTGAAACACACCCTAGACCAAGTCAACCTATTTTAACACAGCTGTAAAATCTAGAACATGAAACCAAAACTATGTCGCAGAAAAAGGAAAATGACAAATATACCGTACCTTTAGACTGCACTGTAGTAACAGAAAAAAAATACAAAAAATGTCTGTAAAAATCGTTCAGAAGCCACTATAAAGGCCAGAAAGTCACCAAATAAAGCAACACAAATTGAACACTTGAGCTTAGATAGTACTCCGTCACTCATACGGCGCGTTTCTGCATATTCTTCCGCCACGCGCCACTAAACTAGTTCGCCCACGTGAGCGTCGTAAACTCGAAAAGTCGTATGTTGAGACCCTCGTAACTCGAGGACTCCCTGTGTAATAGAGGCTAGATGAGAGCGGGCTTGATATGTGTGTCCGCAGCATCACAATTAAACCGCTGCACTGCGTACAGGTGAGAGCACAGAAGCCCTACTAACATGAGTCCTCTACAGCAACCGTCTGCTTGATTAAAGAATATATGTTTGCTCATTAATTCTACATAGACGACACCGTGTTCTGTGTTCTCACTACATCTGAGCCTTGGCCTGCTCTGTCTATAGACAATATTTTAAACGTTCAAAAAATATATACATATACCTGTTCACAGTGAGAAAGTATACTATGAAATAATATGAAATATTACAAAACTGAGACACAGGATAGAACGCAGAACAGAAACCAGACCTGCTGTATCTCGAACATCTAAAGCAGGGGTGGGGAAACTCCAGTACTGAAGGGCTAGATTCCTGCAAGGTTTGGTGATTTCCCTGCCCAAACACACCTGATATTAGTGGTGTCAGCAGTAGGCGCATTAAAGTAGAGACATTTCCAAAACTGCTCGACTCTGCCTCTCAGTTCACTTTGTTAAAGTCTTCAAAAGAAATGAAGCAGATCTAGGGGTCAGATCTAGGGAACTGGGATCTAATGTGGTCACAATAACAGCAGGGTTTAATGATTTGAGAATTATGATATTTTCGTCCAAGCCTGTTTTTTTAAACCAAGATAGCCATCATATTGTTTCTTTCTTTCTTTCTATAAATTGAGACTTGATGTTAGAGCACTGAACACAGCGTGCCACGTGGCTACTTTGTTGTGTTTGTGTACGTATCAGCTGGGTCTTCACTTGATTCTAAGTGGTTTAACTCATCAGGCTCCGGGTTGGTTAAATTCCTTAAACTTCTAGGCTACAATTAAAAGTTTGACTCTTACAATTGGAAAACGGCACTCTTTCAAATCGCAATTTGAATTAAAAAAAATATTAATCTTTCAGTGTCTGTAATCCTGTAAGTGATCCTGTAGGAGAAAGACGTTTTCAGCCTTAAAATGGTCTTTATGTTCACACTGAGACATTTCAGGTAGATACTGCAGGCCTTCATCTAAAAGTGTTCATTCTGGCCCACCCAAGCCTTTGTTCACCTATAGCAGTGGCAAGACTAAATACACTACATGGACAAAAGTATTGGGACATACCTGTTTTCAGGGTTTGGGCTAGACCCATTACTTCCAAAGAAGGGCAATCTTAATGCTTCAGCCTACCAAGACCTTTTGGACAGCACCACACTTCCAACTTTGTGGACATTTGTGGCCCTTTTTTATTCCAGCATGACTGTGCAATCCAGGACAGCCGATCAGAAAAGAGATCATTTACATATATCAGTCTTAAAAGCACAGTCATAAAAACAGTTTATTTTGAATGGATAAACAGAGCTTGGAAAAAGGTAATGATCATTTTTAAACATTTTTAAAAGGACTTACGATGAATTATTATTATATTTTTGGAATATAAAACCCACACAAACACAATGGAAAAAAATTAAATAGAAGGAAAATGTAGAACATGGGCCCTTTTGGTTAATCAGTGATTTTAATGGTTTAAGACTGGCCGAAATAATTTGACTTTTGTTGCATAACTCCTCATTTCATTAGAATAAGCTGTAACTCTCACCTGCAGCTGTCATTGCACATTGCCATATCAGCGTTGCCGAGTATTGATAAACAGATGATATATAATGCTGCTCTAATCGTGACATGCACACACACACACACACACACACACACACACACACACAGCTTGAGTCATTGCCCTGTAAAGGCAGATCATATGGAATTATTTTATTCTACTGAAGTCACTTTTTTATGACAGTTTTTACTTTCAAAAACATACTTTATTAAATGTTTGCATTTTTTGGTTTCTACTGTGTTAGATGACCACATAACATGCAGTCATTTAGAGATATAAGGAATGTTATCATCTCACACTTTCTATACGCTATAGAAAAAATCAAACAGCTGGCATACACAATAATAATCAACAATAAACAACAAAATCAGCGTTTAAGCACAACACACCTATTTCATGTTTGAGTGACACAGCTCTGTATCTAAGATGCATATAAGATTACTTTATCTTCTTTCCTTTATTACAGGTGAAAATACATTTAGAGTGATATTACATCTGATACTGAGTAACAGGGTGATGAGGTACAGTGAAATATGTATGGAGTTTCAGCACCTGTATAGTCTCTTGTACCTCTGGGGCAAAGTGGACAGGTATGAAAACCATGACAAATTCACACCCCCTGTACACGCCCTGTCTTTTTTCATAAATTAAATTTTGCTTTTTTATCCAGCAGAAAACATAAAAGGGATCTTAAATGGCACAGCTACGCAAGCGTTGGTGTTATTTCAGAAGGTTTGCGAGTTCAGTCCTAGGTGACCACTTCTTGCTTCGCTCTCTAGTGTGGCGGTGGGGTAGCCAGTGTGGTATCTATTAGCAGATGTAACAGAATTGGGGCTCAGTGTCCTCCTCCAAGCGTGTTAAACCATTCAGTGACAGCTTGCCTTCATGTGATTTGGAGGAAGCTAGTCTTTACCCAGTGTTGGTGGCACTGTGTGGTAGGGTGGTCCTAGCTAATGGGTGGAACTGGACATGACTAAAAATTGGGGAGAAGATCAGAAAAATAAAATCAGTCTCAAAAATAAATCAAGAATGAGGCTCTTATCCTAATGGTTTCAGGATGTTGCATCTGAAGAGCTAGTTAGAAAATTGGAGTTGCAGAGTGAGAGAACACTGCAGAAACATGAAACATGCAAGTGATCACCAGTTAACCTAGTAAGATTTGGTGACACTAGATGAGACAGCTGACACAGTAATTAGGATCCTTGTTTTTATCAACCACTTATTCTCTCTTTTAAGATGCAAATAGTGGCAGATAGCAGTGTGTTTTGGTTTTTGGCTTCTCTTTTTATCTGTTTTAAGTGCAGATTGAGAGGTGATTCATGGGCTCCCTCAGGAATATCCTGGGGGCCAAGATCAAACTGGACAGGCCCACAGGACAGAGTGGAAGCACAGTCTGGACTGAGACTCCTTGCATTTTGGCAAACTAAAGAAGGAACCCAGTAATCAAGACAGCTAAATGTGTGAGTCAGTACTGGGAAAGGAACAGCCCCATGAGTCAGTTTAAACAGTCCTGCCAATAGTAAGCTTAGTGTCTACAGGCGTCACACACAGTCAACCTCCAAACTGAAAATCAGCTTCCGATTCTTGAGAAAGGAGAACACAGATTCTCATTATGTCCAGCAAATCCTTGCCGAGACTTAGCAAGTCAGGATTTACTGCCGTGCCAAAACCTTCTATAGTCGCACATGGTGAGCTCTACCCGCTCAGTTCTACTAAACCTGATGAAATGGAAGTGAAAGCCCTCAAGGGCACAGTTATCAAGTAGAGTTCCAGGCACTGGGCCAGCCCACTGCGTGAGTGCTCTACCGGCTCATGTTCAATGTCCATACATGCAATCAGCCTTGTCCACTGGTGTCACGGTTAGACGTTTAGCATATCTTAAAGCGATCTGGATCATATTTACTATTACAAAAATACCAGGTCTAATTAAAATTTTTTACACCCCATTCCACTTTATTACCTGATTTCATTAACTGGACGTGAGAAATACATGATCAGTCTTTACTTGCCAGAGCACTCAAAGATCATTGAGTACTATTATAAAAAATTTATAATTGATATGCAAAAATGCATTCACTAAAAGGTTAAACCTGAAAAAAGGTTAAACCAGAGTTTGTTACATGAATCTCTCGTTATGAAGTCAATTGCATTTGGTTTGCTGAGATACATTAAAGACACTAGTTGCTTTTGATAGTGTATGGAGGTTCTTTTGTAACACTTCCTTGAGCATGAGCAGCATTCATCTGCTCTAATGCTGTGCTTGGCTCCTTAACTCATTCAAGATTCATTACATAGCGTTTCTTAAACTGTAGTGAACAAACTGGGGAGCAACCACGGAACAGCTGAAAGAAATATGTTAGAATGCAAATACTATGGAAAAATGACATTCTATAGTAGCCAGTTTCTCTAATAGGGAGATATTCTGATCACAGCTTAGCCGTTTCTATGATGCTCCTAAAAGCAGTGATGGGACAATTAATAGTGCATGAAATATATCCTGTTGAAAATCCCCAATATGCATCCTAAAGGCCCACTGTTTTAGAGAGACTTCGTAACAGGCACCAAGAAACCACACTAGTGAAAATGCTAGTTTGAAACATCATCTGATTTTATTTCTTTGTACAAAACTATTAACCAACACTGTCTACTTCAAGTCAGACACATCCTCCCATGCGGTCATATTACTTAATCGTAGATTTTTTAAAAATAATCTAATGTCAAATACATTGCTTAAAAGATCAAAAACTAATTAGCAGATTAATTAGCAGCAATAAGGATTTGGACAATGACAGTAACAGTATATTCATACTGTTCATTCTGTAGGAAACTAGCATTATGTAGTGGCTTCTGAAGTGCCTAGAACAAGCACAAAATTAATACATTTCAAAACAGACACACTGTGCATGAAGATCATCTCAATAACTTTCAGAGATAATCTAACAGTGTGAAAAGCTTGATCTTCCAACATCTTGCTCTTTAATCCAGTTGCGCTCCCCGAGCTCCCGTAGCAGTGACATGACACACCTCTACATCAGCCCCAAGCCTCTGGAGTTCCTCCAGCCACAGCTGCTGTTTCTGGGACAGACGGTCGTTAGGACCCTTCACCTCCACCAGCTATAAAAGACAGATCTCAAATCAGTGGACATTTAGGGCAAGCCAAATGCTTTTGAGTTTTACTGTACTTTCATCACGTACTCATGTTATCTGTCTAACAAAATAACCCAGTGGTTCCCAGCCCAGGTCTCAGTTGAAATCCCCCGCCATGCACCTTTCAGTATTTCCTCTGCTCTAACACTCCCACTTCAACTGAAGAAGAGTTTGATTAGCTTATTAGATAAGGTGAGGTACAGCAGGAAAAAAAAACAAAATCTGAGAGGTAAAAGGGCAATACAGGGTCAAGGTTGTTACCACTGCTGTAACAAAATCATTAATAAAGTCCTGATTAACTCCAGTTAAAATTTCTGAACCAGCAAAGCATCATTCAAATGATCACCTTATAGCTGTTGGTTGATGTACTCCACACTACCAGGTCTGGAAGCCCCCCTCTGCTGTGTCTGTAGTCCTTTGCCATTCTAAGGACCACTTCACTTAAAAAGGAGCCTCCCAGACATGCCACCAAGCTCTGAACATAAAACAGATTATTCCTCATCTCATAACCTTCATGTAACTTCCGTTCTGCTTTAAACACAAATGCACAGCTGCATTCACCTGCTCCATGATGGTTTAAACATCAGAGAAGACTGACGAAAGCATCCATTCCATTAAAAAAAAATAAAAATACTGTATATATGCATATTATGAATGTTTTTATAAACTTCCCCACTCAAAATCACCTGAGCTTCCTGGAGAGATGAAAATCGCTCCCAGTTGACTAATGAACAAACTTTGCCCTTCTGGGAGTTCCACACCTCAGCCAGCAGCTCTTGCAGCGTATCTGTGGAGGCCTCACGCAAAAGCTCTGCCCGAGCCTCAATAGCCTCGCGCCGGTTCCTATAGAATAAATCAGTGTGCATGTCCAGAGGACTTGTCTGGGAAAATGAAGAAAATCACTGGTCACCAGGTTGTAAAACCTATCATTAAATAAATCAATATTTATGCAAAGGACCGGACTATGTCATGCTTTTAATTCTCCACCTGATAGAGTGTCCGGAAAACATCGGGAACCCCCTCCATAAAGATGATATCCCATAACAGGAGGCCAAACAGGGTGGAGAATGTAGAGCCTTCACCATGAATGCCTGCATCAGACAAACTAATCATCCATACATTCTCAACTCCAACATAATACTAATACAGGGCAACAAGAAGAGCTTCAGAGGTGCGGATGAGATTTGAAACCTTGATCAAAGCCGAGCTTTCTGTAGTGTGCCAATGCCAGCTCCTCTACGGAGCACATGACCATGGCCTTATCTCCTCCAGAGCCCCCGTCCCCAGCAGCAGGTCTGAGGAACACTGATTTGCCCATTCCACCTTCATGGGGAAACAGCTGCCCTCGAATTGTCACCTGTTAAGGCACACAAAAAGATTTAGGTCACGCAAATCCAAAAACAGGCGAGTACCCAAAGACAAACCGGCCCTCTAACATCAGCCATGAAGTGCCTGCTAACAATACTTGACCACAGATCAGGGCTTTTCAACTTCAGCCTTGAAGGGCCAGAGTCCACCATGGTCTGGTGATTTCTGTACTCAAACGCACTAACTAAACCACTAGCCAAGTGATCTTTGTAATTTACTGTTGTAGCTATATGACACAGTTCATAGCTATATGAATATTTTAATGCCATGTCTGGGCTTAGACAGATCGAAAAGATCGGCTCACATGGGTAACGTCCTGCACATGAAGAGAAGGTAAGTCACGGAGCAGCAGGCGATGCTTCTTAAAACTCGCAGACTTCTTCATTCTGGAAGCTCTCTGGTGCAGTGACAAGCGATGACCTGTCCGGACCAGTGGATCCTTCAGTCCATCCCGGATGGCATAGATAGCCTTTAATGCACAAACCCCATATTACAGTTATAAAATTCACTATGGGCACTGGTCACTGTCACTAATGCTCCATATAGAACATTAAATCTGTGAAATTACTCCTTTAGAATGAACTGAAAATGAGATTGCAATTTTAACATATGAGCAATGGTTTAAACATCTGTACATTTATAACCTACAAGCTGACAAATATGTTGAAAGTTTGATGTTTAGCAGTCTTTAAGATTACCTTTGTAAAACAATGCCCACAGAACTAACGATGTCAATAATAATTGAGGACTATCCAAGTTATTACATTCATATATGAATAAGGGTCTTAACAAGGAATTATGAAAATAGATGAATTTGCTATTTCTTCTCTATAACCTATAAGATAACTGACAGTTTACAAATCCATGGATTGACAAATGGCAATATTAAACCAAAAACAATTAACTTGCAATAAGTACACATTTGTATCAATTGCTCTAGCACTTGCGTGTATAGATAGAAGAATGCATTCAGTTTGATTTCTAACTTTTTCAGTCTAGTGGTACAGGCCCTGTGCATAAAAGTGTGGGTGTGCAGTACCTGCTCATGCTGTTTGAGGTGCTGCTGCAGGTTGAGAGCCAGTCTGTCCCACCAGCGCCCTCTGCTGTCAGGACAGAACACTGTTTGAGACAACAGAGACCTGAGCTCCTCTACTGCTTCCTATACCATCAACAAAAGGACGAACACTGTAAGTACATACATAGCAAATGCTAGGAAAATTCAAGTTGCCTCAGTATTGAAAACAATACAAAATGGCACTTATAACACACCAAGCACAAGTGCCAAAAAGACCCAGAAAGACTTTAGCCTTTACATTCACTTATATTTGGCGTCACAGTTTTGGCTTTGCAGTATGATCAATGTCAGCCTGACCAGTGTGTGCTGTTGAAGAGCACTAAATATTAGCTTAGAGTGCAGAGCACATCATTGGCATTTATCTTAACTCTATAATTGAGGCTCAATCTTACAGAATCTTAATTCTTACAGGGACGAATACTCAGCATAAATTAACGTGCAGCTGGTAGCAAGTACTAATGAAGTCTTTTGCCTGAAGCCCTACCCAAGCCTCCGGAAGTTTTGATATTTGCAATTGGAGATTTGCAAGCAAAAGAACGGGCAATTCTGGTGTTACACATGTGCATCTTCCTTCATTTTTGTGGTGTCCTTTATAAACACACCTCATAATGACGCAGCCTCTGAAGTATTTCAACTCCACGAGATAATATCCGTGTGTACGTCCAGCCCACAGTGAAACAGCGCAGAAACACTGGCAGCTCCTCCTGAGAACTGTGCACAAATAACTACTCATGAGCCTTTTCCATCAAGCTCCTAAACAAAAGGCTGAAAAAAAAAATGCAAATTTGCAGTTCTGACCTTAAGTCGCAAGTCTGATTAAGGTCTTGCCAGGCGGCTTTTGCGTTGCGGTAGAGCACCAAGGCATCTTCCCAACAACCAGTCTGCATTGCTGCAATCACTTCTTGAAGGGTTCGCATGGCAGCTTCATACCTGACCAGAAGGGAATCAGGACCATCTGTAATAAGGCACTTTTCTATTGCATGTTACTAGCTTGACTTGACTCTGTTAGGATGGTAATATTTCAGAGGATCGAGAATCGATCAGTCACTGCAGTAGGATGTCCAAAGATATCTTGTGTATTAAGTCTTTCTGACCAGACAGTATTCGTACGTCACATGCTTTGGTACCCAGCTGACTTGAAACCTTGATGGAGTAGGAGCCAAAATAGTACTAGGTACTAGATTTGCCTAATGAAAAATCAAAAAATCGAGTCAAGCCAAGGAAGTACCAGGCAGTGGGAAAGATACAATGCTGTGCAAAGAAACATCAAATTTCAACAGATACTTTAAAAAGTAACCTGCAAGTGAACCTAGTAGTATTTTGGAGGCTGGACTATATAATAAAACATGGTCAAAAAATGACTAGATTACCTGATTAGGTCTTCCCTGTCCTGAAACACGTGAGCAGAGCGCTGCACAGTGTAAGCCGGGAAGGCCAGGCGCCCAGAGTTGACCAACAGAATGGTGTAGAGCTGGCCTTGACCCCCTGCGGCCATCTCCTCCTCCTCCAGCGTGTCAGTAAGAGAGAAGAGGAGCAGGACTCGGGAGAACACAGCACGAGGGCCCCGGCACAGACGCGCGCAGGAGCCTGCTAGCTGCTTAGCCCTGCAGGAGATGTGAATCCACTATGTTTTAAGAACCTTATTTAGAAATAGCAAACTTAATGGCATCATTGCACTTTCACATAGCCAAAATGATCGTACCTCTTGAGAATGACAGCACCAGGTCCATGAGCAAAGAGCGAGCGCTGTCTGGCCAAACGGAGAAGTCCTTCTACCAGCTGTTCTTTCTGGGTACTGTTCCCTGAACCTCCGAGATGGAACGTCTTGGCCAGAGCTCTGAGCTCTGGAGCGGGTAGAAGATCAAGAACTTCCCGGATGTCCGTGAGTTCCGACTCTGTAGGAGAAATATATTGAAACAAAATATAAGTATGTTCTCAGGTTCATTTCTTCAAGGAAAGCTTTATTTAAGAATTAAGCTTGACAGGGTGTGTGTTACAGTAATTCTACCATGGTTGAGGGTGTTAGATATGACCGGAATCAGTAAAATACACCACTGTTCAAAAAAAGAATACAATTATCTTTCATGATCAGAATAAACCTCTGATAAGCACTGCAGTTCATTAACAGTAGGCTGGGTTATGTTGCCGAGCAACATAAAGACAAAAGATTATTCCATGGACATCACAATCATTTTATAATAATTGAAAACTCACTTAATTCAATTTAGTTAATGAGTTCATAATTCAACTGAATTTTGAATTGGTAACTTATTCAAAATTAAATGTAATTACACATTCGTTCATTAACTAATTCAAAAATCAACTGATGCATGTCGTCGTATGTGAGTTTAGTAACTATTTTACATTTTAAATGCGGCTCAGTCACATTTTACAACCGAAAATACTCATTTTATTAAAAACCCAGCAAAGATATACCGAACCACAGAGATCAGACACATGCCAAACACCAACCTGTTTGTAGGAAGCCGCCACAGACAAGCTCCTGCACGACAGGTCTGAGGTCTGAGCTGATCTCCGAATAATCGAGTTTGCTTACTTGCAGCCACTTCAACTTCCTCTGGAATAGGCGCACATACAGCTTCTGTCCAGGCTCTGAGAAGTAGGCAAAACAGTGTTAGATTTAACAGTAACTTTTTAATTAAAGGTAATGCCTCAAATGTAACCACGTAATGATGTGACCGTGTAATATTCGTGCATATTTTTAAATACTGAACTGCCTCTAGGTTCTTCTCACATATTTCCTTGTTAAAAGCAACCCTACCTGAGAGTTGCTTGAAACTGTTGACAAATGAGAGATCCTCTTCATTGAAAAGCATCTTATCATCCTCATTCTCCATTACTGCTTCCAGAATGGTCAGGAAGTTCTGAAGGTAATATGGCTGCCTGTGTGGACCATGTTCCACAGAGCCTTCACTAGGTTTCTGTGGCAGATTTCCACTTCCAGACGGTGCCAGAATCTGATCTCTTTCTACATCCCCAAGTTTGGACTTGCTGACTGCAAACTCTTGTAATGATGCATTGACACATGATGTCAGACTGTTTTCGCTTCTATTTCCAGAATATCTCCTTTTCTTCTGCAGGTCTGAGGCTGCACGTGTCTCGGGAGACTCCGCTTTCTTCCTTTTCATGAATTTGAATTTAGCAGCAGTTTTCATTGAATGTGAAGACTTAGTGCTCAGCGAGCTGACTTCTGGTGCAGAGCCCTGAAGTCTGTGTTCGTTTTCCACTACAGGTATATTTACAGGAGCTACCTCAGAAGGAGAAGTTTGAGGTGATTTAACACTGATGTTCTCATCGCAGTTTTCTTTCTGCGAACTAGTTGGTTCACTACAGTCTGGCTCTTTATCAGCAGCTGTTTTGGGGCTCTCCGAAAACGTCAGGGCTCTTCTTGAGAGTTTTGAAGACAAGCTGCCAAGACTGACCGTCCTGACCACTTTATTTTGGCAGTTGGCTCTGGGTGACTCAAGCTTTACTCCACAATTATTTCTAAAATACGGACTTGTTTTTGCATCTTGATCCCTTCCATGTACGCTCGAATCTCCTTTCTTATCTGGAGTCCTAGAGACATTATTTGAAAGTGTTTGCTCTTGTTTATTGTGGCTGCCTGGCAAAGCTTCTGGGTCATTTTCCTCAAGAAATTCCTGACACTGGGAGTCAATGTGTTCATTGATCTTGAAACGAGGTATGAACTTGCTGCACAGCGGGCAAGCCAGTTTGGATGGTGGTGTGTTCTTGAAAAATGAAGTAATAGAAAGGCCTTTCTGTTTATTACTGGTATTCTCTTTTGGTCTGCCTCTCTGCTCGTCTTTTTTTGCCAGGGAAAGTCTCTTGAGGGGCCTGGCCTGATCTTTGGATTGGCTTTTACCAGCCCTGGAATCCATAATAATTCACATTCCTTGGGTGACAAATACTTTGTAGAAGTCTCGAGACACCTGCAGTAGGCTAGGGGAACCTAGCCCTACAGCTTGGTTTCTGAACCTATGAAAGCAGACATACAAATTCAATATGTTCCACAGTTACAGTACAGTCAAGTGAAGTCATTGTGCCAGCAGTACGTAACTCGGCTTTTTAACATTACTTATTTCACATTCAATCAAACAAGACATTCCTATAAATACATGTTCAAATAAGAGGCCCACATGAGTGTCAGAACATTACATTCACCAGATTTAACAGTCTAGCTCATAACCACAGTCTGAGCAAATATGTTAGCATTTTACACCGTCTACAGCTAATAAAGTCAAAGGTTATGTCGCCTCAAGAAATTTGTGCGTTACCTGCCCTCTCCTGGGTGCATTTGTAAATTCACTCCGATCTGAAACCGAGGAACTCTCATCAGAGTGCTGCAGTGTCCTAATAAAATACAGAATAAATGCACAAATCATTGTAGTTAGTTTTTATAAAAACTAAATCAATCATACTAAAACTTTTTAAAGCAGATTGTTTAACAGAACGTAGAACCATCAACCATTTCAAAATGCCAGCAGCTTTGGAACTCTGGCACTCTGCGAGCATAATTTACAAACACACCCTAATATTTTCATCAATTAGCCAAGCTATGGTTTTAGTGCAATTATGTGTTTAAGTACAGCATGTAGCAATAAAATAAGACCCAGACTGAAAGCACAGTTTCTAGGATACATGGCTAATTAACAAGGAATGCTATCTGTGTTCAGACACAAAGTATCGCATGAAATTTGTGAGAATTATGAGCTCATAGACTGATCATTTCAGCCCTACAACGCCAACCTAAGGAAAAGTGTCTCACATACTGACATACTGATTGTACTCGAAACCTCTGCACATGTAGAACTGTGCAGGACTCTGGGCTCCCAGCACTGGAAGTGCAAACTGCTGGCACAGTTCTCAAGTTAGTGCTAGGCCTCACTCATCCAGAATGAACTCTAGTTTCAATGTTCTTTTAATCCAAGTAAACAAGAATAAATAAACAAGTCAGCTGTGTTATAATACGCTTAAAAAACCGGGTGACACGTCTGGAGGTCTATTCTCACTAGCCTTTGTCTCAACTGTTTGAGTCCTAAAAAAAATTATTTAAACAAGATTTAACAACTGTGCTCAAGAACTTCAAAATAGTTTTTCGAAGGGAGGATGTCACCTATAAATAGGCAGTGCATCCAAAAGAACCACCGAAGAATGTACACCACTTTGACGCCTACTTCATAAAAAGGCAGTCCTTGGAAGTAAATGAACCATCATCGTCATTAACCACACCGGTATCTTTTCCACAACTTTCATGAAAGCAGCTGTGGCAAACCAAACAAGCGATCCAGTCCTCTAGGTGTTCTGAATCCCTGCTCTGAACATACACAGTCCTGCACACAGCACATATATCTCCAGTTTTCTGTCCTTTCGCTTTGTGCTCTTGCAGTTTCTTTCTCTTCGTCTTTTTGTTGATACGCTCCCTACTAGTAGCATGGAAACCGGCAGGTTTTGAATTCCTCCGAGTATCAAGCTTTGCACAATGTTTCTGAAAGTATATCTGTAAAGCTGGTTTCTGCTGCAGCCGCTTCACAGACTGGTGCAGATGATGTCAGCATTAGGGCAAGGCTCAATGAGGGGCACTCTAAAAAGGGAGTGCTCTGAGGAGGGCCTGAAAGAGAAAACTAAGGAGAGCTTGAAGGAGAAGAGTGCTGGACAGGGCTTGAAACAGCTTCCTCCTGTGCGCCCGGTGGGTCCTGTTCTTGCTCGGTCTCTGCAGTGAAGCCCAGGGTATGTAAGGAGCTAAAGGTGCTTTAAGACTTTAAGTGAACATATTCCAGTGTCAAAAACGCCTGCTTGAGCAGTTTGAGCTGTAGCTGATTTCAGCCAAACTTTGGTAAACATAGAAAAGAAATCTTTCTTCTTGGATTTCCTGCACCTGGATTGGCTAGAGAAGATCTCGCTTTCCTGATTCCAGTGATGTTAAAGAGTTCTAAACAGTGCCCTCTGAATCGGCTGCAAAACGTGCTTGGTGTGGACAGGAAAGCGGACAACATGCACGTTGTGTCTCATCACTTCACAGAGGAAGTCGAGATTGGAGACATGACTGTTGTCACCATCTACGAGCAGTACGTGTGGTCTGGGATCATCTTTAGGAAGCGCCGCCACAAACTGTTCGCCCCACTCCAGGAAAAGGTCTGAGGTAACCTGTCCATCCTCCGACACTCGTATTGTTGTATTAGCTGATTCCACGGACAGCCATTCAGCCTTTAACTGGTTGCATTTAAAAATTATATGCAACGGGCCACATTCACCTGCTGCATTCAGACTAGCAAGGACAGTAGCTGCTATAACCTCATAAGAAGCTTCTGACTCTTAGGAGATGACATTTTTTTGTAGCTTCATTTCATTCCATATATGTGACGGGACGTCTTTGATGCTCAGATTGTTCAGAATCGACTCTGCTTCACCATGGCTGGCTTTTGGCAGATTGTCTTGACAGCAGAAAAAGCTTCAGTCTTCCTAAAACCGAGGCCTGGGTTTCTCTTCAGAAAGCCCTCAAACCAATAGTAGCCCGCTCTCTTTTTAGTTTCTGAAAAACCTCTGATTTTATTTGCCTTGGCAAACTGGAAAACCACATTTTGAACCTCTAGTTTGGTCATGGGAAACCCAGTCCTTGCCAGATTCCTTATGAGCTCAGCTAACTTTGCCTAAGTTTCCGGTGAAATAATGGGGTTTCTCCCGATGGCGTCTTCATGTCCCTTAACCATTCCCTTCACTCGATGCTGCAGTGTCGACCTGGGTACGTTCCATGCCCGCGCTAGAAGCCGGATTTGTGGCAGATGTCCTTTTTCCACTTGCTCACGATACTGCTTGAGCGCTCCCTTCATTCTTTCCGGATTCCACCGGTTCAGCTTTCTCTTCTTCGGTTGCTGGGGGCATGCTCTCTCAGATCTCGAGTGACACTCCATCACGAACTGAAACACATTCCCAGATTCTGAGCAGCTGAGCTGAAACCACATCCTACACCATAAATGGACCCCTTACGAGTCAGAGCAAAATTCAGCACAGACTCACATAGTTCAAACAAAGGTCACTAATATAACATACATCAGATATACACACTACCATACTGATCAACTTCCACACTCGTGTTAATAAACGAAATGCATTAAAAACTAGGCCAACTAGGCCAGCTGGGCCGTTTTGCACTGCCCCACATCTGCTTTTGGGCTCCTTCGCCTGTGATTTTTTCCCTGATTACTGTAACGACGTTATAAAGGAGGACAACCTCGGTCAAATTCTGAACGGTCCCAATTTACAAACACCTATAGTTTGTGTGCATTAACGGATTCCACATACCAACGGATTTATTACACTGCACATTCTGTCTTGCTGCTGCTATATTTGCACAGTTCTATTTACAGCTGTCTGCCTCTGTTCTGCAGTTTTGCACACGGAACTCCCTCTTCTGGATTTTTGCACATGTAACTCTCTGTTCTGCAGTTTTACACATGTAATTCTGCTAGAATACAGTATTTGTCACAATACTGTATTCATTCAGACCAGTACTGTAGCTGTTGATAATTGTACTACATGTTGTCGCTCCTCTGTCCTGTCTGTATTGTGGTCTTGTGGTGTTCTGTTTCTGTTCTTGTGTTGCACTATGATCCTGGAAGAACGTTGTTTTGTTTCACTGTGTTCTGTGTGTATATAGCTTCAACGGTAATAAGACCTATATGATTTGCATTGAACGGATTCCACATACCAGCACCATTCAGGAGGTCAGATGTTCTTCAGATTCTTCCTTCGTCGTAAAAAGACGATTTTGCCCCTTTTCAGCAGATAAACACGTATAAATAATGAGTCTGTTGGTTCAGTAGATGGGGGAGAGCTGACTGTTAGAACGGAGTCACTTTTAAAGGCTTTTTCACAGAGCTAGAACCAACACAGAACCACAGAAACGGGACAAAACAGCCGCCGGACTCTCTGGAGCAGCTCTGCAGAGGGGGCATCATGCTGCTTCTGGTATTCACGGTGCCAACAAATGCAGAAAGAAGTGTTTTATAATTTCAGAACCGAGCAACATTCATTCAGCCTCCATTAACAACACAGAACACTCTCTTTCAGGTTCTCGCTAAAAACAGCGCCATCACGCTTCTTCAAAATAAGAGTTTAATTAAGAGTCTTATGTCAGTGACTTTTGTAACCTTAGTAAAGTATAACTCATTGCACGTATTATACATGAATAATGAATAAAATAATTCCAAATGGTATTATAATATTGACATTTTATAGTAATCAGATCAAATGTGTCAAATTATATATATATA
>JBBJLS010000018.1:922075-946303 GCA_037577275.1 Bryconaethiops microstoma | reverse complement strand
ACACACACACACACACACACACACACACACACACACACACACACACACACACACACACACAGACATACACACACACAGACACATACACACACACACACACACACATGCACACGTGTAAACCAACTCCGATATGCAAAGTAAAGGCTGGGCAGTCTGACAGGAGTTTAGCTAAATATCAATGAGACCGAGGTGACAACAGCCCAACTGAAATCATATCCTCATTTCAGAGAGATGAATCCTTCAAACATTTAGGTCAGCGCTTCAAAAGACGCCAAGCACACACAACCACACGCCCACACGGCTGAGAGAAATCATACTGTATAATTAAAGAGGAAATTTATGACGAACTGCTAAAGAATTATAAAAACATGTGCCTCAAAACACAGCAGTAATATAATATTTCCACGGCCCCAAATGAAAGTCATCAGCAATCCAGAGGAGGGCAGCACAAAGAGCGATACATCTCCAATAAATGCTGAATATGGACATTAAAATACATATATTTTTTTTATCATTTTGGAATATTTTTCTCCCAACGTCGTCCAACTCAAACAGCTACTTCTCCCAACCAATACAGGCCCTTTGGCCATTAATAACACATTTAAAAAGTCTTCCTGGGTTTAGGCCAGAGGGAACATTCATAACTCCATCAGCCTAAACACACAGTTTTCATTGGGGGCACGCCAGCAACGCAGACAAATGAGGAAAGAAGTCTCTCTTTCTCTCTTGCTGTAACTTATTGGGGTGATGGTTAACCTGTTGTCATTCAACCTGGCTCTTTTATTTGGCCCTAAAGTCACCTTTGCTTTTTTCTTGTTGCCTTGTAGTAAAAAAACAGGTTTGATTTTTATTTGCCAGGTTTATTTCGCTGCCAGCATCTGACAAGAATGTAAAAAGCAAAGGGTGTTTCTTCTTTCTGCAAACAAGACCCAGATTTTCATCAAATCCAAAAATATGTGGTGCCGACCGAACACTTAGAATCTGCAATTTCAACACAGTTTCTTCACTTGTTTTAATGAGCTTTGAGTGAGAAACAATTACCATTAATTTGCTACCACCAGCTACTGAGCATTAAGACACATGGAGATTCCTGGTCAGTGTGAAAGGGCAAAATTCTGCCCAAGTACTACAAACATGTCAACTTTTTTTTTAGATGAGCCTAAGTGAGTGTTGGTTTTTTCAGTAGTTTCTGGGTAATGTAGTACCTGAGGAAGGAACACTACACTGGTACAAGTCTTGACTTGCTTTGCGCTGGTTTATAGTAACAATGCAAAGCTCGAGGATAAAAAAAGAACAAAAGAAACAGAGAAGACAGAGAAATAAAGGGGGGAGAAAGAGAGAACGAAACACATACAGCATGCAGAGTGCTTTCAGTAAGCATGAATAAAGGCGTGCTGAACTTAGAATGGGATTTTGCTGCCGCTGTTTAAAAAATAGGGATGATAAAAAGGTGAAGCAAAAGAAAGGTTTAAGTTGAGGGTCTTAGCTGGGCTGGAGGGGCTGTAGAAGCAGGCGACAGAGCAGGGTGGGGCAGCTTCAGGGATAAGACACAGTGGACGTGTGTGTGTATGTGTGTGTGTATGAAGCAGCGAGGTGGGTGGGGGTGGCAAGTAAACAGAAGGATTCAGTTCTGCCAGGCTTTTGATTTAGCCAGCCAAAACAATCCACTCCTCTACTCTCCTCCTCTCTCCTCTCCATTTGTTCAGCCATGCCTACAAGACTATGGAACAGTCATGTTTAGATGCATCTGCAAGTCCACCTCTCTCTCCCTCTCTCTCTCTCTACACAGTTCTATAAGCACACAGTTCCACAAAATATGTGGTTCTATAAGCACACAGTTCCATCCTTATTCAAATCTGCAGCTCTTTCACCAAAATACTTTTAATATATTTGTACATGTTCGTGTATGAGTGAGGCACTGCTGAATCATGTTTTCAGAGTCTCTCTTTCTCTCTCTCTCTCTCTCTCTCTCTCTCTCTCTCTCTCTCTCTCTCTCTCTCTGTGTGATACAAACACACAGAATAAAGGAGCAGTTAGTGCAGTCTGAACATGTCTGGAGCTGGGATGTATGTCCTGCAGTGTTGAGAGATGAGGCAGATATGAGGACTTAATGAAGAACATAAACTCTCTGAAATACACAGACACACACCAATGGGCCAATGCAGATATCTGATGATACTGACGCACATATAATGCTGATCCATTATTTTACAAAACTTTTTAAATGTTTATTAAATAGGGTTACAAACTCAGTAAAATGAATAAAATGCAGGCAATTCAGCCAAGCCTGTTCTGCTCTTCTACAGTACTATTAATATGCCAACAGGTTCACTTCACTTTAAGTATTTGAAATCTAGCTGATGCAGAGATCTTTTCAAGCAGTTATCAGCCTTAAATCTGATATCACAGCTAAATGGTGCTGACGTACATGTATCATATTTCTTATTTAATGTCTTACCATTACATCCAATTGTTCAAAGTGGTAAAATAACAGATAAATCTTAAATGATAGGTAAATGTTAAATGTTATTACTGATTTTTGCTACTGTTAACAACAGAACATGCCAGCAGGGAGGCGTGTCCCATGGTCATGGTCCACTGCACCAACTGCAGACGTTTCCGCGGCCACTGGCTCCAATTAATATCTCTGCCAATTTTTAAGCAGGAACTACCTTCAGAGTAATCTGCAGTAGTGAAATGCTGACTGCACACAAAAGTACTTTCCATCTGTATGAAAAAGGTATTACTTCACCCCTCTTGATTGCATGAATCAATATTTTCCTCAGCTCATTGTCAGCTGGGAAGGCATGGAAACTGGGGTAGGGCTGATTTTGCTTTCAGGTTGAACACTTGGGTACACTGCAAAAGCAACTAATGCTTCTGGCAGAAAAGAACCTGAATTGTGAAAAGCGTCTTTCTCTAGCAGAGTGAAGGCCTGAATACTCGGAGGAGACATAAAGAAGACAGTTCGCAGGACAGATACTTAACTGCTGATCTGCTTCTCTGGATAACCTTAACAGATTTAACACACTTCTATGCACCAGGACTCAGAAATGGAATTAAAAAATCAATTGGTTCACTGCAAGAAGAACCAAGATATTTATTTCTGTTATTGTGCCACAGCATTACATTCTTAAACTGCTTAGACCAAAAGGAAACACTTAATTTAGCTTATTGTATATTTAATGTATATTGGCTTAAAATAATAATATAGTAGGGTTGGAAAGCATCCTTGTTACACCTCTGCCTGTAGTGTAGTGTCCACAGAAGGTGCTGTGGTCATCAAAATGAAATGTCAACATACACATTTCTCTAAACAAAAATATATAATACTCTGTAAGCTGTACTGCAGGATTTATTTATATCTGTTTGCTTTAAACTTATTTATATCTGTTTGCTTTAAATTATTTCTTTTAGCTAAATTAAACTGTTCACTAAAACTACACCTGTCTGTTTTCTTCTTTTTAAATAATAAGTAATTGTAAGTAAATATCAGGATTTTCCTATCCCTTACTGGAAACTATGCTTGGTATTTAAAGACTTTCATTTCATCAAAGACACACAAATTGTGGAAGAAGACTGATTAATTCCATAATGAATGTGTTAGAAACATGCCCATTAAATAGTTGGTCTGAACAACCCCTAGTACAGTCAACGATTCTGTAAAAAAGTAATATCAACTAATATCAATTTGAAAATAACTATTTCTATAATCATGGTTTACAGAAATATGCACATTTTACTGAATGTGCATATTAAATTCTAGTATTATATCCATTTTGCAGTAAACTAAACATTTGTAACATGTTTCTTTACAAACATTTTCCATTATGAGACTACAAAGAGACACCATTCACAAATCTTTACATTGAAACTTAGAAAGCACAAGTTGATTATTAGAAAAACAAGAGGAAACAGGAAGCACGGGGCTGAGGTCTGCCACCTACAGGGTGACTGACATCCTGTTTCCCACCATGCACTTCTCAAATAAGCTGGGAGGGACACACATCGGTGGCAGATGGAGCTTCCAGCAACCATGTGGAAATGATCAGAGGAGCCAATTACAGGCAAAGCAGCGAGAGATACACAAAACACCTCGTCAATATAACGTGTGTGTGTGTGTGTTTGTGTATGTATGAACACATGCAAAACTCAGACAACAACCTACAAACACCGGGCAGCCAGCGGTGGGTTGAGTTAGCCTTACGGCTTGGAAGGGGAGCAGTATTTTAATAATGTAAACAAATAATCAAGAATAAATCAGAAAATGAAAACAGGGTCTGAAAGACGGTGTCAGATGTGGAGTGGGCCGAGTTTGTTTTTCTGTTAGATATAGGGGGAGGCCCACGTTCTTGCATTTTTTTAAGAGCTATTTCGAGCCCAACAAGCACAGGGGTTTCATTTACGAGCGGGCCAAACCCGAGAACCTTCCCAGGGTGCACTGGGGCAAGGGGAGTCTCAGGGCTGCTTCCCCTCCCCACACAAGCACAGGGGATGTTTTTATAAAAAGTCAGGACGTATGCGTCATACTTATGCAGTATGTATAAGTAAGTAAGTGCATGTAATTTGAATTTAGTCTAACTTTAAATGTAATCACAACCTGAAAAAAGCCCTTTCAGTTTTAAAGAACTGAAATCTGCAGTTTTTGCAAAGAAGAACGCCTCACTAAGTCAGAATCATTTCACTGTTACTGGCATCATATGGTGGCCCTGTTTGTTCTGTAAATATATGAATTTTTGTTCTGAAAATAGAGAAAAACAAACACACACACACACTCGCTCTCCCCTGAAATGGCTTCCACATCTGTACGGACAGCCAGGCTTTTTTGAATGCTGCTACATGGAGAGGGGAGCGTAGAAAACGGCTTAACCACAGACTTCCTCTTCATAGCCAACCGACAGCTCCCACATCCCCCACACCCCAGTGAGTGACACTCAATCACACACACACACACACACAGGGACGCACACCAATCCCAACATACCCCTACATTCTTAGGCACATTCGTGAGCGAGAACATGGTCTACACAGAGTTATGCTGGAAAGATTTAAGATTTAACTGCCCAAACCGAACAAAGGAACACAGTAACCCTAAAATGTAATCTAAATGTCATTATGTCTATCATGGAATGTACACACATGCTCACACACACACACACACACACACACATATACACACACTCAAGCCAACTGATTCAGGCTGCCCAACGTCCATGGACCTATAAAGGAAATGAGATGAAACCCACAGAACGTTACTTGCACACCATCCAACAGAGGCCGCCAAGCACCTCCACGAAGAGCTCACAGAATACACAGTAAAAGTGTGGAATGATTGTGTATTTCCGAAAGAGAAAGAGAAGACTGAGATGGAGGTGACATAGAAAAGAAAGTAAGATAAATAGATGGAGAGAGAGCACTCACACGGCTCTACAGGACACATCTGAGGATACGCTTTGTTTCTGGAAATTACTAAAAAAAAAAGCTCAGATGCACTAATTGGAAGGCACAACTCTGAAGACACAGCTTAGAGTGGGTGCTCACAAACATTCTTTAAGGAAGTATAACAGAGGAGCTAGAGTATTGCTGTGCTGAGACAGATTTAAACATACACACGGCTTCTCTTTTGGCCACTCTGACTTTCTGGACTACTTCTCTAAATTACACAATTGACACAGCCGATGAGGGACTGCTCATGATGCTGACAAAAAGCTCAGACAAGGAGAGGAGGATGCAAATGATGACAATGATGAAAAGAAAGGGGAATTCCAGAGCCTTGGTATGGAAGCAAAGAGAAAATAATTCAGCCTTGGGAGAGTTATTGTTGTTATTCTACTTTACTCTAACTGTAATTATGTAATTAATAGACATGGCATCAATCTAACTTCAGTTTTGTAATCATACCAAATAATGAAGGAGAAAAAAAAGAATGAATCCTGCCCTGTAACAGATGTATCCTGATACAGTACACTCACACTGTGTGATGTCATGTTGTTAACTGTGTATTTCTACTACAGGAGTGTTCAAGTAGTTTTAGCATGACACGGACATACTCCACATATGTGTACTTCCACAATATGTAATTTGGATATTTTACTTTCTTTATACATTCTCAAAACTAATCCAAAAAATGAGCTTGCATTGTTTCACACAGTTTGATTTCCACGTGTAGCTCATTTAATGCTCTATGAAATCTTATTTCACGAAACAAATTTCATAGAGCACTACAGCAGTTATGAGTAAGATCAAAATCTCATAAAATTGCCCCATCACTGACAATAACCGCAATCTACAACAATTGAATGGAATAGAAATGACTTGATTTGAGTTGGGCAGATCTGAGTTGAGAAGGTTTGAGCCGAACAGACTGTGAGAGATCATACTCAGCGCCTGTTGCCGTAGTAACTTCATGGTGGGCGGCTGGCAGACTGCTCTTCCTCCGGTCGCGTGCCAGTCTCTCGTCAGCAGATCTGAAGTGCGCGGGGAAAAAGAAAAACACTGCTGGAGCCTCTGAAGCCCAGACTGAAGGAGGCCTGTACTGCAGGGGGCGGAGAGGGACAGGACACACTCACACTCACATACGGCACACTGACAGAGGGGCATTGTGTTCACACACCTCGTGAGTGGAGTTTTTTGTCAGCAAAGTGAGTATGAGAGACTGTGTGTGTGAGTGTGTGTGCGCGTGTGTGCATGGCTGATCTAACACAAGTACTAATTATGCTGCAGTTGCTGATCACAGACTTATTCACACAGCAGCAAAATGTCTCATACTGTGTGTACGTGCGTGCATGCATGCGTGTGTGTGTGTGTGTGTGTGTGTGTATTACTCAGACATGGCTGTGTGTGTGAGTCAGGGCTCCCAGGGCCCTTTCTGAATTTTCCCTCTCTACAGGAAAACACTAGGAGAAAGGGACAGAGAGAGAAAGCGAGGAATGGTAAGGGTGGTATTGATCCCATTGTGCTGCATCAGCTCTCTGATTCACCTCTCTAAGCTGCCCTTCCACTCAGCGTCGCCACAGAGCCATGGTTTCACCAACACTCGGCCAACACCCAGTGCCTGGAAACATCCCATTAACCCAGACAAGTACAGTTAACTTTCACATATACCCACATATGAACACTCACCAACGTACACACTCAAACACGGCTTTCTGTCTGCCAGTATCATGACAGTTTCGGGAGAGGAGAAGGGACACCTCACTTCTGTAACTTCTGTAACACAACCTGCACCCTTTATACGAGGTTGATTTTAAACTGTTTTCAAATTGTGTCTTTCTAAGGTTTGATAAATTTGTTAGGAATAGACCAGTAATGTCATATTGACAAAAATACAATCAACTATGAATATAATGATTTTTAAACAGTGTCCCATGCAATGCACAGCACTAAATCCAGTTAAGTAGGATGAAATATTCCCTGATTTTAATAAAACATACAGGTAATTTTCACAATATGCTCCGAAAAGCATAGTGGGACACAGTGTGATATTATTTATTTTGATGACAGTAAATATGTTTGTGGAAAAATATACTTTAACGGTTTAACGATGCACAGGCAAAAATATGGTTTAATATGGTTTAACGATGCACAGGCATATCTAGTTTATATAACTTTAGTAGGTGAGTGACTTGGCAAGTTATTTTAATGTTTTATAGTGAATTTGTACAGATTTAGTGATTAGCTTTGCTGCTATTTGTGTTTATCTCTGTATTTGGACTGACTGAGCTCTACTCTTTCAAACAGTGTTTAACAGTCAAAATAGGAACCAAACCAGTAAACTGAACTTTTTAGTATCTTTCACTTATTTAGTATCTTTCACTTATTTAAATGATCTTTTTTCAGTATTTCTGAGAAAAGAGGTGTTATGAAATCGCTGGAGGGTGTTTGGCTTGTGTTCAACCTTTAACTAACATTACCTGGGCATGACATGATTTTTTAAAAATGTTTTAAAATCATGTGCGTTGAGTAAATGAGCCATACAGGATCTTTTCATTATGGTTTTATTAAACAATGTTTTATCGGTGATAAATAAGCCATTTACTCTGAGAAATGTCAACAAGTGTGGTGGAATTCTTTTAGGGTTAAAAACAACAAACTCTCTGACTGAATGATGAGTGAATATTGAAAATATTCAAAGTATCTGAGCACTCGTTTTGACAAAACACCCTAAGAATTTGGCATGTTACAATTATAATTTAGCTATAATACTATAGTGAATTATTTCCAAACATTTAATACGGTGTATTTCTGTCTTTTATTCTAATTTTATTTCTTTAATAATGTTCTCAATGCTGCCATCACACATTAACCTTATTATAATCTCAGAAATGTGTAAGCTTGTAGATTTTTACTTTTTGTGCAAGTAAACTTATGTGTAGGAATACCTGGTTATCTTTTATCAAAACTTTGATAAGACAAATCAACAAAGTTCATGGGAACATCATAAAAACAAGTAAAGAGGTAAATAAAAAAACTGACTGGAGACGACCACCTAAACAGAAGCTGAAATGGATCCTTGCTGTCTTCACAAACACCCACGCAGATCTGTGACCCCGACCACACTAAAAGAGGGGTTGATTTGTGTGTGTGTGTGTGTGTTTGTGTCACTGTGTTTAAACGTGTGTTTATGGTGAGTATGCTGCTGACTAAGAGAAAGAGGCAGCTGCGTTCTCAGAACAGTGGTATTAACAGCAGCCGAGGGACACGTACACACACACACACACACACACACACACACACACACACACACACACACACACACAGTGTTTGTATCAGAGGCAATGAAGTGGGTGGAGTAAACCAAGGCTACACTGCTGGACTTGTGTTGTGTGAGGAAAATGATACACAGCTGTCTCTTTTTCTTACTCTGTCTTTCTCACTCTAATTCTTTTTCTTTCTTACTCTATCTCTCATTTTCTTTCTTACTGTCTCCTTCTCTCTCTTTCCACAGGCTTACACAAAGAAAAACACTGATAGCAAAGCTGCCCTTGTCACTAACACAAATTCTTTAGGTGTGACTAAAAAGTCTCTTACACCATTGAAGTCTCTCTCTCTTCTTCTTTCTCTCGCTCTCTCTCTAGCTCTCTCGCTCTCTCTCTTTCCCCCACACACACATACACACACACACACAAAACAGGTGCGGCCAGGTGCAGGTGCAGAGCACGCCTAGGCAAAGTAGCGTAGAACAGATAGAGCATGCCTCTCTGTGTAATCAGAGACAGGCAGAACCTAGCGTTTGCACCATTGTTTCACACACACACACACACACACACACACACACACACGAGTACATATCCAAATGACCCAACAGGCACACTCCTTCATTAACACATACGCACACACACAACCAAACATCCATACAACCCAATATGCTTTAAGTCCACGCCACCTGTCACATGCACAAAAACACGAGGGACATTAGCGTGGTCCCGCCCCATGTGTGTACCCCTCTCATCCCAACCCTATAATTACACCTCTCACCATCAGGCTCAACACCCTCCAGCCAGACACACACATGCACACACACACACAGACACACACAAAGTGAAAGCCATTGGGAAGCGCCTCAAATGACCCAGCTGAACAGAACAGATGTGAGCCATTTTGAGAAAACCAGATGAAAGGATTTGTCCTCAGGCAATCCTGACTACTAATAAGTTTTGAAGTGGGACAAATATTATTCTGCTATGCCATATATACAAAAGAAGATGCAATTTTACCTGCGTTGTTGAGCAAGTCTTCTTCGAAAGAGAAGCAAGTACTGTAAAGTGTATTTTAATCATTTGTAGCCATTTGTAAGTGCTCTATAATACAACAAAGAAAAAAGGAAAGTATATGTTTTTTTGGTGCATGATCATTTAACCTACAATTAGTGTTGTTTTATTATATTAGATTTACATTACATTATCTAGAAATAATAATGTAATAAATTTCATGACAAGTTAGGCAGTTAATTACAACTCCATGTGATTCACATTCTTAAATTCTGCACTTTTTTTTTCACTTTTTTCCATTTGTTTCAAATTTGTTTCCATTTGTATTTTATTTTTGCAAACAATAGTTAACAACAACTTTTCCTCAAATTCAAATCTTTATAAAATATCTCCTTTTCAACTTATGAACCTACATATACAGTAACTGGAAGTTTAGGGAAAATTATTTATATAAAGTCACAGCACATTTTTGTTATTACTGCCAGTAACTGTGACTTCTAATAAGGACTGATGCAAAGCACCACTCTCATAAAGCGCCAATACCTATTATTTACATTTAATAAAAAAAACTAAACAACTGAGCCGCTAGTGATAGCAGTCATAATAGTTGTATGACACTGTTTAATCTACAATAAACCTGTATAGCCTACTTACACAATACAGGGGTAGAGGCAATTTTATAACATTCTATAATGTTTTAGCCACCATTCGTTATCTTTCTCACCAACAAACTCACTTCTGAAGGTGTGTGTCTGCACTACAATACCTTAATCATCTTAATCTAGCATCTCTATCGGTTCATTAGAAAGAGGGGTGTCTGTAATTTTTAGGGTATTGAAAATCCTACCTTCTGGATTTCTTAATACCCCAGTATACTAAAATACCTTGATACTTCCTAGTGCTAAAGTAAAGTGCTAAACCCCACCCCTGGGGAGAATATTCATTCTGCTCAATGTGAGTAAGTATGTGAGTGAGTTACAACCAGAGTTACTCGACAGGTCAATGAGTTGCATCTAAGAACATAATTTCAAAAGCAAGAAAAAAACTAGCATTTAGCACAATGGGCTAGAAAAACCAGTGTCTTCGTAATAATATGGAATGACAGTAGGAATATATTGTGGCAGAGGCTGGACAGCTCTCTGTTTAGGAGAATTGGATGAGAGGGTTTGTTTGTAATGATGGCTGAGGACGTGACAGTTTTGGGGGGATTTGGTGGAAAGGAGAGATCTGACTTTGGCTCTAAAGCACCAACCACAACCCTGGCTGAAGCAACCTTACAAAAGGCCATAACAATGAGATCCATAATTCACCCAAACAGTTGCCAAACCAACACAAAACAGCTTTAAACCAGTATGTGAACTGTGATTATAAATTTTGAATGTGATAAATACATAAATGTAACTATCGCCAAGAATATATATATATATAAGGTTTATGGTATGCCTGCCCTAGTCTCTCAGCATAAACTAAGCAAAAACAGCTGTATTTGATGGGAAAGATCTCATATCAAGCTTGTCAAAACCTACAGTCTTGCAGACAAAACAGTCTTGCAGACAAAAGCATTTACATGGTAGATGTAGCTATGTAGCTCTGGAATCGCCATTTAATATGACTCTAAAGCAAGTTGGGTGTTCCTAAAAGACTCTGAAAATTAAGAACACCACATTTAACATCTTTTGAAACAGTGCAGAAGAAGACAATACACATTCACAAAAATCACCATGAAGGTGGACGGCTGGTGCCTAAGCCAGATGGCCACAACGGTCCCCTCCTGTGGTAAGTGAGGAGGTTCTTTCCTGGAAAAAGGCGGCAGGAATGCAGACCACACCAAGCTGTCATATTTCTCACCTGCATCCTGGGAGTAAAATAACCCCAAACATAGCTTGCCCTATCAATGACACTGTGTTTTTACAGAGTCTGAAGAGACTGTCAGGAGCAAAGTACTCTCACAAACTGCTACCAGGCCCAAAAAAGGGACACTGGACCCAAAAATGATGATGAGGCTAATGAATAAAGAAGTTGTTGAGGACTGTTAGCTCTCATTAGTCTGAAACTAACTGGCCACTTCAACAAATATTAGCAATTTGTCAGAGTCAAATCAAGCCACCAAACTGGGTTTCAGCTTTCCACAAAAAGCTCATTTGCACGACAGTGTGCCAGACACAGTCAGAGGAAAGGAAACCTTTCGAGTGGCAAGAAACAGGCGGTGAAGCAAAACACCTCAGTCTGCAGCATCATCAGGAAAAGAGCACACTCCGCACTACATCCAAAAAGAGGGTAATCTCCCTCTCTCTCTTTCTCACTCTCGCTCTCTCTTGTCCAAACATAACAGCAGTGCTGTGCTCCTGAGCAGACCTCCGTGTTTCCGAAGCAGTGGAGATGAAGCGTGCTCTAACAATAACAGTACAGGATCTGTCTGGTGTGGAGCCACCTAGACTCTACTATAACAGTAATGCATCTACAAGGACACACTGAAGGTCACAGTGTGGCATGACACTAGATAGGGATAACACTAGACAGTTCCACAAAGCTCTGATAAAGTTAAATTGAGAAATATACAGTACAGGCCAGATCATTTATACTCAAAATAAATTTTTATGGACTATGTCAGAGAGGTTCTAGGTTTTGTCATTTAAACAGGAAGAGACTTTTAGCTCTTTCTAGGATTTTTTTCCTGTCTTAAGAGTCAGTCCAACACCACGATGAGCATAATATTTAAAAATGACGGTAGCTGTATTATAAGCTGAGACAGGTTTTTAAAAATGATCTCACTCCTTCAGTTCTAATGGTTAATAATACAGGCTGGTATTTTACAAGATTAGGTTGTTCAAAAATGTAGACTAAAGCACTTTTGGGTTTAGGAAACTTCACATTCATGTACATTTTTTCGAACCTTTACAATTCCATGTCATCTCTGAGAGACCCCTTACTTTTCACACTGTCTGTATTTATCCCGTGTGAAAATTGGATAAATGGAGTAATACGATTACCACTTTGAAGAGAGAGAGTATGGTTTATATTTGATGGCCTGTCGGTGTATCTTCTGTACATTAGCTGGTCTTTAAGAGCTTAGACACTACAGTAAAAACACAAAAAAATTATATTATTCATAATGACTACTGGAGCACATAGTACATACATGGAGCACATAATATATTAACGCTTAAGAACATGCACATACTGTAGTGCGGGTGTATAATTTTTGCCTCGGCAGTCAAAAACAGATGACAGGACACTTTTTGTCGTGTGAATTGTCCTGTGAACTAGTGCTTGTTCAACTGACTATAGTGTTACTACAAACTTATCAACAGATCAAAGAAAACATCAAAAGAAGAGAACAATGACTCAGGCGTCTAAAAGAGCTGCACTATAATTACGGCACCGCCAAAAAGCGAGAATCAAAGCATAAGAGCACTTGGACTGTCTACACAGGCACAGATGAGAATGAGATGTGTTTCTGCATCTCTGCTAGTGCATGGGAGAGGTCATCGATCAGAGTGGTGTGACTGGAAGGCTGACAGAGAGGATGGGGAAACTTGAGCAGAGTGCTATAATTAAAACCCAATGGTAAAAGGCAAAAGGACGAACGTCCTCTCTCTTCTTCTTCTTTCTTCCTCTCTCATCTTTCTTCTTAACAAAGCAGAAGTCTTATACAGTTCCCACTGAGAAGAATACGGCTTGATTATACACACAAGGAAGCCATTTTTTCCCCCAAAGAATAAAAAAAGTTTATACCAGGGAACAAAGGGCGGGGGAATGGGGTAGTAGGGTTCGATCCAACATTGCTGTGATGGATGCAGCAGGAATCAATTAGCAGGCTCGCTTTGATGATGTCACTGACAAGTCCTCTATGAACCGAGCGGCTTCCGTTTGAGCGGGCCGGAAACGTGAGCCCAGCCACAGTCTGCCATGTCTCTACGGAAACTGCTATCCATTACTCTGCCCAGCCCAGTGAGCAGTCTTACTGATCAGAGAACAGCGACAATGCTTTCTCAAACACACACACACACACACACACACACTCTTTTGAATTGGCACTGTGTCTAAATCAGAATACTAAGAACAGTAATCAAGTCCTCTGTAGTGTTTTGGCTACTGGTGTGCTCACAATGAGAAATGTAATAGAATGCAGTGAATAGTAGTAATGCTGAGATGATGTACTAGCATTTCTGGTCGTACTGCTCATTAAAGAATGGATCCTGATCTGAAACCAGTAAACCAGTCCCTGCTTTTCTGGGGAGGAGAGGCCTTCATCTGCTCCTAGTTTGATTTCTTCCAGTGAGCTGCGGAGGCCTGGTAAAGGCCTCCTCCTCCTCCTCCCTGCTCACATGCTCAATCTTGGGGTTAACTGTCAAACTGGCGCCATACTGCTCCATAACATGCTCTGTGGCATAAGAGCAGTCATGAATATGGAGATGCGCTTTGTAAGCGTAGAGAAAAAGCTGGCTTTGACACACACAAAGACACTTACGCATACACACAATAATGTATGGAAAGCAGACGCACAAGCATGTACGGACAAATGCCCAGTCACAAATACATGCGTAAATAAATGCCGATACACACGCGCGCTTGCACATGCAAAGCTTGGGAACAAGCTTTAACACAAAACTATTAAAAATCCAATTCCTGTGGTGAGCCTCAGACTGCAGTCCCTTTCATAATGGAGTCATTTAGGCCGACTCTTCCCAGTGCTATCTGCCCCCGAGCGAACATTCTTACGCACTCAGACACAGCAAAGATTTATAGAGTCTAAGAGAGAGTAACACCACGCCCCGGTGTGGCTTCATAACATGGGCCCGCACACTAGGCCCTAGCTCTGTCACGAGCAGAAGTCAAACAAGCTTTTGTTTTAAAAGCACGCAACATGTTTGTGTTTCAAAAACAAATTACACTTCTGCTCAAATTCAGTGTCTTGGTGTCTCTCTTATTCTCAAACAACATCATATATGTACACTGTGGAACCTGAGCTTCACCATTTCATCTCTCTGTATACTTGTATATAGTTGAGATGACAATAAAGTTCACTTCGACTTCAATAAAGTTCACTTTGACTTATTCACTAAGTGATAAGTCTACACTCCTGTATCAATAGTCCACCACACACTGTGGAGGGTTTATATACAAGTTGGCTCCGCCAGTCCCTTTATAGGGCCAATCAGTTGCTGATTTCACCCAGCACTCTTAGTCTGGCCCAAGCACACGGACCCAATTTTTGCTCCGCATGAAAAAAAAAAGCAAACCACACACGAACGCTGCAAGGGAAGAAAGAGGAGAGGAGAAGAGGAAGCCAAGCATCAGATCTCTTAAAGTCTCCCAGCTGAAGCATAGCTTCTGCATCTCTAAGGAGATCACATTTCAACAAGATTGGGTTTAATCGGCGGAGACTGGGGCTATATGGAAGAGACTTCTTCTGCCTGTATGTGTCTCATGTCTCTTATGCTGAGCATGGCTCTAGTAGGAAAAGAAGTAAGTACAATCATTTAAAGGGAAGGGCAACTAACACATAACCACCAGGTGCACTATGTTTATTGAAGTCATTCAGCGCATTCCCAACATTAAAAAATACAATTAAAGTTTAGCTGACTAAGGAAGGCTGAGCTAAGGAAGGCACACCAAAGAGCATCATTTTCTTCACATACTGTTCCTTCAACAAAGCATAAATTCGTTTACTCACTTTCCATTCTTTTGAATACCCCGGATTATATGTTTGATTATGTATGTTTTAAATCCGTTCAAACGTTTAATGGTCTCACATTACTCAAATAAAAAAAAAAAGATAAAAGCTGAAAAGATAAATATAAGATAAATATATTTACAGATATTTACAGCATTTCAAAAGATCTGCCTTTTAATTTTAGCTACAAACAGCACTACCCACAAAAGACTCCACTAACAAATTAAGGCACTGTTTATCTGGACTAAGTTCCGGATATTCCTGTTGAGTGTTCGACCCCGTCATAAACTGTCACAGCCTGTCAGAAATAAAGCCTCCAGAAACTCTGGAGTGTGTGAATTGCACTCGCACTTATAATAATAATGGTAATAATAATACCACTCAGTCACAATTACTGTATTTGTCAGAAGCATGTGGTCATAATTGTAGAAAAAAGGCACAAGGCTTCACATACACCATGACATGGAACTTTAACATGGGACTTCTTCAAAAAAAGTGTAAGCAGCAAAATACTGGAAAATATTTGGTACAAATAAGTCCAGTTACCAACTTTGCAACTGTAGTAAAATAAACTGTTATTCTTTGTTTATTTTTCAAAGAGTTTTTTCTGTTTTTTTCTGGCCACTGAGTCATAAATATAAAATATTTTTTTAAGTTTGTGCATTTACTATATCTGCCATTACTTTCCACAGTCAAAAATAATCCTTCCCAGCAACTATAAAAGTGATTCTACAGAGTTTTCATGGAACGTCTTTTCTCTAAGTCCTTATTCACAGAGACGTGGCTGTAGAGCCAAAACCTGCAAACCCAGTGTTTAAACTAAGAAAGTTAGAGAGACTGTAATACATCCCTGCTGCACTTCACATCCCTCACTCAGAGAGCACTGTATGGGGATAAGGAGCTAACTGTTGGGTCGTGGAAGGCTTCTAGCAGAGCTCCTGGCTTGGACAGGGTTAACAGCTCCTCCCTCGGCCATGCTAGCTACCGCTAAAATTAACCTCCGCCACAGCTGGTTCCCATTAGCCTGCAGTGACACTGGGAGCCTGTACTTAAGCTGTGCTGTGGGGGCTCTGCTGCCCCACTCAGATAATACTACTGTCCCCCACCACAGGCCAAGTTTAAACTGGCCCAGCTCCGCTTCTGCTGGCAATGCTTGTGTTTTCATACTGGAAGAAGAGAAGAGGAGGAGAGGAACAGTGATGGGAGGAGGGTGTTGCCGAAGAAGAATATTATAGATGGGAGCCTCCCCCAAGCCCAAAAAGAATCAGAAACTCAGAGGCACAGCTAGAGAAAGAGAACGCCTGCAAACCTTTGCAAACCTGTCAGTCTGAGTTCAACTGAGGAAAACACGGAAGTGAAAAACAGAGTAGAAGCAGGAGCACCCAGTTCATATATGCCTTCCTATATTGTATCTTTAAGTAAACAGCTACAGTTGTGTGATTATACATGTCTGTGGCTGCATGTTGAGCGAATTTTGGCCTTGGAATTTTGTTTTTTATTTACACATCCCTTCAGTGAACAGCTTAAAATATAGTGAAATACATACATTAAAAGGGAAACCCTTTAAATATACCTTATATAAACCTAAATATAACACCTAAAGTTTTAGTTTTTACACAATGAGTAAGAATATACATTTATGTATACTTCTTATCTCTGAAAAAAAATTAGGAAGTAACACGCCTAAGTACAACCATTAGCATAGGTAAAAGTATCTCATAAGTTTTTACATTATGATAGATATTTTATGCAAGTCTTTAACTGCATCAGGGTAAATACACTGAACCAATGTGCAGGTACATTATGAGACAAAAATAATAACTAAGAGAGAAATCCTCAGAACTTGCATACATTCATACAATAAAACGCACACATTATATAGTGTCTTTGTTTTATGGATTTGTATTTGCTGGGATTAATAAAGTAATGTATTCTAAAAGATCTAACATTTTCTATATTATTTATATGCATCTTTTAAAAAGATTTTCAGTCTGTGGCTCCTACAGTATTAAAGTATACAGCATCACATGTCTGTGTGTCAGAACAACATAGTGCTTCATTAAGGTACACGCTGGTCAGCGTTTATTGACCTGACTCAGCTTTTACCACGGAATGAGCTTTTATAAGCAGTGAGTAGTTGTAGTTTAGCAGTGAAAAATAGCCGTCAGGGCGCCCACCGTGAGTAAAGAATGAGATGCTGATGACTGATTTACGACTGGAGACTCAGCCAATACACAGCTTTACTGGTACACACTTAGCCAATAGGCAGCCAGAGATCACAAGCTTCTGGTGACAGGCAGCCCCTGCCTCAGACAGTTTAACACGTCTGGATCTACTGTGACTCTGTGTACTTTCCAGCTAAGGTACTATTTATTTGGGGGGTTTTGGCTGCAGTCTATTAAAACTCTAGTGGAGAGGAAGGATCTGTTTGTGCAAAAGGTTAACAATCAGTTTAATTAGGAGCAGAGGTTGGAGAATATGCATGAACTCTCCCAGTCTGACAGCTGTGCTCTACTGGGAATTTAGTGTGTCAAACACACCGTGTTTGTGTGTGTGTGTGTGTGTGTGTGTGTGTGTGTGTGTGTGCGCGCGCGTGTGTCTGAGAGAGAGTGTGAGAGAGAGATTGCGTGCTATATGTGAAAGCAATTGAGCAGATAGACTCAATTGAGAAAATGTGAGAAGAGGTAGAAGAAAAGAAAGAAAAAGAGACAGAAAGAGAGGGGGAGAAATAGAGAGAGAAAGAGAGAGGGAGAGAGAGAGAGAACAAGCGAGAGACAGAGAGTGTGTGTGTGCTATATGTGAGAGCAATTGAGCAGATAGATTCAATACAGAAAGTGTGAGACGAAGAGGTACGCAGAAGAAAAGAGAGAGACAGAGAGAGAGGGAGAAAAAGAGAGGGAGTGAGAGAGAGAGAGAGAGAAAGAGAGAGACCTTATCAGTGAAGCTTGTCTTGCAGGGTTTCCTTTTGAACAAATGGGGAAAGGAAACTCACGCTCTAAAACTTGACTCTTGGGTATAAACCTGTCAAGACCTATTGTTTGGGGCATTATCTCCAAAATCGCAGTCCCTATGTTTTCCAGAATGTCTTACAAGACAACAGTATTTCAGTAGTGTTTCCATTGTTCTGTTTTCTTATGGTAATGTACAGATAAAGATAAGGTTATACTGCTGTTGTACTGATAACTGTTGCTTATCTGCTTCATGGAGATGATCGACTCTAGGGTCTACAGAAATATTCGTCCCCAGTCTTCCACACCGGTAAGAAAAAAGGCAAGGATCAAAAGTGAAAGACATTAGTTATAAAGCAGTCATGCTCACCATTAGTCACGTGCCACTCCTGCGACTTCTTCAATACATAGTTCGTACTGGAATCTGTAGTGGCAGGAACACAGCATGATGCTGTTTGGCATAAGGCAGGGGAATCTGCTTAGTGAGATCCAGTGGGGATGTTTTAGAAGCAGACAGTGTGAGGCTCATTAAAGCTGCATTGCTTGGAGCTCTGGCGGGAGGTGACGGACAGGGAGATAAGGTTACCAACTGGCTTGACCTCATAAACACACGCCCATACATCCTCAGCCACTCATCAGCACAGCACTACACACACATGCGCAACCTGTCACGCCTTTTTAAATAATTAACAGCCAAAGATTAGTCCGTCAGCCCAGGGGCCAAAAGGTCCATCGATTTCTCACGGATGCATTTTTAATGAGCACATCTCAGCGAGGCACTGCCCGTGAAGAAAATTTCCAACCCCTCAGCAGCAGCACAGGCAACAAGACCAAGACTGCCCGAGCGTGAAGTAAAAAAACACAAACAAAAGCCAAGAAGTGCAGCGCTAATGCATCTCAAACAAACACCATTATGTGGCAAAGCCAGAGGAGGAAGTCTACAGGGTCTGACCATCAGAGAATATTTTTGCAAGTGTATTAAATGGTCTGTGTTTAAAGCAAACGCTTCTGCAGCCTACTGCACATTACTTTTTGGTGTATGAGATTCTATTATCAGTGTTATTATTGTGATGTTCCTTGAAATACATGCTTGATAAATTGATTCATACTGGACTGTAGGGTAATGTAGACAGGCTGTTTTGAAAAAAAAAAAAGCATGTCATTAAATGCAGGACACAGGGAAGAGCAAAAGTGACAACCTTGGCATTTTTTACTCAGGCTTTTTGCTCGGCCTGAAAGCACATCCATATCAGAGAAGAAGCAGGGCTCATATGACACTGAGATGACTCACTGATTTCTGGATGACTCAAGCCTTTGTACTGATGGGAACAATGTGGAGGAGCTCACTGTCTGTTCTGACACACCCTCAGGACAGAGTATGAAAAAAACATCCAAAAAATTCTGATAATTTTTTGTGTTACAGCTATAACATAAGAGCAGGTCCTAATTCAGCACTTCCAATGTTGAAACTCAGGCCACATAATACTACCTATTTTAACCACTATATGAGCAAAATAAGAAAACATGGCCAGGATTTTTTTGTTAAAAAGGAGAGGTGGCTAGTATAGAATACCAAAGAGCCACAGCTTTGACTGAAATAACAAAAGTGACTAGATTCAAGGAAAGTCATGAATGGAACAAAGATGGTATGGGTTTATTTTACATCCCTATGGCTTTGGAGAGTGCACGCTCGACTACACATCCCAGATGAACATATAAAGAGAAGGGACGGTGGTGGGACGGGTTGAAAAATATAAAAGGCATGTCTAAAATAATAACATAGATGAAATAAAATATTACTGCTGAAGTATAAAATGGAAAACGGTGACATGCTTCATTCAAGAGAGGTTGTTTTTCTTGCAGCGAGCTCAAGTGTAACAGTGCGAGTTGTCCTTTTTTCCCTAAGATGTGTGAAACAGAAACATATCATTACAGAAAACTGAGGCCTTTACCCACCAAAACCAAGGACCCGGCAGAAAAAGGAGTCTCAACACAATTCCTCTGCAGTGCAGTGTGGGAGTATAAAAGAAACACTTCATATAGGTTGTGTATTTGGTTGTGCTTTAGGATGACAAAACCTCTTTAATAAGACCCTTTAATTAAATGGCTACTTAAAAAAGGGTCAGAAAAAAACATGTGGAGCACAGAACACATGAAAGAGAGATAGAAAGAGGCAGAGAGAAAGAGAGAGACATAAAGAGACAGAGAGAGAAGGAATTAAAAGATGGATATGTGAGTCAGAAGAGGAAAATGGAAAATTTTATTAACCCCTTCAACCATGGATTTATTATGCAGTTTTTGATCCAACGTTTTATTATTCAGTAACTACTATAAATGATTGGCCAAATATAATAAGCAAGCTATATACTTGGGTGCACATTCATGTTCTTAAAGTGTTATAGATGAAAATGGGACAGTGCTAAAGATGTCAAACTAAGACAGCCAGTCAGAAACTAAGACAGACAGTCTGTCACACAGACAGACAGACAGACATTGATGGGGATTACCTTTCCTGTCTCCCGCTCGAAGTCCACGTACTCTCGGGTGGGCATCTGCCTCTGCTCTCCATGAAGGTTGGCGGGGAAGAACTGCAGTGAGAGATTGGTGCCGGTCGCCACAAAAGCCTTTTAGAGGGAAATCAATACAAACAAGATCAGAAAGCCTGGTCTGAGCATTAATTATGCAGCCCGCCATTTCTTTTGCACATCAGAAAGGGGTAGGAGGAAAACAGCCTGGAGCCAGGGCCAAGGAAAGAAGGGATCAGAGAGAGCAAAAGAAGCAGGGAGAGAGAAAAAAACACAAGTCATCATTTTCTCTATTTGAAGTATTGAGTTACGCACATCTGATTCTATTTTACCAACTCTTACTGCTGGCAAGCTGGGCTGCGGAACGCTGGATTTTAAAGAGCGCATACAGGATGGAAAGAAAGAGAGAATGAGGGAGAACAAGTCAAGATAACAGACAGACAGAGAGAGGTAGAAAATCAATAAATTGTTTTAAATGCAGCCCTCAATGACATTAATAGCAGCAGGACTAGTATAGAGGTTTAGAATCCTGGCACAGTAATTCAATAACAGCGTGAGTGTATGAACTACTAAACCAGAACAACCAGCGCGCCCTTAAAGCTGGATATGAAACACGAGATACTGTTACAAAAAGCCTTAACAGTAGACAAAATAAGGTTATGTTGGTCATTTATTTTACACTCTTACGCGTACACACACAGCCATTAGAGGTGTAGGCCTTAGACTCTGAAAAGATACCGTGCAAATTTGACTTATCAGACCTACTAGATTAAATAAATTAATTCATCCATTAATAAATAAGGCAGGCAAATCAATATATGTTACACTTACTGTTTCACAATAAATTCCAAGGATACAGTAAAGATATATTAAGCTTTATAGAGTATTTACTGCAAATAAAAAAGGGCAAATAATATTGTGTAAAATATATATTAACTTGCAAAATTAATGTTATTACACCTCTACTGGCTTTGTGTACATACACACCGACACGTTATAATAACGTTAGAGGGCTTGTAAAGGATGAAGTCTGGGACGCAAATCAAAGTAGTCTTTTCAGTGTTGCATCTTTTTGTTAACCATATTTAAATCTTGGTGCGGACTTTACATAATGTAATTTATATCCTCCTAAGGCAATTTATTTTTGAAAAAAATCTACATAGATTGTTAAATCAAAATATAGTGGAATATATAGAAGAAACTATAAGATTTGTACAGAGAAGGTTTAGCATCACTGACATTATCAGTCTCCTGACGATTCCCAGATCAGAAAATAAGCTTGTTCTTAATAAAATACATGAAAATAAATTAAATAAGAGTTTTTCTTGAGATGCTGCACTGGGATCTACTCTTATATGATGTTCTTATGTTGGCAACACACTGACTGTCCACCACCCCCCATCCACCCCCTATTTGTATTAAAACTATCAGACTACTGTGTTTGTTGTTGGGAATGTGATGGTGTCATACTGTTAACACACACAGACTAGAGGTATTTATAAGAGCCTTTAAAATTAGACACATCCGAGTTCATGGCGGCGAGTGGCGAGACAGCCTTTTGAAGAAGAGGAGAAGAAAAGGGCAGACGGAATACCATGGCTGAGGGGCAAATCCTTCATAGACATCAAATTCAGCTTAACCTAAAGCCCCCCCCACACACACACACACACACACACGACGTATACGTGGCTTTAAACCCAAAACTACCATTAATTCTGAAGCAGACACTGCAAATAAGGCATGATGGCACCTCACCACATCCGAGTCTGTTCAGTGATCGTCTTGCATATGAAGAAAATGAGGAAGTGCTGGAGATAGACACAGTTCCGGGTGTCTGAGAGCAGCTAAAGCTTTAGCTGCTTCTGAGAGATGCAGACAGTCCAGTTTAAGCAACTTACTGGTTCAAACTCTGCTGCTCGTACAAGCTACTTACGGTGCCCACAAGGGAGCAGAGGTTATAATGAATTCTGACAGGTAAAGGAAACAGCTAGAGAGTGAAGCAGCTCTGCTGGGTTATAAAGACAAACTGAAAAGTGGAGGAGCAGCTGAGCACCAACCAAAAAAGATTAAATGTGGAGCAGCCAAGCAAGAAAAACGATTAAATTTGTCTGAAAACATTTTTTAAAGAGCTACTGACTGTTTGAGGAAAGTTAGAGGAGTTAATAAAGCTTCTAGAAAGATGGAGAAGCAGGAACACACTTTGAACACATTCTGTCTATAATTGAAAAGGTGAAGAGGGACACTCACTATCTCTGACCGTCCGTCCCTGCAGGCGTTCTGGAACCGGGCCTGCCTCTCCTCATGCGGTCTGTCTCTGAAACCGGTGTATTTAATCTGGAAGTACACACACACACGCACACACACTGCTTTATTCATTAAGGATGAGACTTTTTACAAGAAAAAGCGCATAGATTAACTCTAGCTACTTGCAGCTTCACTTTGTTTACATTACAATAGTAACACGCGTCCATTAACGGTCAGTTTTTAGACGTTAAGCGCGTACAGCGGAGGAGGTCGGTTTGTGTGTGTGTGTGTGTGTGTGTGTGTGTGTGTGTGTGTGTGTGTGTGTGTGAGGGGGCAGATGTGGGCTGATGATGAGAGTCGAGTCGAGGCTCCTCAGGTTTAGAGAATTCTTTCTTTTCAGAGTTTAAACCGAGCCGTGTGTCTCAGGACCGGCCGGAGGGAGTGAAGGAACGCGTGGCGGTGCGGAGGGAGCATCGCTCGGCTGTTGTTTAGGTGCTTTTCGTAGTGCTGGAGGGTCTCTGAGGGTCTGTGAATGGTCGCACCTACCTCACACTCTCGGCTCAGCTTCCTGAAGAACTCCTCGTTTTCAAACTTGCTCCTCTGGTCCGGAACCACCCGAGGCATCCTGAGCTGTACGGTCTGTCCTGCAGACGAGAGAAGCGTCGTCTCGAAAAACTCTCTCGTCTGTCTCTCTCTGTCACCCCCTCTCTCTCCTCTCCTCTTTCTCTCTCTATCGCTCTATCTCCTCTCCTCTCCTCTTCTATTCTCTATGTCAGTCTATCTCTCTCTCTCTCACTCTCTCACTCTTATTCCCGCTCTTATTTCCTTCCGTCTTTTCGCTCTCGGGGCGCGTGCTCGTCTTGTTTTGGCATAAAAGAGTATGTGTTTCTCTCTCTCTCTTTCTCTCTCTCTCTTTCTTCCTCTCTTCCTTCTCTCTCTGTTCATCCACACTCCTGAACTGCGCTCCCTCTCTCTCTCCACTTTTTTTATCCCTCGCGCTGCATGGCTCACGGTTACTTCCTGGCTCCTCCGAGTCCGACTTATGACTGTACACCCAAAATACCCCCCCCCCTCTCACACACACACACTCACACACACACACACACACACACACACACACACAC
>JBBJLS010000018.1:903998-921975 GCA_037577275.1 Bryconaethiops microstoma | reverse complement strand
ACACACACACACACACACACACACACACACACACACACACACACACACACACACACACACACACACACACGACAGCAGTAAGGGGAGGTTCAGTAAACTGTCTGTATTCGAGTCAGGGCTGCATCACTCAGCTGCCTTCTGTAAACAGTCTCGTTTTACTGAAGACTGCTTGACGCCAAACAGCTTCCACTTCTGTCTTACAGTTAAAATCATTAATCATTTTACTTTTTACAACATTTCACTAAACATAAAAAATACTGCCACATTTCCACTCCACTGATATCTAAAGCACTTCCATTCAGCAACAAACATGTTGCCCCGTCCGAGAGGACATCCGAAGAATCCGGTGACCCCGGTGACCCCGCCGCAGCCCCAGGCATGAGGCCGCCGGCGCCTCAGGCCTGTTCCAGGTCCGCCCCGCAGGTAAAGGTACTCACCATGCCGAGACGCTGTGTGTGAAGAGTAGGAAGCCTGAAGAAAAGAAGAGTGTGAAGCCGCGATTTGGCTCGACCCCCCGAGGCTTATATACCATCCACACGCCCAGAATAGCAGCAGCCTCAAGTTTGGCCTGGGAAAAGTGACGGACACCAAGAGGCAGGAGGACGGCAGGAGCGTTGGGGGTGGAGGAGGCTGGACAGAGTGATGGGGATGGGGGAGAGGGACCGGGAGACTGGGAATGGCCCGGGGGGGTGGGGGGGGGGGAAGGGGGCTATCGCCTTACAGTGGGTCTGAAATAGCCGCTTGTCTTGGAATGGGGTGAATCTGATACTCTGGGGACGTAGTGGCCGTCCCACGTGGACTAATATGGACATAAGAAGTGTGGAAACTGTCCACACGGTCCAGCCGCTGACCCTCACTGACCCCCGGTCCCGCTCCGCGCTCTGCCTTATCGGTGGAACTTATATTCTGGGCTCTGATGAGCTTTACCTTTAAATGGCACAGCATTTTAGATCCTCAGCATCAGATCAGTTTATTTTACTCCATCAGCTCCCCCATAGCACCGCATCCCCTCCGCACACCGCCGCACCCTCCCCTCAGCGGTAATGAGCACAACATATATCACAGTATATTATTCACATCTGATAATATACAGACAGCATATCGTCATTCATATAGAAGACATTCTCTGATTTTTACTCTCATGTTAATCCATCAAACACTTCATAAAGGAATACGCAGCTTCGTTCGCAGAAAATATTACATATTTTGTAAATTGTTTTATCAATATTTCTGTCTTGATTGAAAAGTAACAATACAAACTCACAAGAAAAAGGGTAAAGGTATTCCCAGGTATTCTACAAGCAGGGTGCGTGTGTGTGTGTGTGTGTGTGTGTGTGTGTGTGTGTGCATGTGTGTGTATGTGTACGTGTGTGTGTACGTGTGTGTGTGTGTGTGTGTGTGTGTGTGTGTGTGTGTGTGCGTGTGTGTGCGTGTGTGTGTGTGTAACAGGCCTAACTGTGTAAATATGTGTTTTGCATCAAAGCAGATATGTTTTCTCCCACTGACACTTTTATAAAGACAATTATCACATAAGGATTTTGGAAAATTACCACCGGCGATTATACAATTATTATTTTTTCCCCACAGTACGTCATTAAGATGAGACAGTACAGACAGAAATGACATTTCAGTCCCACCAACTCAAACTCTTTCTTCAATCTGTCTCTCTAAATCAGCTTTTCTCCACATTCAGAACCAAAAACCTCCAGAACATCACCTTCATTCCTGACCCCAGTCTGAAGAAGTTCCTAATACTTTGCTCAGAGCTAGACAGACCCTATTCTGAAAATGGCCTTAAAATGTAATGTAGTGGCCACAATAAACACTATCATTTGAACAATAATAGGCTAGGTTTGTGTGTTTTAATAATAGGCTAGGTTTGTGTCTTTTTTAGATACTACTGACACCACCTAATTTAATAATAATTACACAGGTACACAAAATATATTTTTTTGTAATTATCAGAAACCACAACACACTTTTCTAAACCATTTTTTGTGCTGATTTCAGATCTACTTTCAGTTTTTTTTCAGTCACATCAGCTTTTTGAATTATGAGTAATATTAGATTTGCAATAGACATGCATGCGGTTTTTATTAAAGAGCGGTGTGAGTCCTCATGCAGGCGGACAGGTGAAGTGTTTGTGTGATTGTGTGTTTGTATGTGTGTGTGTGTGTGTGTCAGGCAGGATTAGACACACAGCTGAGGAGATGAAGAGCAGAGCGAGAGACAAATGGACAAATGGTTTCCGTCTCATGAGGGATTCCAGGCATTCCTGCCTTTTATCTCCTCTTCCCTTTCTTCCTCCCTCCATGTTAATGGCCACAATTTACCCCCGGGGCAGGGACAGAGCCAGGCCTAAACACAGCCCCACACACACACACACACACACACACAGATATAGTAAAGTGGGCCTTATAGTCACGCGTGAACGCAGCACAGCACACAGTGTGAAGAGTGCGAAATTCTTTCTCTGTATTTAACCCATTTAACCCATTCACCAAGTGAAGCAGGGGGCTGCCACCAATGAGGGGCGCCGGGGAGCAGAGTGTGGGGACGGTACCTTACCCAAGGGAACATCAGCGATGACACAAGTCCTAGGATTCGAACCCATGACAGTCTGATCACAGGGGCAACTCCCTAACCACATGTAAATGTGAATGAGCATGTAAATGAGGCTCTAAAGAAATCAAACACTATTCTACATATTTATTATAGCAGTTCAGAATGGGCAGGTTTAAGGGAGATGCATGAAACAAACACTGACGCAGCACAGCCATATCTCGACATCAATGGTTTCTTTATCAAAGGGGCACATTATCAAACCAGAGATATTCCCAACAGAGAGAGAGAATCTATATGATAGAGAGAGAGAGGGATGTATAGGGAGAGAAAGAGATGCATTACACAATTTATTTCTTTAAAAAATAAACAGTTTATGAACGAACCAGAATCTGGTAATGTGTGTGATAAAATTACCCCAAAACCACGTGTCAGGGTGCAGATCGCCATCATACCTCTTTTTCGATAATGTATAAATATCAGTAAATCAGTTTTCAACAGGTGATGCGAGTTCCACCTCCAACACGAATTAATCGAGTCCCAATCCGATCATTCCAGCTTTGAACGTGGACGCGAACTTTAAAAAGATTAGCATTAACTTATTGATCCTGGACCTCAGCTGGAGGGAAGTTCATTCCTCTGTTAACTTTTCTCTGATTAAGGCCTCCCCCGCTACCCAGAAATAATGGAATCACACTAATCCTTCAAGCTGCGTGATGTTTCCCTCTCGAACTCGGCGTGTGTGTCGTGGTTTTGGAACGGGCTGCCGTCAGGCTCCTTTGAATCCTTTGTTCCTGCTCCTCTTTGGGAGGCGGTTATATCATAATCATGTTTAAACCTCGGCCCGGTGTCAGCGTGCTGGGATTGAGTGGATTCCCACCGGTGCTTAAAGCTGAATGATGCACCTCTACAAAGATGGATTGTGTAACCGTCCTTGTTCTGCTGAGAACTGACGAATTTACATTTACCAGAGCATTAAAGGGCCCGTGTCCTACATTCTTCCTCTTATGTTTTATCCGGGGGTGCGCTTGTGAGTTTATGAACTCTGGAGGTAGTGAGTTTTGCAGGTTGTTTTGAGGGCAGGTGGAAAAAGTTACATTGAAGAACCTTGATTTTATCTGATTTGAGCCGATCTGAAAAGCCAAGAACGTTTCAGCTCAAAGTTCCACAGCAGAATCGATTCTTGACTTCAGAACCAAAAATCAAAATCTTAGAGTGCATAGACTTACGCCCCCATTAGCCTGGAGGTTGAGTGTTTGTGCGTGCACCTAAAAACAAAATGATTGGGTTGCTGTGTATTGTCTCATTCAAAAATCAGTTGAAACACTATAACTTCAGCTTGAATGGGTGGAGCTTAACTGCAACGACATCACAAAAGTAGTGAATTTAAGTATGGGCTTAGTTTCCATGTGTGGTCTGAGAAATTGATGATAACTTTAGTAACATGTAAATACTGCGTGAAATACTTTATTCATGAAGTCAGAGGTTATACAGGTCAGAGAATGCCCTGGACGCGTGTAATATCTTTACTGTGGTGAGAACGTCAGCAGCAGAGAGAAAAATATGAAAAATCCAGCAGGTTTACCTTTCAGGTTCACTGCCCACGCGGTTTGGCCGATTCAGTGTAAATAAATAAATAATGTCACGCCCACAGCTACTCGAGGTCTAAAAAGAAAAAAAAAACGGAACATGGTTCCAGAATATTCTGACTGAAGCCGTAAGTTAAGGCTGAATGAGGATTAGAAAGGTTCCCTTCAGAGTGAAGTTAAAACCGGGGTTCAACTTCAGGACATTGACACAACCTGCTGAATTGTCCTGAAGGGTTTCTGTTCAGAGCCAGTGAATCTCTGTTCACCTCACTGTTCACTTTTGAGTAGGGCTGAGAATAGACGGCAATATGTTGGTAATTATTTTTTTTGTATTATTATCTTGACATGTTTTACCATGATGCATGATGATGATGAGCTGAGCGTAGTGTGCAAGCGTCAGCACCCTAATGGAACACTGACCACAGAAAAGCATCATTAGGTAGGACTGGGCTTCGTCCAGCTGTTTCTGAGCTTATGCAGCTGAGAGAAACTGTTTCTTGGTAACAAAAAAGTTATAATATAGTGCTTATGATCATAACTTTAATTATTGGTAACTCAGCAAGCACCAGTTTTGAAAAATATTAAAGTTTGCATATATGCGTACATACACGATATGGACAAAAGTGTTGGTTTCTCAGGGCGTGGGCCCTTTACTTCCAGTGAAGGACAATCTTAATGCTTTAGCAGACCAAGGCATTTTGGACAACGCCTTTCCACAGAAACTCCGAAGTCTTGTGGAAAGCCTTTCAAGAAGAGTGGAAGCTGTTATAGCTGCAAAGGAGGACCAATTCCATATTAAAGTCTATGGATTTGAATGCAGTGTCATTACAGTCCCTGTTAGTGTAATGGCCAGGCGTCCCAATACTTTTGTCCATAGTGTGTATGTATGTACGACGGTCCATACTCTTATGGATTCCTGACCGTTTTCAGTTAAGTTTTCGATCACAGGTTAAAAAAACATTTTATCATAACACTAACGGGAAAATGAGAATAACAAGTTGAATTTCTGTCTGTACCAACTGTGTAATATGAAAACCCAGAAATAAACACAGAGCTGTGAGTCTTGAAGGCTGAAGTGGTAATTGGGACTGCAACTAATCTAGTACACAAATAATAAAGACTCATTCAATGTCAATTCTTAATGATTAGTGTGAGTAATTTGTATCTGAAGGCCACAAGTAGAGCCTGACCCTCTTGCCTAGTAGCTGAAGTTTAACCTGTTTTCTTTGATTCAGCAGTGATTTTTATGATGTTTTGGAGAAATGAGGATCTAAACTGTGTCCTGAGTTTGTGTTTTTATAATGAGGGAGGAGCGTCGCTACAAATGTTCTGATCAACAGAGCGGCGCTCCGTCCCTCCACTGATCCAATCCAGCATTCACCGTCTGGAAATGCAGCTGTGTGAGAAAGTATTAACACCCATAGCAGCACCGTCTGAACAGGAGATAGAGTTTAGATTCTCTACCCGAACCCGGCCCGAGCCCGTGACCAAGCATTTGTTTTTTTTTTTTAATCATTAGTGTCAGTTAACGAACGCACCCAAAGTTGAGAACGTGTGTTATAACGGCCCACGTATTAAATTGTCAGGTTTAAATCGGGCTCGGGCCGATAATTACAGTTAATGTGTCGGGCCGGGCCGGGCTGGGCTCGGACACAAGGTGCACAGGCTCAGGTAGGGTTTCATTTTTTGGGCCCGATCTAAGCTCTGGTTTGCATACACATATGAGCCACAACATTGTGAATAACATTGATTCTCTTGTTACAATGACACCTGTCAAGGTAAGCAAGCATAAGGATATGAAGCCAAACTGTAGTGACTAGAAGACTCAATCAGAGCATCTCCAAAATGATAGGTCTGTCGGGCTGTACCTGATGGTGGTTAGGACGGTCAATCTGAATCGACCCACAGAAGAGCTTTTGTAGCACAAAACGCTAGAGTAGTAAATGCTGATTATGATAGAAAGGTGTTAAAAAAAACACACTGTGTATCTCATATTGCTGTGTATGGGATTGCGAAGCTGCAGACTACTCAGAGTGCCACATACAAACGGGCGCATGAGGATCAGAACTGGACCAGATACCACAACACATCTTCAAAGGTCTCGTGGAATCCAGAGGGTAAGAGCTGTTTTAGTGGCATAAGAGGGACCTACAGTTTTAGCCAGGTGGTTTCAATGATATGGCTGATCAGTACACACACGCACACACACGCACGCACGCACACGCACGCACGCACAAGCACGCACGCACGCACACGCACGCACACGCACACGCACACACACGGCATATAGTCTTTTTTATAATCTAATCAGTGCATTTTGCCAACATTGCATTCTGCTGCAGTCAGTAAACAAGAATGGAAAATAATTAGCAGCAAATTTGATGCTTATAAGTAGGAATTGAGAGTGACATGGGTTATATACGAGCTATGAACTCTGTATGACAAATGCCAGAGACCACTAATCTATTTGCAATTGCTTTGGCCAAATCAAATTATGTGACAGTAATCAAAAGAGAAATTTGTGAGAGCTGTGCCGATGCCTTAGACGCTTTTGTTTACTGAGTGGGCTTATTAAGAGCGCTTACGAAGCGATTTTAGTCTCATGTGTAGCCCTGGAGTCCAGAACAGTTTGCTGATGTTCCTGCTCTCATGTCGTATCAACAAATGCGTTGAATCAGGCCTGTTTGAGAAGGGAAATTGTGCCAGGCGTCACTGCTTTAATAAATGGAGCATGGTGAGAATAGGCAGGCAATATGGGTTCTCTACAACAAAACAAAATTACAATAATAAAGACAAATGGCCAGTAAATACAATTGCCCTCACAGCAAAATGGAGAGAGAGAGAGAGAAATATTCAGCAAGAGACACATGCCAATGTAAGCTTCTCTCAGATCAGTTTTATTTAGGAGGATCTCCCTCTCTCTCTCTCTCTCTCTCTCTCTCTCTCGTTAACATTTTCATTCTGGTCGGCACAAACCCAACAGGAAGCAAAGTGGCAAGGAAAGAAAGGACTGTGCTTTCTTACCATCACCTACAAAGAGGCCAGCGGTGCTATGAATAGAAAACAATAAAGGACATTATATGACACTCGAGATAAGAATAGAGGAAACCCCCTGAATGCACCGACATCTGGCCAGACCATTTCTCTACAAGGGCTGCAGCCAAACCAAGTCACTGCTGCCATTTAAACACAGTGGAATCAGCGCCGTCCAAGGAGACGGTGGCAAAACAATACCTGCAGTAGAGCAGCCAGGGCAAATCCTCCTGAATCCTCCCTTGTAAACGCTTGTTTAATGACAAAATAACTAACAAAATATGATTCACTAAAGATCATGTCCCTCAAGCTGGACCAGGCTCCCTCAATTTAATTCTAATGCATGTAACAAAACAGAAGAGCCAGTGCAAAAGAAAGGTCTGTGATAAGCAGATTAAACGGTGCTGTTGCAATTACCTCAGAAGCTTTTGTTCTCAGAGGAGAACCTTTAATACCTCTAATGATGAAGTGAAGTTCTTTTCCACACAAATCACTGACTCCCTCAACACACAACATACTGCAAACTCCTCATAGATTCATTTTACTTCCAAAGACACTGAATAACGATACAGGCTGAAATTTAATAAAGCAGATACACAGCATTAATACCGCATCAGTGTAGAATCATGTCTTGTTCTCTATATAACGACCTGGTGTCATATACTCAGGATCTAGGACGTATGCCAAGTAATAATGAAGGCAATTATGCTGGGGCAGTGGGATGATATATATCGTAATATACCTTAATTTACATCTATTCTTGGCCTTTTGACGTTGCACTGACTTATGAGTGCCCTCTGGGCAAAATGTAACACCGTGAGTTTTAAACATTCCTACTCAGCTCCTGACAGTGAGATTTCCTGCTTTAAATACTACGAACCCTCCCTTCGCATGACGTATCTTGAAGGTGGGAAAAACATCTGAGAGTGCTTTTGGCCTAAATGTTCTTCTTTCCCTGCTTTCTGGCTATTTCTTTATCACTTTGGGGAAATTCCAGTATTTGACACGTTTGTGCGATTTCTGCTGTAGTGAGGGAACACTGATGGACAAAAATGCTAAAATCATGAACTTTAGAGAAAGAGGGTTCAAATACTGCACTGCAGAATAGCACAAGACATGATAAATAACATTAAATGCCAGTGTTGGGTTAGAACGCCCCTTAAAGCATCTTATCTTATTACAGTCAGTTTTTCTGATGCTGTATAGTATGATTGCACATGACCTTTATCCTTTTTTTTTTTTGGTCTTTGTTAGTTAATTTCAAACAGAACTTGGCTTATAAGATTATTAATCTGCATTCTTGCCTCATCGCCCACCTTTGACGGCAACAGATATCACAGAACAGACTTTTAAGATGAACATTTTAACCACCTTTTCCGAGGCAAAAGGTAACATGACTCAAGTACAATGGAAAAGAATAGTTCAAGAAGCTCAAAGTGTTTCAGCTGATAGCATTACACAATGTCAGCAGACTTCTGCGCACTTGCGTGCATGATTGTTTGTTTTGGGCCCTGAGCAGAACTCTCTCCCTGACACCATCTGCTCGCTGTGTAAACTGCAGATTAGGGCTGCCGCTCCCCAGATAATACCAACAGCTCTCAGCCCATCGGGGAATTGAGCCCAGCAACCTTATGTACCACTTAATTGATTCTTAACCGAAACAGAAAAAAAATTTTAAGAACAAAATGTCAGATGAGAACCCAACACATACAGTAGGTCAGATGTAACTTTGCAACAGACCAGTAAGTCATCATTGCTTAGAAACGTGAGGATCGAGAATATTGTGTTCAACAAGTATTAACGTCAATACCAATCAGCTAGAACGATAAGAGTCACTGTCTGACATGTTCAGCTGTAACTGTATACAAAGCAGCTTTTCTTCCCCTCCTCTTAACATGTCGCTTGTAGCTCAGCTACAGAAGTAGTATCAAAATCGAACTTTGAACACTGACAATGTACTACTTAGCAGTAAAAGCTAAAACTTCTTAACGTTATACAGTTCACTATACAATATAGTGGGGACAAAGCCATCTGAGATTCAGCCTGGGTTTTATAATACTTAAGAAACATCTGATCCCAGTGCCGCAGCAATTGTTCTCATAACATGGACGGGCACAAAAGGTTTGAAATACATTTTATACCACAATGCATTTCATTTTCACACACCCTAGTCCTGCACACATGATCATCCCTCTTCCATTAACAAAACTGTACAATAACCAGAATGCAAACTTTACATAAACCTAACCAACCAACATCCTCCTATGGGGTGTCGTTTGTAAAAACAGCTTCACAGGTTTAGAGGTGTCATTTTTTCATCATTTAGTGCAATGTTCACACAATTTTCACACATTAAGAGCTAAATGTGTTTAAAAAAAACAAAAAAAAAAACAGTGTTACGTTTTGGTACATTTTCTTGCTGCGTGAATGTGAAATCTAAATGTTAAATCTAAATCTAAATGTTAAACCTAAATCTAAATGTTGCACTTTTACAAACAACAAGATATATGCTAATTAGCCACACCCTGTGATTACAATTGGCTGTTACTTAGCAGGGGGCTGGACTGCGTGCTTTGATATCCCCTCACCAACATGGAGGATTTGCCTTAAATGATCTTAAATCTAAATGTTAAATATGACAAATATATCTCGCACTCTAAATGTAAAACTTCACAGCTAGACAGGGCTCGGTGACACCTTTCTGACGACCCCTTGTTTTCCATAATAGCCCCCAGCAACCCGGAGTTATTAGCCTAAAACCGTTCACCGCGCCCAGGTGTCCCATTACTTTTTTCCCGAGGTGAACGGTTTTCTAATAACTCCGGTTTCCAAAAAAACGTACAAAATGACAACGCGGCAGCAAAAAAAATAATTAAAATGCTATCAATCCTATACACTTTGACGTATACAGAAAATACTGCAAAAAAATTGGTCCTAACAAAGTCTATTGGTCAGCTTTAACAGTTCAAACCAGCCAAAAGCACTGGTGTAAAATGTGGCCACAGCTTGACGACGTTGGGCCAGATGTTGTGAAAGGCAATCTCTGAACAGCAGTGAGACAAACTCAATGTCTTCTTATTTCCAGCCAATCTGTGTTCATAGCGGAAGAGACACGTGCTCTTGTTTGTCAATAACGTTCACAGCAAGGCTGGGAACAACCAAAAATACTCCTGCAGAATACCGGGCTTGTAGCCAAACAGAGGTTTCACATGGAAACTGCGCTCCCTTATGAAACTCAGATACAGCTGTTCTCTTGTGGTTTTGGTTTCATTGCCCCCGGCATCCACATGGTGGTTGTGGGAGGTTCTCTTTGCTCCTGATCTAGGACCAGTCACGCTGTTTGTCTTGCAGGGATATGGTGTATAAGATGCGTATTGTCCACTAAAAATAAACATCGTGCTCTTGCTGTTTGTGTGGAAAGTTTTAGGGCTCCTTTTCAGCTAGGAGGTCTCCTAAAAAATCGCTAGAAACGTTCGAAGGGAACTCTAACTTGATTTGTATGCCTTATGCCTAATGTACATTGTCCAATATTATTTACGTACCCATTACCAACTTGGCATAAACCAAATGCAGAGCTACAAGTACACATAAGTGTGGATCTCGGTAGTTTAGGAATTTTTTTTTTTCAGTGCGGAAACTGCCAACCTGATAATGCGACAGCTTCTACGCCATTACACACAAACATTCACATCCCATGACTATCTACCTATTTTATGTTTAGGGTAAATTTGACCCCATTAAAATATTTATGGTCTCTAAATTAATGTTTGACAAATTTTTACTTTGCATTAAATGACTTTTCCCCAATTTAAATGGGGACAAACTGGTCAAACACAAAATAAACATGTGTTTTTAGTGCCTGTACACATTTTGTACACGTTGTTGTTCACAATGTGCTTGGCCACAGCCTGTTTTAGCTGCATAAAACATAAGAAATATCAACATTTACACACTATAGTTGCTTTGGATGGGGGGGGGGGCAATTTTTTCCAGCAGAACTTCCTACTCTGTGTAGGCATTACATGTATGTTTTATGTAGTCAACAAAGAAACAAAGTACCTGACAATTTCAATTTCAACCCTTCTCTGGACCATTGCTGTGGTCAAATTGGCTCCAAGCATAAAGAATGTTAGTAAATTGGAACATAACACAAGGGTTAACATGATAACTTTCTTACTGACCTCAAAAATGTCCACATAGTAACTTGCCCTGTATGTTTAGCTTTGCGCAAGACGCCATGCTAGCCAGAGTGACATTGACATGTTGATGTACCAGCACACAATCTATGTGCGAATATATGATTTAAAAGTGTTTATGAGGGCTTAAAGGATCACTGCTATAAAATGCAATGCCCATAATTTTTGTAGACTAGTCACATCACTGCTTGCTAAATCAACATGCTACAGCTAGTTACAGTCACAGCAGATGTTTAGGACTACATTGCTTTATTTTTTTTATTTTTTTTTTAGCATTAAATTCACATATTACAACTAATATAGTAAATAAGGAGAAATAGCAATCAGGGTAGTTTGTTTATTCGACAGCTGGTCTGCTGACTATGTAAAATAAGTAAAATATGTGAAAAATAGACCTTACTAAAATTTTGACTCATCAAATAAAGCAAAATCTCTCCACCAGCAGGTCACTATTATCACAGTGTGATGTCATATGATTGGACTTGACAGAACATAAGATAGTAAAAATTCTCTCTCTTGGGTAATATTACACTCTAAGTAAAGCTGGAAAGGCTGAATAATTATACTCACTCGTAAGAGAGCGACCACCGAAAAATGCCAGACTACCAGTAGAGGGATTTTCACTATTTACAATAAACAATAAAATATTTAACTTGGTGTAAACCACATATTTTGCTGCTATTGGACATGTACACTACATTGAGGCACACGGTCAAGGTTCCCATTAAGACTTCTCCACACAGAAAGGCCTTCGAGCAAAAAAGTTGATTTTTATATAAGACTGCATACTGCAATGATACAGTTGCAGATGAATTACTACAACGGAAATTCAAAAGCTTGGCTCTGTATTTAACCTCCGTCCACTGGGACCCAACCTGCACATGACACCAATTACTGAGATGACACCAGAGACATCATCTAATGGGTTTAAAGACTTATTAAAAACATTAACCACTTAGTAGTATCCTATACAACTAAAAAAATAATTAAAAATTCCCACACACTGATGTTTCTGTATAAATCTAATGCATGTTTGATTTAGAGAGCACCCATACCTCTAAACTGAGGCAGAACTGTACAAGCAAACAAATCTAACGGAGTGTTTTGTACAGATAATGTGGCTGAGATCCATTTTCTTACTCTTCATTACACCTGGATAGAACACGCCAGCACATGGATCTTGGCTTTTAGGGCAGACAAAATGACATGGAAAGGTTGATTAATCAGCCCATCAGATATCCCCTCGCAGAATTCAGCAATGCTTAGAGGATGCAGAAGAGGAAAAACAGTCAAGGGCTGAAATGTGGTGAGACAGGACGTTTCCAAAAACAGCATCACATCTTTGAGTCCATGTCCAGAAACAAATCTGTCTCTTCTTGGGCTGCTGCTGAACGCAGGAGGCATCAGAGACACAATGGATGAGACACAGACCGGTTACTATTCACGTTTATCTCCTCCGTTTGAGAGGAACCACATCTAATCAACGATCAGAGAATCTGGGGCTGAAATCTTGCTGAACGTGACAGATCTGATGACAATTTTCAGGTAAAATGCTTCACCTTGCATGAAACACAACGCTGACAACGTCTTTCCAAACAGCACGAAGCAAAAAGAGCCCTTATAAAACTGACATGACGACTAGATTAAAAAAAAAAACCTTATGGCCTCAAACAAAGGAGGAGCGAGATGCAAATTATTACTATTATCTGCGTGTTTTGTTTCCTACCCGTTTTCCGAAGGATCCCGCTACTGCGGCGGGATCAGCTACCTATTGGCGGACTGCCGGCAAACACAAACTACTAACCAATCACAGCGCAGGCCGCGGGATCGGCTAGCCAATCAGGACGCTTGGAAGGCGGGACTTGTCGAAAAACGGGTGGGAAATGAGACGTGCTCCTGGTTCCAGAGTCTCGTTCTGCTATGGCAACCGGGGTGCAGGCAGGTGAGAGACCTTCCAGCCCTGCAGCTGATAGTAATTCACACAAACGCTTTACTGCTCGATAGAAAAAGACTAAAAGTACACGACCTAACTAAGCCGCTTCATAGTTCGGACTGAGTAGAATGTGGTGGTAAAATGTAAGTAACTCGGTGCGAAGGTGTTAATTTGTCGGAAGGGGTTCCCGGTGTATACAACCGAGCTCTGCACCGAGACACAGGCGGATTAGAGACTCCTTTGTAAAGAATGTTTAAAAAACGTACTCACTTCACAGGCATGTACTTCTCAACTTCTCACTCCTGCTTCAAGGGTTCAAACAACTGGTAATTCATGGTTAAAAAACGAATAATGTGTCAGTCAGCGTTTCGTCTCCCTCTAATAAAACTGGAAGTTCGTTCAAAGCAAAAAAATATAGACACTTATGTAAACAAAAACCGTGTGATAGGATGTTAAGCTGAGAAAGTCAGTAACACGTTCAGCTGACGGTGTGCAGCTCACAGTCTGAGGAGAGAGTGAGTCGGGCTCCGGTGGGTTTAGATATTCAGAGCGCCCCCTCCCTCACCTTTCCACGGGGCTGCGGCTCCCTCTGTCGGTCAATAGCATCACTGCCCCACCACACTGAACCAGACTTGAACACAGAGGACAGGCCTGACCTGATCACCATCACTACTGCCTGTCCTACACACAGTAAAGAGCAACATACAGACAGCATCTCCTCTCCTATCTATCTTCTTGCATTACTCCTACATTTTAGCGCTTAAAACTCTCTTCGGGTTCTCACACTGTCCTGAAACTCGAGTGTTTCCTCATCATGTAGGTCACTTTTGATAAGTGTCTGCCTGCTGAATGAATGTAATGAATGTAATATGGAGAAATAAGAGAAGTATTTCCCTTTTCAGAGAAGTAGCCTATTGTAAATTCAAATTTGCCTAGTATTGTAAATACAAGTGCCTATCTGTGTATTTGGGAAATATCCGTGTTTCACTGGCGATGTTAAAAATAATACTTTTGGGGCTACAAGCTCAGACCACAAAAACAGGCTTTTCCATTTCAGTACTCATCATTACAGTAATATAATACAGGAACTCATTTTGTCCTATCTATCTATCTATCTATCTATCTATCTATCTATCTATCTATCTATCTATCTATCTATCTATGTATCTATCTATCTACCAGTCCATCTGCCTATCAGTAGTCTATTTATCACATAGTTATACACGTGTTATACACGTACAACGTGCACTGAAATGTAACCCTGAATGACTCTCAAGAATAAAGAGGAGTATCTGAATATTTATAAAGGAGATCTCTTGATCCATCTGTCTGTATACCTATTTATCGATCTATATGAGAATGTATTACATTATTGTATGTATTTCCCTCTTAAACTTTATTGGATGTTTGGTAATATTTTTTTCAAGTAAGCATGGCTCTATCAGCTCAATGCTGTCCAATTACAGCGTATGTTGTCATACACAATATGTCCTAGAGTATCCAGAAACACCTTCTACTTTTTGAATTTAGCACCCGTTGCTTACACATGCTTTAGTTTGTGCATACATATTTAGTATAATCTCCGTAAAAAATATAGCCAATAGAATGGGATGTTCTGGAGAAGCCGCTCATAATTGTGAGGTCAGCAGGCCCAGTGCCAAGCAATTGTTGTGGAGTCGGAACTGCATTCTCTGGAGTGAACGGAGCTCTGTCCAGTACCTTGTGAAGGAGCTGGAGTGGTGTTTGCAATCCAGTGGTCACTTTCAGTGAACTTCTTAAGGGACATTTTTTTAATCCTTAAGTTTCTCCTTTACCTTAAGTGAGCTGTGTAAAATCTCACCAGGTAAATGTTTAGGTGGAAGTTTAAAAAATCATTGAAAATTGATTTTTAGACCCTAAACTTAAATTTCAGAAATGTAGTTTTTAACATACAGTTAATAAATAAGGGACTTCATCCACTATTAATGTAACTGCAGCAAAGTGTGTGAGTTAAACTCCCTATTAATACCCTTGATTTTGAAAGAAACAATGAATGATCAGGTGTCTACCAACTTTTGGACATATGTGTATGCACAACTAATGCAATGAGAGCATGTGTAAGCAATGGGTGCTAAATTAACAAAGTAGAAGGTGTTTCTGGATACTCTAGGACATATTGTGTATGACAACATATTGTGTATGACCCTATCTGTCCCATGTAATGTAAATCAAATATACCTGACTCATTTCTAAATATGAATCAACAATGAATCTTAGCCCGACAACACTGAAAATTCAGAAAGACTGCGTAAAGGTACACTACTGTAAACTGCAGTTCATGTTAAAATGGGGTCAGTACTGTGGTGTATTTTGTTCCAGCGAAGGCAGGGCAAACATTCTGGATGGTTGAAAGCTTATTTTCTTTCCTCATGCATGTTTTGAAGCTGTGACTTCCCCGAGGACAGAGGCACCGAGGGGGGAGGGAGACTGAGAGATGGGGAATGGGGAAGTAAACACAGCATCAGAAACCGTCGGAGGCCTCGAGGTCCTGTCGGATCAAGCAGACAGATTGCATCACTTTCATGTGGTTTGCCATATTTATCGCAACTGTCTTCCTTTCAAATAGTTTCTCGGCACTTTGCACTCCCAGTGTGTAATAATGTTAGGCACAAACGGGTGAAGTGTCACACAATTTACCGTCTGTTTATCGTCATCATGTTATCGGTCTCTGCGATACTGATACAGCAGAAGGCTGTAATGTGCAAATGAGCCTCTAGCCAATCATGGTGTTTCTGACAGGGTGACCAACCAGAGCTCCAGGTGAGTTACTGCTTGTTTTGATAAATCGAGGTCTTTGTGTATTCCAACAAAGGTAAAATTATTTTGGCCCATGTATAATTTCTTTCTAGTTAATTTTTTCCCCATCACGTTTGTGTGGATTTGTGTAGGTCTGTGTATCAAAAAGATAATTAATAATTCATCATAATTCATCCTTACATGACAATTTTCCAACCTCCGTTTATTCTTTAGAAGTTTATTCTTTAGAGCTATATTTTACCATGGCTTTAAAAAACTGCCTTATTTCTGATTGGCTGTCCTCTATTGTAGCTCATTCAAAATGTCGCACGGGACTAAAACACTCACACCACAATATAGGTAAATATGTTGTTTTGTGACATTACAAAAACTATGACTTGCCTAGCTTAGGTTCCATACAATATTTACATCAAGCATGTATTGAAAGGCATTGCAGTCACTATATGTAGCAGTATAATTGCAATACGAATATTTTATCTATGTCACGCAGCCCTTTTGAAGTAAATCTCAGCTTTGTTGGTTATTGTTAACTTTCTGCAAGGAGTCCAGCTTTGTGATATCTAAATCTTACCATCATTTAATGGTAATTCCATTGATTTTCCAAAATATCTGTACAATTTAATGAATGAGATTTAAACATTCAGAGTGGTTTAATGAGACATGCCCCTATCTAGAGAAACAGAGAGTCACATTTGTTCACTGTGGCACTACTAGGAACCAGACAGACCTCATAGAAAGCTTCTACATAACATTATGGTATGATAGTTTTTTTGATAAGGTTTTGACCTAAATGTATTTTTAAAAACACTTTTAAGCCAAAGATTTATATATTCACCCATATATATAAAACTATATATATACATAGGTTGCGTAGGTTCACTGATCATTTTGGAAATAAAATGACTACAGTGTTGTAGACACTGTAGGCCATAGTTACTATAACTTTAAGAACAATGATGTTTAAAAAGCTGAAAAAAAGTTAATTTATTCATAATTAAATCACTGAGATGAAAATACAGGCTTTTAGAGTGGTCAGTTGTGAAACATGCCCTTCTAGAGAGATTTACCGATGGTGGTGATAGGAAGAGTGATGACACCTACAGCACAAATAGTCATTTTTATGTTTATAATGGTAAAATTGTGAACGAAATATGAAAAAATACATTTAAAATGATCCAAAATGACTTGAAATCTTGTTACATCAATGTAAGCTAGATATTAGAAACTTTTTTCTTTTTACCGTTCGTGAGACGCAAGGTTTTGTCACAGATAATTTCATGATATGCTTATTGTGAGATTGCGTCACTGTATGCATCTCATAAAAGCATATCAAAGCATATTACATTTCATGACTGATGGCCTCTCAACTCCCCCTTTAATTTCATTTGGCCATAACTAATTCAGATTCAAGCTATAGCAAGGGATGATCAAGAAACAGCACTGAAATGCCAAAATAATAAACACTTACAATAGAACTATAATAAAAGCTGAAGGACAAAATCCTCATTCTAAGAGTTTATCACGCCTGTGTAGTCCCTCAGTTATGAGGGATTAACAGCCAAAAGCAGACACTGGAATATGCGTACCCTGATGTCTTCCATACACACAGCCTCTATATAGCCTTAGCCTTAATTAAATCAGCATTATACTGCAGGCCTGGATCCTACATACAGTGCTGATTTTTTATTTTTTGCATGTTTGTCACACTTAAATGTTTCAGATTATCAAACAAATTTACACATTAGACAAAGATAACCCAAGCAAACACAAAACACTGTGTTTACGTTATGATTTATTTATTAAGGGAAAAAACTATCCAAACCTACATGGCCCTATGTGAAAAAGTAATTGCCCCCTAAACCTAATAA
>JBBJLS010000018.1:879970-903898 GCA_037577275.1 Bryconaethiops microstoma | reverse complement strand
TGTTTAGATGTTGTTCTGGGTTCTTTTGTGACCTCTTGGATGAGTCGTCGCTGAGCTCTTGGGGTAATTTTTGTAGGCCGGAAAGTCCTAGGAAGGTTCACCACTGTTCTATGTTTTCACCATTTGTGAATAATGGCCCTCATCGTGGTTCACTGGAGTCTCAATGCTTTAGAAACGGCTTTGCAACTTTTTCCCGATCGATAGATGTCAGTTACTTTGTTCCTCATCTGTTCCTGAATTTCTTTAGATTGCAGCATGATGTTTTCCTTTTTTAGTGTACTTTTTAAATTATCTCTTGATTCAACAGGTCTGGCAGTAATCAGGCCTGGGTGTGGATAGAGAAATTGCACTTAGCTTTACAAGCAATGTGATTAACCAAAGTTACTTCATGATTTTAAAAAGGTGGGCAATTACTTTTTCACATAGGGCCATGTAGGTTTGGACAGTTTTTTTCCTGTCCAAAACCTACATCATCATATAAAAACTGCATTTTATGTTTACTTGGGTAATCTTTGTCTAATATTTAAAATTGTCTGCTAATCTTAAACATTTAAGTGCGACAAACATGCAAAAAAATAAGAAATCACAGCACTTTTTCACAGCACTGTACATATGACCAAAACATACATATATTGTAAATACATATGACCAAAAGTATCTGGACATCCCTTCTTATTAGTGAAATTAAGCTATTCTTTAAATGCTCTTGTATCTAAAACAAGTAGTGCAAAGCCTTCCCATGAGAGTAATACTCCAGGTTAATACTCTTTATTTGGGATTAAACATTCTATGAGCAGGTGGACATACACTATATGGCCAAAAGTATGTAGACATCCCTCCTAATTCTTCCTAATTATTAAGTTCAGATGTTTCAGCCACATCGATTGTCAAGCCATGCAATCGCCATATAAGAATTAGAATGTCGCTTGCAACATCAGTTCCTGACCTCACAAATACACCTTTGGCTGAATGGACACAAATTCCCACAAACACGCTCTAAAGCCTTCCCAGAAGAGTGTAGGCTATTATAGCTGCAGGGGCGGGGGGAACAACAGCTTTGGCCTGGGATGTCTAACAAGCCCATAAACCCATTAGCAACAACAATAAAACCACTGATAGGTGAAGTGAATTACATTGATAATGTCAGATAATGTTGAAGGTTAGCCATCTGGTCTGATTACACAGAAGACTTACCGATGCACAAACGGCTGAAAAAGCTGATACTGGCTACGATATACAAGTATCAGAACACGCAGTGCATCACAGCTTCCTGCATGTGGGGCTGCATCCACTGCCCAAAGTACCTACAATGGGCTCATGATAATCAAAACTGGACCATGGAGAAATGGTGGATGATGTAGGTTTTTTTTTTTTTTTTAATATTACGTGGACAGCTGTGTGTATGTGCACCACTTACCTGGGGATAAGATGGCACCAGCATGCACTGTGGGAAGAAGGCGATGTTCTGCTGGGGACCCTTGGATCCTGCCATTCACACAGATGTTCCTTTGACATGTACCTCCGACCAAGTACACCTCTTTATCTGAATTCCATTCCTAATGGCAGTGGTCTCTTTCAGAAACTTCGTCTAGAGATCCCAGTCCATTTGAGTATCTGTGGGAGGTGCTGGATAAACTAGCCCAATTAATTGAGTCTCTACCTCACAACTTACAGGACTTAAAAGATCTGCTGCCAGATACCACAGCAGAAGTTCAGAAGCCTTGTAGAGACCAATGGATTTTGGGGGCCTGCACAATGTTAGGAAGGTAGTAAGTGTGATGGTCTGCTGTCCATACTTTAGGCCATATACTGTAGTTTATAGTGTCTCTGGCTAGCATGGATGTGATGCCCTCTGCCACATTCGCAAGCCAAAACATGGGCTACTTGAAAGTTTTTAGTATGCACCTCTTCTTCTCTCTACAGCTGCCTCCACCACTCCTCAGACTGAGCTCTGGAGTGAGTAAATGTGTTAAAAGCCTGAGCTTAGTGCCAGATGGGGCGTGTGAGTGCTTTAATAGCACCACAAAACGCTCATTAATTAATGAAATATTCTGCGGTTACTGTCAGAGACCCGTTCTGACAGAGCACTCTCAGTCAAGCCTAGGAGTCGGCTTCAATACACTCCGCCTGAGAGAGCTTCGCCTCTGAGGATATGCTGAAAACGAGGAGCTTCACTCATACACTTGAAAAGTAGTCCTGTTTTTTTGTGCGCACTGCAGCAGTTTTATACTAGTTAGACTCAGATTTACAGGATTGCCACGCATGCCACCAAGATCAATGTGTTCCGCTCATTCCGATCCTTTCTGAGTGAAACGTTTCATCCAGTACTGGCTCATGTCTGCATAGGACGATTTTGAAACATGGCACATTTTGCTCAGATATTAAATATTAAACTGTGTCATGCCAGCAAGCGAGCAACACATCAATTGTGCGATTTTTAAACATGTTTCTGTGTACCGGTGTGTTGAACAGAGCTCATGTGACATCTGGGTAATGATGGAAGTTTAACAGGCCGCCAAACTACAGTGAAGAGCTGAAATAGAGGCTAGCCGTGCGCGATAACACTCAGTATTCGCTTTCAGCCTGAAACACAGAGGCAGTGAATAACACCGGCAACACCTATCGAGCCTCATTTCATTGTTTGGTTTACTACTTTCCAGCAACCTACAGTTATTCTGATGCGTTTCTGACAAAAATTTGACTAGGCGTGTTTCGCGAGCCAGAGGCCGCGTTTATCTCAGGTGTGCTGCATGAGTTCATTGTTATCAGAAAGAAGGCCCAGCTGGAGACCCATCTGTTTATTCTCAAAAGGAGGATAAGCTAGACTAGGATAATGTATAGAAGCATTTTCCCATCAAGTAGAGGAGAAAAAAATGCCTGCTTTCTTTGTCAATTTGTTTCCAGCAGCAGTATGTTAACATTTTACCTTGGTATCTCAAAATAATGACTTAAATGTCAGGAAAATGTGGTTATTTCAATGCAATAAATCATTCATTCAAGAGACAATTTAGCATGCTGCTTCCAAAAACAGACGTGGAAATGGGTAATAATGCCTGCTCTCAGTCCAACCCAGGTAAAAACTCGGAGCCCTATAGTTCAAATCTACTTACTAACATGCACAAGTAAAACTATGATAGGCTGCAGAGACTTCTTGAATTATTAGAGATGATATTCGATCAATTTACACCCACGCTTACAAAAAAGTTACATTGTTTTAAATTCTGCAATATGAAATGTGCAAATAACCACATGTTCATGAGCACATTTGTGATCACACCTTTGATATATAATCAATAAATTATATTTGATATTTAATCAATAATTATAATCCTTTACTCCTGTTCATTTTAATTATGGTAGCCACTTTTATTTCTTCTAGAGTAGACATTACACTGAAGTAACATTACATTGAGCTACTTTTAGTTTCACACTGCTCTCTCCTCAGTCTGGCACCAGACAGCAGACTCGGGCCGTGACGTCACGGCCTAAGAATCGCGCGCCCAGCATGGAGCGAAGCTCAGTTCGATTCAGCATTACAGAACCGATTCTTTCGAACCGTTCTTTTCATTGAATCGAGAGTCCCACTAAATGATTCATCGAGTCACCAGTCCGTCGATATTCTCGTGTTTCAGATGGACACCTACACTATGTGGGCAAAAGTATTGGGACGCATGACCAGTACACCAACAGGGACTTTAACGACATGCATTCAAATACGTAGACTTTTAAATGGACGTGGCCACCCTTTGCAACTACAACTTCATCTCTTCTTGGAAGGATTTCCACAAGATGCTCAAGTTTCTGTGGAAATTTGTGTCCATTTATTCTGTAGAGCATTTATGAGGTCAGGCGCTGATGTTGGATGAGAAGGTCTGGCTCACAATCTCTGTTCCAGTTCATCCCTTAGGTGCTGGATGGGGTTGAGGTCAGAGCTCTGTGTGGGCCAGTAAAGTTCTTCCACACCGAACTCATCCAGCCATGTCTTTATGAACCTTGCTTTGTGCACTGGGACACAGTCATGCTGGGATAGAAAAGGTTCTTACCCAAACTGTGTACACAAAGTTCGGAAGCATGACGTTGTTCAGAATGTCTTAGAATGCTGAAGCATTAAGATTAACCCCCTCACTGGAAGTAAGGGGCCTAGCCCAAACCCTGAAAAACATGTGTGTCCCTAAACTTTTGTCCATATAGTGTAGCACAGTAGAGGAAAGCAAACTACAGACTACTATTTTTATTGCATTTATTTTTACTGCATTAACACTAAGCCACTTTCTTAAGCCTTTTTGCACTCATGATTTGCTGGCACAGTACTCTTTACACACAGCAACGTCAGTGTTACACTATTATTTGTTACACTAATGTTCCTGTCATTGCATTGCACTATTGTTTATTTTTTATTATATTATCTTTTATTCTTTCTTGTTGCACTGAGCATGAACTATTAATTCAGTTCCCTCGGGATTAATAAAGTTCTATCTTATCTTATGCTTCTATCTTATCTTACAGTTCTTTTCTTATACTGAAAAGAACAAATTTGTTCATTGTGTTACACTGTTGTTTATTGTGTTTTATTTTCTATCGTCTTATTACCTTTCTTGATGCACTGAGCAAGCTAGGAATTTACTTATGGAAAAATATATTTCTATCTGATCTTATCTTATCTGATTTATCAGCTGATTTCAGGAATCGAGTCGATTCTGAAAGGAGCCGATTCGTTCAGGAATCACCTCAGCCTGGTTGTTCCTGTCAATGTGTTACACTGAGGTTCATTGTCTTTTTTATTATTTTCTATTGTCTTATTATCTTTTGCACTTTCTTGTTGCCCTGAGCATGCTAAGAATAAAGTCTTATCATCTTTTAGGATGCTAGTAGCCTAGTGGGTAAAATACTTGCCTGTAAACCTGATGACCACAAAGTTGCAGGTTTAAACCCACTCTTTCAACCATTGTGTTCTTGAGCAAGGCACTTAACCCTCAGTGTCCCCAGGGGACTGTCCCTGTAACTGACGACAGTAAGTCGCTTTGGATCGGCCAAATGCCACTTTACCTTTATGCTTCAAAGAGGTTTCATGAAGCTGATTTTGGGAATTGATTCCATTCTGAAAAGAGCCGATTCATTAATGAATCTCCCAGGTCTGATGTGATTAATGGGGGTCTTGAATCTCCCGCGCTTCTCTGGGCCGGGTCGAGGTCAGACTATCCGGCTTCTGCTGGGGATCCGTCAGTCTGAGCAAAATAACCCCGCTGCCCCGGGCCTCTCACATTTCAGGCGGGAAATCTTTGCGTGTCTGCTGTTCACACACCAAGGTGAAGAGGCCATGCTGCGGCGGCTCGGTTATTTTGGGGTGGAAATAAAACGATATTTATATTTATTCTTACTCACGCTGCTCCAGTGTGATCTGCTGCTGCTTATGTCACCCCTCTGTCCAGGGAAGGCTGCGGGGGATGGGGCTCCCCCGTTATAGCCTGGTTAATTCTGGGTGGAGACTTGTGAGAAAAACATGACATTTGAACTCGCCTAAATCAGGACAGTGCTTGCTTTGGTTTGTTCAGTTCTGGGCCTTAACAACAGAGGAGACCGAGGGTGGGTCTTGTAGTTATGCCTCTTTCCACCAGAGGGCAGCAATGACTGTTTTATTCTGCATGAAGGCCCGGTCTCTGTCCCACACCCACTGGAAGATACAGTATACACTATATAGACAAAAGCATTGGGACATAACTCTTAATTCTTGAATTCAGAAGGCCTCTTACATGCAGTGAAGTGCTTCAGCATACCATGATATTCTGGATGACGCCACGCTTTCAACTTTGTAGACACAGTTTGGGGAAGAACCTTTTCTATTCCGGCTTGACTGTGCTTCAAGCTCCATGAAGACATGTTTGGATGAGTTCAGTGTGGAAGAACTTCACTGGCCCTCACAGAGCCCTGACCTCAACCCCATCCAACACCTTTGGGATGAATTGAAACGGAGATTGCGAGCCAGACCTTCTCTGACCTCATAAATGCTCTATAGAATGAATGGGCACAAATTCCCACAGGAACTCTAAAATCCTGTGGAAAGCCTTCTGAGAAGAGTGGAAGCTATGCTAGCTGTTAAAGTGGGCCCAGCTCCATATTAAAGTCTATGTATTTGAAGACAATATTAAATTCTCTGTTGATGTAATGGTCAGCCATCCCAATACTTTTGTCTATATAATTTAGTTCATGGATATATAGCCTATCTGCATCCAAAACGTCTTAATCTGTGATACAAACACGAACATCTAAACCTAAGTACAAATTTCTAAGTCTAATTAACCCCTTTAAATAATATTTTTGGTGTATGCTGACGACATCATACACATTGTGGTATTTTAAACTTCGCTAATAGCCATAAATCTAATTTAAGGCTATTAGCAAAAAAAATTTAATCTGGAGATTTTTCTCTATTATAAAAGAGAGATTGATGTCAGACCCGGTTCATTACCATAGTTTTGGTAATTTTTATTCACTAATGTTTAATTTTCTTTTTCAGCATATAAAAGTACATTATATAGCCTGTAGACTATCAACAGTCTCAACCTGACAGAAACGTAAGCTATACATCGTGGCAGTACTTCAGTCCTGCATGAGGGGCTTCGATTTTGTCTGCCAGTGTTGACAAGTCATCTGCTACAGCCAATTATTCAGATAGAAAAGAAAGATGGAATGTCAATGTGTTGTTGCAGTCTTTTCTCTGTTACTTTGTCTTAACCTTTTGCACTTTTTTTTGAAAGTATTAAATGTCATTTGAGAAATGAGTCAAACTGTAAATACCAGGCTACCTTAAGCGAGAACCGAAACCTGAAAGCCAGAACAGCAGTCAATCATTTGGGTGGGAATGCCGACCCCCGCTCACCTCTTGGTCTAGCCATGGTTGATGTTCAGCAAACGGTATAATACAACCTACTGCTGCATCCTTGGGCCATTAAAACACACATGAAACATTGAGAGGGACCGTTTCAAGAGTAAGTGGAAATCTGTTAGGTGGTTTAAAATAGCTTAAATACTTTCCCTAGATGATGTCATATTTTTGTTATGTCCCGTCTGCCTTCTCATCTTTCATCATATTCCTGTGACGCGTTTTTTAAATTTTTTTTATCTTGCTTTCTCTCCACGTTTCTCCTCCTGACACACATGCACCAGGCTAGGCACACAGCAGTTACACAACACAATCCACAGATAAAGAGGAGATATCAGACAGGATGGATCCTAATGCAATCAGCGGTAACAGTGTTTTTGTTTTGCTTCACGATGATAGACTGATCACGTTTTCCTCTCTCGAACACACGTAGTGAAATAATGAGTGATCAGAAAGGTTACTTGCTTTTAGAGAGAAGACAAAGGCAGCAGTTGTCAGTGGAGTTAAGAGATGAAGCTCACTGAACTCCACTGAAAACCTGATGTACATGCTCCTAAAATTCATAAAGGCACTAATATATAGAATAAATATTTGTTGTAGATTTATTTGATTTGTAAATACTTCTATTGCATATCCATTCTACATGGGGCTCAGGAGTATTTGGACAAGCTTTAAGGTAAACACAACATAATGTCAACCAAAGCAGCATTTAAACACACTAGTTTTTGGCACAATAACTGATCCGTTAATATGTGTATATATATATATATATGCCACAGTGTGTGCCTATCTGACTTCGCACTGAAAATATTGAAACTTGAAATATTGGTGCCTGCGTATGCAAGCCTATTGCAAATATAATATTATTCACAATTCAAAAAGTTGATGTGACTGTAAAAAACTGAAAGCAAATCTGAAATCATCATGCAAAAATGGTTTAGAAAAGTGTGTTGTGGTTTCTGATGATTACAACAAAAAAATGTTTGTTGACCTGTGTAATTTTTCATGCATTAGACTGCAAAATTATTAAGAAAAATATAATTTACTAATTTTGTAACATAAATATTAATGTAAATCCAGCTACATTGCCATATAAAAAATAACTATACATTTTATAAAGGACACAAAGAAAGCGCGTCTTGGGATGGTGGAATACCGCTATACTCAGAGGCGGGAGGTTTGAAAGTAGTCAGACACACCAGAACACAGGCCCTTTAAGGAAGCTGCAGCTGAACAGAAGGGGTATCGGGTATTGCACACGCAGTGTCTTTCATATTTTTATGTACTTGTCTGGACAACTGTGAAAGTTTTTAATTCACAGTTGCTTGTATGAAACTTGCTTTTTATACCGTCTGATACTCTCCAGTAGCCAGAGCTTTCTATCATCCTGTAACAGGCAGAGGGATGATACAGCATCATGCGCATCCGAGTGCCTGTGGGTCAATGGTATCTGCTAAAATGCACTTTAGTGGTGACCGTATTTGAATGTGGTGGGTCCAAGGGCACAGGTGTGATGGGTAGCGGTGAAGAAAAGGTGATCTACATGATGCATCATTCCACCAGAAGAGCAAGTGAGGCCGTTTCTACAGCAACAGCTGACTCGGGGCGCTGACCTTTGTGGGATAAATGTGAACAGCATCAGGGTCAGTGGACCACTAAGCATGAAAACACAACATCCCAACCCCCTCCTGAACCTTCTGAACCTACAGATGGATGATACACTCTCTCTACTGTATCTCACTCCCTCGGCTGTACAGTAGCAGCTATAGATGCTGACAATCTCCTGAATTCTGCATGAGGGAAAACTGAATCGAACAGTCAACTACTGCAGCCGTTCTTCTACGCTACAGTGTCCTCAGTCTAGAAATACATGTAGCATTAACTCCAATGATTACTGTGCTCTCATGGGCTGAATCAATTGTATATTTATCTCCATCGCGGTGCATTTAGCGAGCATAGTTGTCGTGTATTGTGCCTTGTGCTTTCGAAATAACAGAACTGCCCTTTAAAGACAGTGACAAAATGCATGAAACTGTGTGTGATGTAAGCGATGGGGATTGCTTGCCGAAGAAATCTGCAGCAGGCCGTCTCCTAGCAACAGGCAGGCGATGGTGCTGCACTATAAATAACCCGTGTGTGTGTGTGTGTGTGTGTGTGTGTGTGTGTGTAAAGCAAAGTAGCTTACAGGGACAAGGACCAGAGTCTGAATTTTAGGGCATACCTAGACATCACATCAGTTTGACATATTGAGTGGTATGGATGGTAGAGCAGTTAGACACTAAAAACTGAAGAAAAGGGTGAATGTCTATTTAAAGCAATACATGGAGGACAAGATGAGAATGCCTGTTATAAGCCAGTGATAGCTATAACATTTCAGAAGCCAGAAGCAGACATGGTCGCTACTGGCAGACACAGTGGTAGACAGGTAGAATGCTTTTTGGACGCAAACGTTGCTTTGTTTCTACAGGTTAAGTTGTTTTTATGCGGCAGACTGGAATACAGAACCAGGTTGTTAGCCTCCGCCGCCAGAAGAGGGAGAAGAAAGATTTTGTCCACACTCTCCTTCAGATCTCTCGTCCCTGGATGTCTTCCTCCCCCGCCCTTCCACGGCGTTCTTGTCAGCCTCTATTCTCTCCCTCACTTTCTCAACGTGAAATATGGCACTTTTATGCTGACGCATTTTGCTCTCTTTAAACCTGCTCAGAGGCAGCAATAGAGCAAAGCCCTAAAGAGCAAAAATTATAAAGTGCCTGCACACTGTTCTAAACGATACCACAGTAATTTGTTTCAGGGCAGTTCGACCCAGCTAGGTGTTCAGCTTGAATATATTCCAAAACAGAGAAAGCCCTTTGAAATACCACCTTAAAAGAGGCTTACGCTGACATCTAGTTCTGGGTGATACATCTGTGTATACCAACATTCAACCACTGGTGGTGGGCATATACTGAATTTTATGTTTTTATTGTATTTTTTTTAACAAAAGTTAACTCTCATTCACTTGACATTTTGGACTGATTGAAGAGAAAAAGGTAAATACCTGAAACCAAATAACTAGTAAGACTCTTTTCTGGAATACTTCCAGTTTAACGTGTACAATATTGCATTTGGTCCCCTTTGAGAAACAGAGCATATTTGTCCAATTAAAAAAAGTTGTTAAGATGGTAAATTTGTAAAACACTGTCAAAGACCTTACAATTTTTATGTAATGGTATGAGGCCACTTTAACATCACAAAAATGATGAATTAAGAATGGGTTCTATATTAATTGGGGAGTGAATGTTAAAAATATTCACAGTGTACTACATTAAACTCATTTCAAAAAGTGAGAAAATTTGATTTTGCCCATTAACTTTATTACCTTAGATCTCATACTTAATTATGAAAATATTACGCATTTTATTAACACCACCTAACAGTGATGTCATCCATAATTATTTCTATAAACAAGCAGGGTGCCACATGACCTTGTTATTTAAAGGTTTTTGCAGGTGTAGTTATAAAAAGGCTTTGATCCATTGTCTTTCATATTTTGCCCGTCTACGGCATGATCTGAGCTGATGTCATATTTTCATCATGGTTGGACCAACAATCGTGAGCTTTGATGAAGGGTCCGCTAGACAGCACGAGCCTCCACATTCCCTTCATCTTCCACACTCCCTGTATATCTTTCCAACTAGACAGAGCCTGAGCCTGAAGGTTTGTGGGATATGGTGTCTGAGCATCTCTCTCCTTCCTCCCACCCATGCTGCTCTGCTGGGGAAACATTTCACGTCTCCCAGATTTACTACGCTGGCTAAAGGCACACTTCCTCCAGCCCTGCGACGAGGCAGGGTGCCAGAGAAGACGTCACCCGCAGCGGGAAAAAGATTGATCACTTCTGCCCTGTATCATAACCTCCGGAACTCAAGCAGGAAGCAGTCCAGGTTCGTTGGTTGAAAGTTTGTTAACCAGATGTATAAATTCCAGAGTCTTTGAACTCCCCCTTCCTGCTATGTAAAATTTATTCTGTTTTCCGAAGACCAATCTGAGCCCTTTCAGTCCTGAACAATGTATTTATACCCCCTGAAGTGGGCTTGTATGAATCACGCACCTCAGAGTAACAGTTCTGACAGGCTGTTTTACACAAGACAGGCAAACGGTCATTTTCTTTGTTTTGAAATTTTGAGATGTATTAATTTTGACCAAATAAACCCCCAATCTACTATAAATCTACTATTCGCTGACATTTCCTAAATTGGTCCATATTTTAATCTGACACTGCTATGAGGTCAATATTAAAAAAACAAACATTTTTACCATCCAAGGCCAATAGTGGTCATTTTTACCGTATTCATTATGTTAGCTTTTTATTTCTTACTATTCCTGCAAGTTGCGTGTATTTTTAGCGGCGCTTATTCAATCATCTACCCAGGTTGTTTGATTTACTTCACAAAATATCTGACAACTACTTTTCCAAAGCATAATCCACAATCAGGGCGAGCATTTTTTTTAATCCTGTGTTAAGGGTTCTTGTAGCCTACATTTGCTTATCAACCCACAAAATTATTTTTGTCTAAACTTTGGCTGTTTTAGCAGTAAAATAAAATGTTCTAATTTTTACTGAAGAACAACAGTCTGCCACCATGCATCAGAAACAACAGAATGTGTTAATGTTCTTTGTGTTCAAGTCTGAGAGTAATTCACTTACTAAGCAAAACTATTTTTTTTAAAGTTATTTGTATATGATGACTGATAATCGATACGATTATCAAAAATCAAATATAAATCATTTAGACATCTCCTATGATCTCAACAATGTGTGGAATTCTGGCCCCTCAGTTAAAGGAATGGTACTGAAATTGTGATATTTAAGCAAATTTCCCTTTTACCCTGTGTAGGAGATCAGCGAAGACATTTGATGTCTCACATTTGCTTTAGTTTTGTGCTGGAAAGGTCATTCCCAACCAGTTAGCACAAACTACGATGTATCGAAAGAGAAGAATGTTGTCATCAAATATACTTACTTATTCCTCTGTCTCAGAAAACACAAGTCTGATATGACATAATTTAAAGACAGTTATCCAATACAGTTTACACAAAGCAAAAAACTATAAATGAATTATTCATTAGCTTCAGAGCTTTAGGGTAAAACTAAAACAAATAATTTTTTTAAAAAAGGAAAAAACTTCAGATACCAGATATGCCTTGGATGATCAACTACATTTTAGGTAAAGACAAACATTTTTTGCCTCCTTTACCTCTGTTTCCCTAAGGCGTAGCTGATGATTTATACACACGTAATTTTGAAACTAAGACAGCCATTACTGCTGCACGATCAACCTGACATTCCTCTGTCCTGTTGTGTTTCTAGCAGATACTCCCTGCTGTGACTGGGTGACTCTGGTCCTCACACTGCCCATCACCCTGAGTGGCAAGTTCTCTTCTAATATGTCTACCTCACTGTTGGGCTGCCCTGTCAGCTATCTTGCCCCGTTCTTCCACTTTGAGGGCCCTGTTACACACAAACAGTGGAAAGCAGCTGGTGTGAGATGTGCGGCTGTTATGATAATGTTTGATGTACATATATAAAGACATTTGGGAATACGGGTATTATGATATCCATATACCACACGTTATAAAAAATAATAAAAAAAAAGAAGTAAAATAAAGTGAGATGGACAACAATCACAACTGGAGCACCCAGAGTTTGTCATCATGAAAACTGTGGCTTTTAATGTAAACACTACATTCGATTGGTTTTCCAGCACGAACATCCCACATGAAAGAACAACCATTCACTAAAGAAGAGGGAGAAATAAGCAGCACAGAAAGCATTCACTGGGAGAGGAAAAATTAAAGGATGAAAGAAAAACAAAGTAGGGGAAAGGGCAGGAGGAAGAAAAGAAAATCCAAAAGCGTAACTGGTTTGTGTCATTATACACAGTTCAGGTTTTTTTTTCGTCTTCTTTTTCTCAAGTCAAACTAAGAAGGCAGGTAGAGGGAATAGAGATACATCGTTCCAAATCTACGTGTGTTGAGTGAGAGCTGTGCTTTTCTATGCAGACCTGGAAGGTGTTTTTTTTTTTAATGATTTTGAGTACAATACCCCAAAACCCCCCAAAAAAAGCATGAGGAGGAGAAAGCGCATGAAATCTGTACAGCCACACGCATTTGGCCCGCCCTCTCCAGCACCGGGACGGGGCCTGCGCACCGAAGAGTGGTTCTTCCAAGAATCAAATAGATACATATATCGTTATTTGGGCTTAAGTAAGTACACTGCAATGCAGGGCAAACAGGCAAAAAAAAAAAAAAAAAAAAAAAAAAAAAAAAAAAAAAAAAAAACCAAAAAAAAAAACACAAAAAAACCCGGAAAAAAAAATAAATAAAAAAAGAATTGGTACAGTTCAACGTCAACATTGGTAAGTCAGTAAGAACAATTCAAGAGTGGATTGCGGGAACCTTTGCAAATTTTTTTCTTTTTTTTTTAAAAAAAGGGGGAGAGAAAAAAAATGTTCTGTAGCTACAAAGCACAAGAAATATACTTTTAATAATATTACAGAATCATCATTGATATTATCTTCATTATCATTGTTTATTATTGTCATAGTCATTCTTTTTTTGGATTAAGTCTACTTGTAAAGATTCTAGAACCAGAGGATCTACAGCTTTCTACAAAGACACACACCCCAATGACCATCACCCATACGGCATCATATCATTGGTTGTGACTGTCTATTTTCCTCACCTCCCCCATATCCCCCCCCTCACCCACCCAGCGTACACGATGCTCTCTTTTTTGTTGCTGCTGTTTCTTTTTCCTTTTTTTTCGTTTTTGCTCTTTTTGCCTTTTTTGTGGGTTTTGTTAGTCATTTTTCTCAACATTATCTCAGTGAAGCAGGTAGTTGTTTTCTTTATACAAAGGCTGAAGGGTCATGCTATGTGTGACAGGACCTGTGAGAAGAGGACTGACTCCATTACCCAGCCTGGAGACCAACTAAAACAGGATGTCTGGGAGAAGAGAAAAAACTCGGGAAGCAGGACAAAAGCTTGGGGAGGGTTGGGGTACGGAAGTACAGAAGGGAGTGGGGTATGTGAGAAGAAGTGTGGGACAAACAATCAATAAATAAATTAATAAATTAATTAACAATAAAAAAGTAGAAGTTCCTTACATGACAGTGTTAATAGGTTTTCGTTATAGTGATCTAGTGTTGCTAGAACTATTCCCAGACCCGTCATTCTCAGAAGGTTGGCACTGATATGACAATTTCAATCATCAAGACTGGTTGGGGGGCCTCAAAGTCGTACGCTATATGGCCCCAGACATACACAGCGAATAAAGCTGGCCTACCTCAGTGACAGGAACAAATAGAGTGAACAAGACTTGTAGGGTGCAATCCTGGGGGTTTCCTTTCTCGACAACACTGAACAGCTGAACAGAATGAATGAATCGCCATGAAAAACCAGTCTGATAAAAACCCGAAGAACAGGGACACGCTACAACCATCGTTTGGCTTGCCTGACCCCAACTGTAGTGCTCACAACTAGCATAACTGTCTTAGCCATTGATAAGCTCTCTTCATCTTTTTTTTTTAAGTCATCACATAATTACTGTAACGTTGTGTACTCAGGCAATATGTGTACCCGTCAGCCCCCCGACTGATATACATGTAATAAATATACATACAATAAACAAAAACGTAAAAATATAGTAAAAGAAAGACATTTTGAAAACAAAAAATGAGGATTGTGTAGTTAAAACAACAAAAAGACACAGTGGAAAAACAGGGGAAAACAAAACATCAAACAGCAAAAAAAAAAAAAAAAAAAGGAAAAAAAAAGGTCCCAACTTTGTTCTGAAACGGTAAAGGCTGGGTTTCTATAAAAAATCAGTTCTGTTGGCAGCTCTTGGAAAGACAAACTAAAAACATTTTATATATATATATTTATATATATGTATATGCCTATTTTAAAATTATCATTATTATTATTTACCAACTTGCATTTTAATCATTTCCAAAGAAGTGGCTCGAGAGGAAAGGGCTCAGTACAAGCCGCAGCCTCGCAGGTTATTGGCGATGATGATGTCAGTGACGGCGTCGAACACCACCTGGATGTTCCCTGTATCTGTGGCACAGGTCATGTGACAGTAGATCTCTTTATTGGGTGAGCGGTTCTTGCTCTCGAACTGTGCTTGGATGTAAGCAGCTGCGTCATCATAAGTGTTGGGGCCTGTGGAGAGGGGCAGGTTAGAGAGGACAGAAGGTGGAAGCAGGAGAAAGGTAGGGTAGAGGAAGAAAGAGGGAGAGGAAGTGAAAGAGAGGAGAGAAAGAACAAGAGATGAGATCGCACTGGGTTGTGAACAACCTTCACAAGCAATGTTGCTATGTTTAAATTCAACAGATAACCAGTTACTTCAGTTAAATGTTGAAATGCTGTTGTGTCCAGAAGGAGACAGTTGGGGGAAGAAAAAAGAAAAAAGAAAAAAAACAATAAATAAAAAGAGAACATAATCTAGTAGATGGTAAAATCTTCAAATGCTCTCTATAGATAACTCAACTCTCGCTGCCACCTGTTCACGTCACATACACCTAATTTTTTTTTCAACCCACTTTTCTATGGTCTTTAAAGCCTTTTTTTTTTTACGGCTTTAGCACAAGTCATCTTGCTGTAAGACAAGAGCTAGGTGTAAAAGGTAGCCCCTAAATGAGCTCTGTGGCAAGAGAGATAAGAGTGATGGGGCTGGTGGGCAGCAGAGCGAGCAGGGGAGTGTAAATGTGTGTGAGTGTGTGTGTGTGTGTGTGTGTGTGTGTGTGTGAGAGAGAGAGAGAGAGAGAGAGAGACACACACACACAGACAGGGAGGCATATGTCCCTCTGGGCTCATCTCTTCTTTATGGCTGCCCAAGCCTGGTCCAGGCACTACAGGCTCTAAAACAGCTCTGAGCTGACCACCACACCTCAACAACTCGAGTGGGCGTCTATCACACACGCATGAACAGTCACACAGAGAACATTTTCTCCCACTCTCTATTGTACAAAGTCTGTTCGGAGCTTTTGAAGCCACTCACCAGGACAGTGCCATCTTTTTTGCTTCACTGAACCATATTTTTTCTTATACACCATCTTTCAGGCACAAAATATCATTAGGATTTTGGCACTATTACTTGTAAATCTTTAATGAAATTAGTCACATTTCTGAAGATTACTGATGAAATACTTGTCATGTCACATAGGATAACAAGGGGAAGATTAGTTTATAACTGGAATTAATTCCCCGAGGAACAAGATACAAAAAGTATATGATTATGAGGAGCAGAGAAAATCAATTTTAGGAGAGAAGAAAAAGACCTCTGGGTGACAAAGCCTCACAGACCACTGGCATAAATACTCCTTTAGTACATCTTACGCTATTTAGTTAGCTTGCCATTATAAAGACACAAAGCTGTTCACTGAACTAGCCAGTATTAGCATCATGTGCTAGATATAACAATCATTACCTTTGCTAAGGAGCGTTTCTAGGATTAGAATGATTTTTTACAGATGTTTCAGCTCGACATAACTGTTTTCCAACATTAAATGTTACATATACACGATAGTTTAAATAATGAACAAAATAGACATTTATTTTTAAGTACATTTTGTTTTGTCTTTTGTATTATAATGAATGCATTATAAAGATGTAAACAAATCAAGGCAAATACATCTTTATATAAAATAGGACTTTCAGTGCTGCACCAATTAAAACACAGAAGAACCCAGAGACAGAATGACAAATTATTCATCCTGTAAAAGTTAAGATGATCCTGTAAAAATGATGCTAGATTCATCTGAGGAGCTTCTTCTAGTGGGAGTAGGAACATCCTGCCCTGATAGTACGGCATTTTGCCCTTTACGTTTTTCTTCTTAAAATACAACATTAGATGCTAAACTAATTTACTTACTCTAATCTAGATGGCTTCTTATTAAATCTTGATGGCTTCTTATACAAGCTAAACCTGTGTGCAAATATTTTACAGCTAACTTGTTCCTAAGGGAAGATTTCTTGCCCCATTTCCCCTTCAGAATAAATCTACGGGTCACAATATAGCTAGGGTCACCATTTCGTTGATATAAAGTCTATAAAATGACCTTAAAATTTATTGCAAAAGCCGAAGCCAGTTATTTACAGTTAGATAAAGTCAAGGCACTACAGAAATGAATACCAAGATCTATGGAAAAACATCATTCCCTTTTTTAACCATTTCTCTGTCAGCTGGTTTAAGACTACCTTAGGCAAGCCAAGCTTTGTAAGCCTACCTGGCCTGAGAGGCCTCTCAAAAAATCTGTCTAATGATAATGTGTGAGCTTGGCAAAGATGGGAGTGCAAGCCTGTGTTCAGCCATTTTCTTACCCGTGTACTCTGGGAAACAGATACTCAAGGGTGATTTCTTGATCTTTTCAGCGAACAGGTCTTTCTTGTTGAGGAAGAGAATGATGGAAGTGTCAATGAAGAATTTGTTGTTGCAGATGGAGTCGAACAGCATAAGAGACTCGTGCATGCGATTCTGCAGGAGAGGAACAGAACGGAGGGATAGACAGAGAGAATGCAGAAAAGGTTAGCGAGAGTAAAGGTAGTCATGGCCAAGGTAGAGGGCACACTGCAGCCCACAACAAAAAGAAGAGCAAACAGGAGAACGGAAGCAGTCCTGATCTGTTTGAAGTCAGATGTGTGTATGTAACCTCTGATGAAGCTACCTGAAGCCTCTACTATGAGTCTTAACAGTACTCAGAATGAAAGGAGGGGGGAGAGACTTGAGGCACAAACAGACCACACATTGAGTTTCAAGTGGTACTTCATTTATTTCATATAAATACATAAATGCAAATACACATCCATTTTTCAATAAATAATTAAGAGCAGAGAAGACACAATAACTACAGCAGATAGACATAAAACCAACAGACACAAACACTGCGATCACACCCAGGAAAACACAATAGGGTGTATGATGACTTCTGACTGATAAATCTAGTTGCTAGAAGGAGAGACTTTGGAATTAAAGTGGTAGACAGATGGCACTCTGCGTTTGGCACTTACACCTACACTAATTATTTCTCTAATCCCGATTTCTCTAATCTTATCTAGACAGCATTATTTAAAACTACTAACCAAATGTGCTTTGAGCGCCACGTTTTATGGCTAATCATGTGTTTTGGCTGAATGACCAATAATGGTAGTGTTATTGGCACTTGCAGTGAATCGAGTGTGGCTGAGGTGCTGGAGTAATAAAGGCAATGGCTATCTGAAAGACATCCGGACACTTTTGGATAGTGTGAAACACAAAATTAGGAGTGCTACATTTTACAGTCCCCGTTAAACTGCTCTGCAAATGCATTTTCCACCAGTGAAAAATCTCATTCCAGCATGTAATACAATGTCAAATGGATCATTTCTATCCAATTATACATCACAGTCCACAGTGACTGCAGCCTGACCACAGCACCAGCTGCTGCAGCCCAGGTAAAACCACAGGAACAACCAGCCATTAGTCAATCAGTGGTGTGCTGACTCAATTACCCACAAATCTCTTTTTACATTGGCCAAAAACTTCATTTCCCATAAGCCTGCGGGCTGACATCTCACTTCCTCCTTTTTGCTTTGGCCATACAACTTGAAGTCTATCATCTTCTTGACCAGGAGCACAAACAAGGAGTGAGAATGAGAGACATTAAACAAGAAGAAGAGAAGCTGGAGGAGATCAGTGTCGGCATGAAATCTGTCTCACAGTTGGACAAGTAAGGGGGTTGGGGGTTTGTTTTGCCTCTGGAATAAGAGCGATAATGACCCTCCAGCTGAGACACTGAGAGCACGCTGAGTCAGAATGCACTTCTTGTCTGCCACAAAGCTGCTGTGTACAACACAAACCCTGATGCTTTTATTTCAGCAGAAGAGTATTTTGCACGTTTTATCATGAAAAGAATGTCATATCATATCATATCATAAAGACTGCTTTCTTTTCTAGAGCGATTGGCTCCAGTCACTTAAATGACTGACTAAAGCCTATCCCTGTGGTTCCTGACTCTGGTCCTGGATTACCCTGGATTTATGTTTTGTCTTTTCTAACCCAACAAACTTGAACTCAGGAAAGACTTGGTAATGAAATGACTTGTTGGATCAGGTGCGTTAGAGAAGGCAAAACAACATAATGTGTAGGGCAGGGACACCTCAGGACCACGGTCAGAAACTACTGAATTATACAGTTAAGGCAACCCTGGGCAAGGAGTAATGGGGAGAAGCAAAAACCCCAACACCTGTGACAAGTACAGCACTGTGATCTACTATTGCTAACAGCAGTGTAACTCCACATGCCCATGGACACACAGACGAAAGGTTCAGATTAAGCCCCGGCCCAGTCAGCTGAACGACTACCTCACAATTCTTATACAGCTTTCTCAGTGGAGGCCACTCCGTATTAGGCAAATGCCAGAAAGAACATTGTGACTTGTCCCCTGTCTACCCCCTGCAGGCCTGTGTAACTGCAGCTACAACAGCTGTTTTCTTTCTAATTAATCCACAGATACCCAAACCCGCTTCTGCCTGTGACGTCTTTCCACAATTACAAATCACTGCATGCCCCTACACTTCACTCTCTCCTCTTGCTCCACATCTGTATCATGGACCTCCCACAATAACCTCATGCTTTTCAACTGAATGATCTAGCATTTCTGATGACAGGTGAGGTAGGCCTTCAACACCTACTTGGAGGCTGGGGGACAAAAAGAGAAACTGATTGGAGGCCTTCACAGGGCTAAATTAAAAACAGCAAACAACCTGAGGCAAACCAGCTGAGCCAAACTGACTATGATTCAGACGGACATGGATGGATAGTGCTAGGCAGTTAGAGATGGTTCGTTTAGCATAGTGTAAATCAACACTAGCCAGTTAAAAAAAAAAGAAAAAAAAGTCAGGTCTTGTATAAGCCAATGGGACCATTTTTTTACCCAATTTTAAATTTCAAGAGGCATCTTCTAAATTCCTGCTGCCTAAATCAAAATGTATAATGTCCATCATATTACCAGTATCATAAGTCCCTAGATACAGATCTATCTTGATATCTATTTTAGAGTTTTTTGTTTTCAAAACAGTTACCATTCTAAGTGCTCCTTTCATCATTCCTGTTAAAATGGAAAAGTAATGAATGTTTAAGTTAAAGGTGTTTAGTATGAAAACTGTTAAAGTAAATTATAAACTGACAGCACTGAGTAGCAAACAGAGACTACCCTTCAAGCTGTTGAGACAGTACTCAGCACTATTTTAGTAGTAGCTCATGGCGTTAGCTGCTTTTAATGTCATTTAAATGTCACCCATAGAGTTTCATCAGCATTCAAGTCTTGACAATACCCATGAAATCTTATCTGTTGTGGCACTCCAAATTTCAGACAGCTTTGAAGGACTATCATATACAACTGGTAAAATTACAGCCGTTTAAGGCAAACAATGCTACATGGTTTTGTGTGTTTCATAATTTGTACAGCACGGAGCTGAGTGATCTACTAATCCAAATGTATGACTTGATTGCTATGTTGTGATAGGTCCTTTGGGCTTTTGGATCAAATGAAAAAGGAAATCATTGAAGATTAATTTGATTTTGGGGCATGAAATGGGGTGCTCGGAGAATGAGGACAGCTTGGCATCCCTATTCCAGCTCAATTAAGCTGTGCCCATTGAGTGGGCAGATTTAAAATTTAGTCATATAACCCACACATCATGCCAGAATTAATCATTGGGATCAAATTAATTTTTGGATCAAATTTAACATGTCCCCTTATGATGACCACAGGGGAAGCTGTTTGGTTAGCTTTCGTTAGCTTTCACTCTATTGTTGTATAATTCCACTGGAGAGGTGGACATAGAGAATAAAACAGGCCCACCACAATATCCAAGCACACCACAGCAGGTGCAGCCTTCTCCAGCGTATCTGGATCAGTAAAGGCCACAGAAACGCAGGTTGTTGGCGATGATGACGTCAGTGACCGCGTCGAAGACGAACTGGATGTTGTTGGTGTCCGTGGCGCAGGTGATGTGAGCGTACACCTCCTTGTGGAAGGACTTGTTCTTGCTTTCGTACTGGGACTGGATGTAAGCCACCGCCTCCGTGAACATGTTTGGGCCTGGAGCGCAAAATGAGGCAGAAAGGCAGGCCAAGAAGAGCACAAGGACAGGGAATGGAGCGATGGTAGAGCACAGACAGGAACAAAGAGCAGAGATGGAGAATGCAGACAGGTTTGTGAAGAACAGGAAAATATACAAAGCAGTGGCACAAAAGCGGTGGAGAGAGGAAAAGCAAAGGGGGTGTAATGAAAACTCTGAAGACTAAAAATGAAGCACACACTCTTGTGATGTATCATGTAATTCGCTGCAAGCCTGGCATTGTGGATGTTTGATGAAACATGGTAATACAACAAATGCTGTGGCGAGATAAGTGACTAAGAGCTTGTACAGAATGGAAATGAAGGGGGCTGCCAACTTGGCTGCCTTCCTATATAAACCAGATCCGAAAACATGGAGCCTTTCCAGGTAATGGGCGAGAAGTCATCCAAAGAATAGAAAAAAAGATGATCTTTCCTGGAGATTTGCAGTTCTTATTGCCAGCGTTTTTTTTTTTTTGTACTCTTCATACTTTGCCCCAATTGATCTCTTTAACCTTCTTCATTTTGACTGGATTGAGGCTGAGAGAATAGCGTCTTAGCTGGGCAAAGAATTTACCTGTATACTCAGGGAAGCAGATAGTTAAGGGCGACTTCTTTATTTTCTCCTCAAATATGTCCTTCTTGTTAAGGAAAAGAATGATGGAGGTGCTTGTGAACCATTTGTTGTTGCAGATGCTGTCGAACAGCTTCAAGGACTCGTGCATTCGGTTCTGTGGGATAAAAAAAGAAGCTGTCAAACTTCAGCCCAGTACTTCACACATATACCCAAGTAGTCTCAGGTACACACACACACACGCACACACACACACACTTTGTGTGCAATCACAGTACAGCAACCAACGAAAGGGAAAGGAGTTATAGAGAAGAGGTCAGAAAATCTGAAAATGTTTAATTCAGTAAGTGAACTAATTAATCAGAATGCCACATCCCCCGGCATGTTAGCTTTTAATAGCATAGCATAGACAGCGTGGGGAACATTAACAGTAATTATTTCTCCAGTTTATAAGCTCAGGTTAAATACAGGGTAGTCACATCAAATTAGTATAGTTGGAAGCAGGCACTCTGGTCATAGTTTAAACAAAGGTCATAATTTCAGTTGCAGCAGAAAGAGTCATTGATCAAGTCCATTTGATTTAATGTTACAGAATTAGCCGATCATCCATGGATGTTTCTTGGTATCCGTTCTGCCCAACACTTCCGAAAGCAAGAACACTGCTAAAAGATTAATGATAGTTTACACTGAAGTGCAAGGAAAGAAAACAGAAAGCCACTTCCATTACACATCAGCAGAAAGACGAGAGTGCTGCCTTCAACTTAAGTTAGTTTCACTGGTATTTGCTGGTGGCAATGGGAGCGTTCATACCTGTGGTAATGTTCTGGTGGATGGGCCATCTGTAGAACCAGTTTTGGGGTTTTAGCGATTGGTGATTGATTAGAGAGCAGAGCCGACGATGAGAGATGGCAGGAGAGGAGCCGAGACGATCGGAGGAAGAGACGGAGATGCAGAGGAGGCAGCAGGGAGCCGCCAGAGAGGGCCAGCATGACCAAACAGGCTTCATATCACAACACAACCGACCGCTGCCCCCCTCCCTCAACCCCCAACACGCACACACGCACGCACAGTCCCCACGGCTAGAGCAAAGAACAGGCAGAACAGATTCAGATTTCAAAGCATGAGGAACAGCACGGTCCCAGAGATTAATAATACAGAAGTCACATAGTCCCGTGCAGATCACATACAGAAGTAAATACGGTGTTAGTGTGAGAAGCTGCGCATCTGTGTATGTTTATGGAGGAGGGAGAGGGATGGGAGGAGAGGAAGAGAGCTACAAAAAGGTAGACAGGAGAAAAAATGAAAGGGAAAAAAAATGAGAGAGCATGAGAGAGTTTACACAAGCATGTGTGTGTCTGAGAGACTCTACGCTCCCTATTAACAAACCCTCGGACATAACTATAGCTCAAATGTACTGACTGTTTCCGTTTCCTGTAGGGTCTCCACTTCTATGTGTGGGCTTTTTATAAGGGCACACTTTTCTACCATGAGTCATTTAAAAACACAAGGCACAAAAGCAACAGAAGTTAACAGAAAATCATGTTTTGCCATTAAAGTATGTGTCTATGAAGGGCTTGCATGGCTTCAGCACAGCCTGCTTTTTCTCTGAAGGTCAAGCAACAATTACAGATTGCATTAATTAGATGTGAGGAAACTAACTGTAGAACAGACGTTGCCACCCCTGATCCTGAAGTAACACATTACAGAGTTTTCCTGCACACGCCTTTCAGCTCAGTATTAATGAGCTAACCGGATGGAACGAGATGTGCTGGGAGCAAAAAAACAAAAAACAAAAGCAGGAGGTACACCAAGAAAAGGAACCCCTGCTGTAGAACATTATCCATACATAATACTTAAGTGAAGAGCAAAAGACTACGACATGATTATTACTATTATTCGATTAAAGCTGTATGTTTGCTTGGACTTGGTCATTGGCACAATAAAATGTGCTGTTATCATCATTGATTGATATTTATTTCCTTACCATGAAGTGATGCACAGATGTAAACACTACCAACTGACACTGACAAAAATTGGTCTCATACAGATACAGAGTGTTGAAGTTTACATTTACAGGAGGTTTTGTTTGGTACTTAAATTGATATTCATATTTTTTCCCATTCATATTCATTCATTTCTCAGAAACTGTTTTAAAATATTGACATCAAATACTGAAAGGTAAGCAAGTTAAAACAAACCCAAGGATTATACAGTGGTATGCAAAAGTTTGGGCACCCCTGATAATTTCAGGATTTTTCTTTATAAATCATTGGTTGTTTGGATCAGCAATTTCAGTTAAATATATCATATAGCAGATGAACACAGTG
>JBBJLS010000018.1:786323-810149 GCA_037577275.1 Bryconaethiops microstoma | reverse complement strand
CTCGTGTATTTCTGCGATTGGGCCCTCCCTCACGCTACACCTGGTCTCTAGGTAGCGCTCTCATTCCTGTCGTGACAAAACTGACTAAATTCTGCACACACATGGATTGAAACTAAACATCTTTTAGTGAACTGATCAGTTTTGGAATCTACTATTTTTTTTTCTAATAATGTCTTAGAAATTCAAACATAAAATCTGTCTGAAATGATTTCCCTAGTTTACATTATCACAGTAAACTCTAATTAAAAAAAGAGGAAAATGAAACTGTTTCTGATATGGGGCCTTAAAGTATAGATCCTTATGACAAACATTCTCTGTCCTTGTGACCTCCCAAAGTACATGGATTCCTCCATATTTGCTGTATTTTTAAATCACTTTTCCACAATGGCCCAGTTACCGCAGTGACTACGCAGTCATCCAGCCCACACAGGGACAGGCACACACACACACACACACTCTCACACACACTCACTCACGCACACACACATGCACTGACAATCTCACTGGCACTAAATAATGGCTTGTTAACACTATTTCCCTTTCATAACCTGTTTGACAGGCCTGCCTTCACCCACGAATGCCTTATGAGTCGCCTCTTCTTCAACAGATCAATAGTTTATGCCATCCGGACAAAAACAATGAAAATCCTCTAATCACATGATCACAGCTCTTCAGATCACGATCATGAAAATACATGTTATCACTGCCGTCATAAAAAAAAGCTTGTTTTTATATTGTTTGAAAGTGCCAGTTGCTCTTTAAACTGTTCTGCATTGCATGTTCAAAACAGTTTGGGAAGCAAATGCTGCTTAAAACTTAAAACTTTCCTACTGGAACATGATCATTTTGGATATGTTTGGAGATTATTGTGTTTATAACAGTGACAGTATTTTCACATTTTTCAAACAGGACAGCCATCATTTTCTCATTCCCACTTTCCTTTTGTAAATCTTAATTGTGGAACAGGCAATTCTGTTTCTATGGACCATTAAATGCAGCTTTTTTATCTCCAATTATAATAGAATTATATAAAACATTATGTTTTCACCCCTTTTGCCTGTGTTTTACCGCCGCATGGCCTCAGAAGCAATTGCCTCATTTGTGCTGTGCATTGCTTCTCCGCCTATCCGAGTGCTTTACAATCAAAAGGCGCAGCTGCTTCAGTGCAAAAGAGCACAAACACACCCATACACACACACAAAACATTCATAAGATAAGATAGATTGCATGCACAGTTATACAAACCACTTTCATAGATAATACACACAATACACAATATCCTCCTCTGTAAGATTAGGATGCCTCTGTTTCCCTTCTTAATTCACACATGTGGCCTTATTCTCACCTCTCTGCATGATCTGACCTCAGACCTTAAACCTCCAGCAGGCTGCTGTGTGTTCCTGAGGGTGATGTTTATGGTGTGTGTTTATGGGTGACAGTGTTACCGAGTGAAAGGTAGCAGGTAATCAGAGAAGAGACGGGTTCCTGCTTTACATGGGGGTTGGACTGATGGATGTGAGAGAGTTAATCAGGAAAGAACAATATACCACACACACACAAACACACACCCTGGCCAATTTATTGGAAACCCATGCCTCGTAGCGCCGCTTTACTGGTGCACAGTTGGGGGTAGAATGGTGTGATGGGGGCATCCTAGCTAGCAGGTGAAAATGGACAGAACTAAATAGAGAAAATTGGGAAAAATACAAAACATGGTGAACTAGAAATCTGTTTAAAACACTACATAATATTAGAAAAAATACAAATTAAGAAATACAGCCAAATGTAAAATAATATTTTGTTTTAAAAACTCTTCTTGGTTAGAAGAACTGAAATTATAGGAATATATAATATAGGATATGGTTCCTATAAATGCATCGCTTACATACCTAATTTATGAAGAATTTAAGAAGATTATGTAGTGTATGTACTATGAGATGAGAGAGAGTAGATGAGATGAGAGTTTTTTTGTCAGAAGTTCTAAGCAGGTTAAAGAAGTGAATGGAAACACTACTGCAGCCATCTAAAGTCTACAGCACGCCAATAAACTGACAAAATTATTTTTCTAATAATGTCTTATAAACATGAAATCTGTTTGACATTATTTCCCCAGTTTACTTTACCACATTATACTCTAATTGAAAAACAGGGAAAATTTGTCTATTTCTGATATGGGGCCTTAAAGTATAGATGCTTAAGATAAACATTCCTTATGACCTCCTTACACACCTAATTTATGAAGAACTGATCAGCTAATCACATAAATGGCTTGAAATGCCACTGTATGCAAATTGGAAACAGGAAAAGTAGGAAAGGATCTGAGTAACTGACAAGGTTATGGGTAAAACGAACGATTTTGCAAACCTGGTGGGACACGTCCCCCCCCCCCCACCCCGCCATAACAGTTCTGACGCCCATGCCCTCGGATGTCTTGTGGAGTCTGTGTCTCAACGGGACAATATGAATGTTATGGCTGGGGTCATAAAGACATGCTCTCAGCTCCTCTTTAGCAAAGTGTAAACTACAGTTAAAAGATTTGTTTCCAACTTGTCACATGCTCTACATACTTTCAGAAATATGATTTTGTTCCATTTTGAATCTTCTGCTTTATATGATTGGGAAGCCTACTCAGCAGCTAGCTGTGACAGTCACCAATAATGTTCATATGGGTTAGCCATTAGATGAGCTCATAAACTGTAACTTAATTATGTCAAAACAAACTCTGACAGTCCACTGTACAAGTGCATGAAGCAGTCCACCTGAAGACCTGTCTGCACTTTAGTCAGTACTCCAAATTATAATAGGTTCCCCCTAAACACACACTCACACAATGACAAATGATCATTTTTCGTGGTCCAAAATAGTTGATGTGAATTAACGTCTGATCCATGCATTATAAAAAGAGCCTCTCATCACAACCATATCGTTGTTTGACAGAAATTTCAGCGTTCAAACAAATGTTCCACTTATTTCACAAAAGTCCACCCATCTTAAAATTTCTGGCCACGCCACTGACCGCAACAGTTTAATCACTCGATAATTATAAGAGCTATGGTTCACAGAATAGGATCCACAAGTATTGACAAACTACATTACACAGTCACAGCATGTTTACAGTGATTTTTTAAATAATTATTATTTTTACAAGCAGCTTTGTTTACCTACTGTCTCACGAGGCACTTACTGACAGTAACAAGAATAACGATGATAACCCCATTAATTCTGTAAACCCCATTAATTCAAGATAATGTAAGCTAACAACAAAACTAATTTTACATTTTTGTAGATACTAAATGCAATAATTTGGTGAGTTTCATACACAGACAACTGATTCTCTCTCTCTCTCTCACACACACACACACACACACAGAAACACACACAGAAACACACACACTTTTCTAACTACATTTATTTGTAAGAACTGAATCTCAAAAGGAACAATCAGGATCAACCTTACGGACACTGTGGTATCAATTCACTAATGTCTGTTATTAGATAAGACTTTCATTCCTGTGCTCTATACTGACAGCTCTTGTTTACACAAAGAGCATGTCGTCTGACATGAGGTGCCGCGAGTGTGTTGCTCTTTTTCCAGGCTGAAGCTTATGCTACCTGGGGGGAAGCCTTTTTCCCCATCTAATTACTGTGATGCGAGGACATGAGCGTGTTAGCACATTGGAGCTGCTGCAACACATTTCCTCATGCTGGTAATGAGGCCTGTGGCCACTGCCAAGGCCCGGCAAGGGCAGCTTCGTCGCATGTCACTCCGGATTAACAGAGGAAAGCTCGCCCCCTGGAGGCAGCATCACACAGGGCAAGTGAGGAGGACTGTCAGTTAACCTTGTGCTTGCACTGTTCAGCATCTAGTAATTTGGCAAAGTTGGAAAAATCGAAAAAATGAACAAAAGTAGAGAGTGTTGAGGCTATTTGAAATAACATACCCTAAAAATTTTCAAATTTAGGCATGCAGTTTGTCTGATGCTAATTGATGCAATATTACATTTCATTACTCGTTAACTACACCTAAAAAAGTGCATTTCATTAACATCATGTCAAGTGGTTGCATAATCTGATAATCTGAAAACAGTGGTGCTTCATTGTCAGTGAATGGCCTGTGATCTGCCTAATTTCTCCTGGAATTAAGAAAAAGCGCTTTTTAGGAAAGACGTCTTCCGTTGGACAAGCTGGAGTAAAAAGGGAAGTTGGTTAATTTTTTTTCTCTTTGAATAAATTAATTTCTTTCTGCCAGTGGGTCAAATTGCAGGGCATGACTGTTTATCAATTCTGTCTGTGAGAGAGCATCTGCTGAATGTCCTCTTAAATTCATCTCACTTTAAAGCTTTACATGCTAGGAAAGAGAGGAGAGCTTGGACTTTACTATTAAAATGTTTTTGTAAACATGTTGAGATTTACAGAAATATCTGAAGTGCAGCAGTGTAACTGTGTTGAAGGGAAACTGCAGTTAAAAAGCTCCTTATTTGTTTGAAGTGTTTACAAACCAAATGTTGTTGCACTTTTGTTCATGTAGCAGTACTTTAAAAATAAAAGTGTGCAATACACTACTTTTGAATTAAATATTTGATTTTGCATATAACGATGCGATTAATCGTGATTTTTAAAAAAATCATATAAACATTTAATGAATGAGATAAAAAATAGATGTTTGTCCAGATAGCTGGATAGACAGACAGATGTATGGATGTGCAGGAACGTGTTTACTCTGTGTGAGTGGCAGAGAGACGAGTGTACCTTTGTTTAGTATGAAGTGTCTGAGTCACTCACACACTGCATTATGGCAGAGTTGTCAGGTCAGTGGTGGATTCAGGCTGTGTTCTGGTTCAAACGTCCCTCTTCCCCCTAGCTGTCCGCCCGAGGCTGATCACCCCCTCGCACTCACCTGTCACTAATGGGCCATGAAGCATTTACTTGCTGACAGAATCCAATTAGGACTGAGGAGAGGGGTGACATGCCAGAAAAAGAGGTGCATGTGAATAGACAGAGATGGTATGCGTGTGTGCGTGCGTGCGTGCGTGTGCGTGTGTGTGTGTGTGTGTGTGTGTGTGTGTGTGTGTGTGCACGCAGACGCCGTATCTGTACACAAGCATCCCTGGGGCCAAGGACCGCAGGGAGCCTGCTGGCACAAGGTCCAATTTAGCATCACACACACACTCTTCAGGTAAAAGTAACTGACATACAGAGCAAAACACAATCACAACTAGCTGCAATTAACGCCCTTCAAACACCTTCAAACAGCACTTTTACAGCAGCATGCGCATAACACCAGCTATCGGGTGCTGTCGACACCCAAACGCAAACCTGTTATTTACTCTCAGCTGTGGCAAACTAGCTCAGTCGTGTTTAAGAGTCTTATTTATTTATTTTACTTACATTAGCACGTCTTATTTTAAAACCCTTACTCAAAGCAGATTGCAAATCGAGTATGTATTTACAGTCTCAAATGCTTTTTCTGTACGGTACATGTAGGGATCATATAAAACAATTTAACAATCCAGAATAAAAGCAGATATTTTCAAACGTGAGTTTTAATGTTTTAACTGACTGGATAGCAGGGATGAGCACATTTCCCTTTTTACCATTTGAATATCCACTTTTTTTTTTTAAAGCATAGCATTCAAATATTAAACACATCTCTCAATTTCGCAATTTTTGGTGAAATATGTGTACATATAGTTAAGCTTGTTACCATTTCACCTAACCTAAAAAACAATATTAGCTCCTAGCGGCCCAATATTTCTATGTCACACGCTCACTCTGAGATCTACTTAAAAGTGACATGTTTTTTTTTTTTTTTCTGTGTGCTAATCAAACATCTGATTGAATAAATGAGGGTGACCAGACGTCCTCTTTTCCCCAGACATGTGCTCTTTCTGAGACTTGGAAAGTGCGTCCGGTCGGGGTTTTAGAATTGTCCGGGGTTTTGAGCTGCCTAAACATTCGTCACGTCATGGGCATCTCTCAACTAGTTACTATCCTACACATTAAGAGAGCGAGGGGGGTGGGGGCTGTTGAGTGAGGTAGCGGCTTTGGGCTGCCTGCACATTCTCAGCCTACCGTTGTTCGTCTTAAACTTTAAAAAAATTAATTGGTCAGCACCACCCCCCTTATGGTGGGTTTAGATATCTATTCAAATGACCATGCTCATGCCAACTGGATAGCACATAGGTCAGAGGTCACAAGGGCAAAAAGTCAGCTGATCCAAGATCAGAGCAGTGGATGGAAATCTCTTCAATTAAGCATTTCAGTTCGGGGGCCTCCCAGGGCCTGAAACCTGCTCATAGACTTTACACAATGACACAAAGGAGCTTTGTCTTCTGACCTGCCCCAACACACCAAGAGCATGGGGACCCACCACATAGAGACAGAGTGAATGAGAGACAGAGAGAGAGTGAGAGATGGGGGGGGGACAACTATAGTTTCCAGAAGCAATTGACATTCCTGCACCTCTTTTTTTGGTCCTTCCACCTCTCGTTTCCCACTTCTCATCTCTCGCTTATTCTTTAGGTGCTATGGCATCTATCCAGAGTGTAATAACAGAACGGCTTGAGCTTCGGAAAACATTCGGGTTCCTATACCATACATACACAAGGCTGGGGAGGGAGGGTGCAGAGTCTACTAATCCTCTTCAGTGGTTTCGCATGTCTGAGTCTCTGAGCCGCAGCATGATGAAGGATGATGCTTCAAAGTTTAGACTCAGTTTCGAGCAAGAAAGAAAAGAGAAAAGCAGAGAGAGAGAGAGAGAGAGCACATAACTCCCCTCTCCCTGAGCATGTATGCATGAGATTACAGAAGAGTCAATATCTGAAGGAGAGATGACGACACAGTCACACATTGCCTGCATCCCAAATTCAACGGCATAAGGCCAAAACTTCTAAACGAACAGAAAGTACAGAGTAGACCAGGCTCACTGCTGAATGGATGGATGCATTGAGTTTATTACAAAGTTTAATTTAGTCTTTTTAGAGCTAAATGGTAGGGCTGAACAGGAATGATTACTGATACTGTGATAAATTAAATTAAGTCTACATTAAGGCAGATTGTGGATATCAGTTTTGCCCAACTACAATTTCATGAGAAACTGCATTTTCACTAAACAGCATAATTAGTCCTGGTTAACTGAATTTAGAAAAGTGTCTGAAATGTTGAATAAAAATCGCTGTCTTTACAGTTGTCAATAGTGTTTAGTGCGCCTGTTCCCACTTATCATATTTCAGAGATAAACAAATAAATATTGATAAACACTGTGACATGCTGTATACCAATTTTATGAAGCATCATAATACATTTTTATGCCATATTGCCCAACCCAACCTGAAAGTCATTTGTCCTGAGTCTATCTGGCTACTTGGGCTAGAACTTGCACCATTTGATTAAAAAATTAAATAAAATTTTTAAAAAACTATGTACTTTTTCATGAATCAACTAATTGAATTTCCCACACTATGTGCACTATGTTCACACTACGCTAAGACTTTGTGGTCTCTCTCACTACAATATGAGAGTGATGACGTACCCACTTACATGCCTGTTTCACCAACATCTTTTTCCTGTAAAATATTTTGGAATCTTTAAAAGGTTTGTTACTGCTCTATTAAGTATATTTGTATTATTTGGCAGGTTTTAAAGAACTTTGATTACTCGGGAAAAAATGAATCGCTGGATTTCTCGTTTAACATAATGCACAGTTTAGAAGCCTAGAAGAGTTTTATGGATATTGATCTTGAATCGCTCTCCTGTCGAAGAAGAACTGCTGTGGTATGTTTTGCATGGGTGGGTAAAACTGTCCCTCATGCAAAGAGGATGCAAAGAGGCAGCTTGCTCTGAAACACACTCCTCTCTTTGTAATCATTTAAGAGAATCAGGAACTCCCATGCAGACCTAACGGACAAAAAAACAAATGAACAAGGGCAGGACATTTTCTAGAAGGTTCCATCAGCAGTGTGTGTCCCCATGATAACCCACATTCCACAGTCAGGGAGAGAGAGAGAGAGAGAGCGAGAGAGACTCACTCCGACTGTCATGGAGGATAAGTTCAGTTTGAGGATATTACAGTAAGGGTCTGGGAACCGAACACATGAGAGCCGTTTGTTCTCCCTCGGCTTAATCAAATCCAATCACATCAACTGGGGCGAACACAACCCCTTCAATTAAGCAAATGGGAGGGGGGTAAGATAGAAAGAGAGAGTGAGGCACCAGAGGGCACAGTTAGTTGGCTAACGCCATGTGAACAGCAGTCCAGTATTTCACCATATTGCTTGTTGCATCACTGCTCCTTCCTTCCCGGTTTCTACACAATGACTCAGAGCTTCCCTTCATACACACACAGACACAGCAGCCAGAGGAGTGTGTTCAGTGGCCCCGTCTTTCCCCAGCTGAAGCACGCTTACTACAGCGAGGCCCCACAGACTGATGCCTCGATACTTTCACCCTCTTCGCTGTTGTGGTGTCACCTTCTGAGAAATGCATTTCCTCATAAAGGAGAAACAGAAACAGCAAAGTCCACACACACACACAACCACTGGCCATCTGCACAAACAGCAGCAGCCTTGGCACACCCACGTTCACACACACTTATAGATTTGTTCACATATTTCCGAGAAGAGTGACAATGGTAACATGGGTTTCATCAGCTGAACTGGAACAGGCTTCTGCTCAGGAGCTTCATGTCACTGACTTTCAAAAGAACATTCAATTCTCTGGAAGGCCTCAGTCAACTCTGCTGTCAAAAGGACCGTGCACTTCTACATCCAGCAGAACAATGTTCTTTTCTGGAATTGCATAATCATGTACAAATTATGTTTCGGTTACTAATAACCTACTGCCATTAATAAAACAAATGATTATTTCCCTCTTGATTATTTTGGAAAATGAATGACTGAAGACTTTTGCAAGTTTCAACAGCCAAGCCACAACGAGAGAAACCAAGTACATTATGTTACAACATAATGCTAAGCAGCACTGAGGTGAGATCCTCTCTGTACAGCATGTGCACGTGCACACGCACAACTATGTAAGTGTCATTGCTGTCCTGAAATCGATCCACTAGATAGATTCAATAATATCTCCTCATTGGTGCTGCTGTGGAGGTCATGAGGAGTCTAACAAATGATGCAGAGAAACAGATGGACTTCACTGTGTTGCTGTAAACCATAAACTATATGTGGAGCGGATCAAATGGACAATGAGTGAATACAAAATAAAACAAAATGACTAACGTGTTGCTGTGGTTACACTGTGCTTAGATAAAGTGCTTCAGGTGGGCAGAATGTTTGATCACTGTTGTCTTACATTACAAGCTGCAGTGCCTGTCTACAGGAAATGAGCCTGACGATAGAGTAGGGGGACATGTAACCCAGCTTTGCCACAAAATAAGACGAGTATCTGTAGGTTTTGTTGAATCAGTTACTTCTAGTTAAATACAATCCAGGGCAGTTAGTCCTACTTACTATCATTATTATAGCCTGTACATATAATTATATTATATTTAATCTCTGTGATGCTTTGCCACAGCTCCATGATCGTCACTGTCCCGTTTCTGCACTGCAATATCAGTTACCCCCCCATCGTCAACTGTAATGAAGTTCAGTTCCCTGAAGCTGAACTGGTTCTGCTCGACAATTTCCAAAAGAATGTGGATATCAGCATAAGGAAAGGTGAATGTTTTTTCTATTCACTACTAGGACAGTGTGTCATCCCTAAAGCAAGCTGAAAGAGTTGATATCTATTGGCCTGCAGATGGATGCTAGCTGAACAGCTGGGCCCTTCCCTCATAGCCTGAGCTGTTTCAATTAGCCTGATGCAGAGCAGGCTGGACGTTTAAAACACGGACATATTGTAGAAGCCACTTTATGAAAATAAACACTTTAAATCCTGGCCCACTGTTCCAGAAGGGCAGCAGAGGTCAGCTTTTAAAGGATAAAATATCTAGCGAGCCTGGATTACTGTTCACAGGCAAAAAACACACAGATCAGAGAGCAGAAATGAGCCTATATTGGCTTAAACTCTTTACAAGATAGAGATCTGATCTGAGATCTGATGATTTGATCAGACATGTGGTCCTCACATGGCAGTGCCGGTAAAGATGAAAAGATTACGGTGGTCTGAGATTCTTTAGCAATATTGTGGGATCATACCCAGCTGGCGCAACAAAAATCCCTGCCATTCAGGGCAAATGAGCACGGAGTGTGTTCTCAAGGGTCCACAGAACTGTTCTGCCCCCACCTTACACTCTTTAAACTCGAACACACTAATTTCTCTCGCACACACAGCCTCCCAGTCCATTCCCACTTGGAATAAGAGCTGAAAGCAATTCTCTGAGGAACACAAGGAAGGAGGGGCTAACAGTAAGCATTAGGTAAGAAACAAAAGGCACAAAGAGGAGGAGAGATAGAACAGCTGGGTGATTTAATCAGTGACAGTTTTTTTTTATGTGATAGCTGTTCAGATTTACATTCTTGTACTAAAAATGATTCAATGAACTCAACATTAGCACTGCTGCCCAGAGTCACACACTATAATCACACAACTGCAAGTCAGATTTAGATCATCTATAGAGAGACTACACAACCAGGGTACAGTAACTGCATTAACAGTTGACTGAATGTTGACCCATCATTTCATTTTTTTTCATTTCTCCACCTTGTCCCTTATATATATGTACCTACAGTATTTCATTACGTTTTTTTTCACGTTTCTAATTTTCCAGGTTAACAAACCTAAAAAAATCAAATACTGTAATAAATGGTGAAAAGCTCGCCAAGTAAAGAATGTATGAGGTAATATTTTACCCCTAACTGCATCATGTCAAAATGACAAGCAAACACGTCCTAGTCTCATCGCACTAAACAAACCGTGGATTTCACTGCTAATCCCATCATTTGCCTTTGATGATTGATCAGTCGACACACTGACACCACAATAGCCACGCTCTCTTAGTCACTGAGCTTTTCCTGGATAATAGCAGTGCTATCTCTAGTTGGAGTATTTGCTAGGTTATCAGCATGTCTGTGGTAAACTATATGCATAGCCTACCATTCTTAAATCACCTGAGTTTCTAAACACTTCTGAAGATGTATTGTGGTTTCTAAACTGTTCTATACTATTCACCAATTAGCAAGTTTAAGCTAACACAGGCTCTGTCTCATGATCCTAAAACAAAATGAAAGTGAAATACTCCCATTCCTTTTTCTCCAAATCAAGAGTATCACATCTCTAACAGTCCTCGGGAGAAATCAAGACTGAAATGGGTTTTGTTAATACAGGAACTAAATTCTGATAAACATACCATCATTGCCCAAATTTTCCTTTACTTCCACAAAGAAAAAGGCAGATTTGCACAAACACATTTATGGATTCGGCAGATATGCTCCTATTCAGAGAGTGCCTTACAGTTTAATTTTGTCACAGGAGCAGCCGAACCTAGGCTTGGGAGTTTTGCCCAAGGACCAAGACCTCTTATTAATGTAGCGTGGTGTGCTTTAAATCAAACCCCAGTCTGCCATTTGGAAAGGCAACGATATTACCCACACAAGTGCCCAGTTAGGCTACACAAAATAAAGCCAAGAAGTGGCAGCAATCTTGCTTTCAAAAATACTGTTATAATCTAATTTAACGTTTTCATCTTTAATCAAACTAGCTGCAAAAAACACAAATATACTTGGTCAATAAATCTGAGAAACTGAATTTTGGTTCTTTCCAGTAGAGAGAGAGCGAGAGAGAAAGAGCGAGAGCGAGACGCGCTGTGAAGAATCCACTCCGTGCTTTTCTCCAAGCCGTTCCGAAAAGAGCCGACAGGACCCGAAGAGAGACGAGCGCTGGGTTCTGCTGGGCGCTGTCCACCACAGACAGTGCCTGAAATACTCACAGCCACTAAACACAAACACTACAGCAGCACAGATCAGCCCAGCATCACCACCACCACACAGACCCAGAAACGCGTGCACACACACCCGGGCGGTGACTGCCCGGCTGCTCGGAGGAGGAGGAGGGGGCGAAATGTGCGTGTTTCACGCGGTCTGCAGGGCTACTGTCACAGCCGGAAAATGGCAGGTGGATCTGAGCGTTAAGCCGTGCCGAGGCTCTCTTTTTCTCACGTTTTCCACCATACGAACAGCTCACTCGTCCCAAAATAAATCTTAAGGAATCCTGAACAGAATAGCCCCGATTTGAAGGTGCTCGATGCGGCACATCGTGGACTACAGACGGACGGACAGACACCTAGCCCGGACTGAACAGGCCCACGGGAGCCAGATAAAGGACTGTTCCTGCTGGAAGGGTGGTCCCCTCCTCTAACTGCTCACTCACTGTGGGCTTTAATGGCTGCGTGAAAATAAAAAATGGCCGAGTGAAGAAGTTAGGGTGTTTCCACGCCCCTCCCACCCACCCACAATTTTCGAAGCTCAGTCGATACAAGGAGGCCTTCATCACCTTGAATCTGGAAACCAGCAGACTGCAGAATTCTCTCTCAGATCCATTCACCATTACAGAGCCACTGACTTCAAACCACATCACACCTATTTACATTTACAGCCCATACACACACAGACTAGATAACCAACTCGACAGAAAATCAGAACCCCACCCCCACCCAGTGGAAATCTCAGCCCTACAGAAATCTAAACGCCTGGACAAGGCACATCCCAGACATGTCTGCCACCACGCACAGAGAGAGAGTCCAGCCACAACAGATACCAAATATAAACGTGACAAATGTGAGAGGGGGGGAAAGACAGGAGGGTTTGATGACAGCAGTAAGGAAGGTGGCCCTGAGCCCAGCCTCGTCCTGTCATATGGACTATGTGGTCAGCTCAGCTCGGCTTCAGCACCATGTTAGAGAACAGCACGGCCACAGACGTCTGCGAGCGGACCGAGCCCACCCGAGCCGAGCCGAGCCCAACCGAGCCGAGCGGAGCCGAGCCCACCCGAGCCGAGCCCACAGTCCTGTGAGTTTCCTCATCACTGACAGAGAGGAGGGGGGTGAGGGACTCCTCCATAATATGGCGGACGTTAGCGTTCCTTCGCCATCAAGCAATAAATGGGGTGTGTGTGTGTGTGTGTGTGTGTGTCGGAAAATCATTCATCTCATTTTTTACAGCATGGCACTTACTTCATCTGTTTCACGATGGTGCTTTTACCAGACTCCCCGGCTCCTGCAAAGAACAAGAGACACGAGGAGGAATCAGATCTGCCCAAATAAAATAAAAACAGACCAAAAAAATCGAAGGTGAAACATGCATGAGTAGAGGAGGGCGAGATTTATAATCTTAGAGGTAGAAAAGGAGCAGAGAATGAGAGAAGAGCAGAAGAGGAGCGGAGAGGAGCAGAGGAGCAGGTCCACTCCCACCACCGTTAGCCTCACCTAGCAGGAGCAGCTTGACATCCTTCGCCGCAGTGATCCCGTCCTCTTTCAGGTTCTTCTCGATGGCTTTGCTCCGGTCCAGAGCCGCCCTCTCCTCGGCGCTCAATGTACATCCCATGACTAGAGACGGACCTTTTTCCTTTCAGCTCCCAAAGAGGCGACGGGCGAAGGAACAAACGGGCACTCCGTGATTTTTATTATTTCACCTCGGGATTTTTCCTCTCTCTCTCTCACACACACACACGCTCTCTCTCTCACTCTCTCATACACTCCCTCTTTCTCTCACACTCGCTCCCTGACGACGGCAAACTAGCTAGAGCATTAAAAGAAGCAGAAAAATCCACTAAAGCGGCAGCCTGGGAGGGAGGACGCGGGGCAGGCACTCGGGTCTCCGGCTCTCGGTCGTGACGCTGGCTCCTCGGGCGGAGGGAGGCGTTGGTAAGAGGGGGGTCTAGCGCTCGCTCTCTTTTTCTGTCTTTCTGTCTCTCTCTCTCTGTCTCTACTGGGCGGTGGAGGCGAAGACGGCGACGGCTGCTAGCATCGTTTAGCTTCTGCTCACAATGGAGGGAGAGAGGAGGGAACGGGAGCGCGCGCCGTGCACGTTACTTGGGCTTTTTTGTTTTTTTTTCCGTTGCCTTTCTTCTCCCCACCCGTATTCCGGCAAACTCCGCCCTCATCTCACTAGGATTGGACAAAGATTCGACGCCAATCTGAGCCCGTCCTACATTCTTATTGGTTAATAAGAGCAGTCGAGTAAAAAACAGCCAATCCGACCCGAGGAGGCGGGACCCGTGCCCGTCAACCCGAAAGCGCCCTACCTGAAAACGCGTGGATAAAAAAATCTCTACACTCGCTGACGTCAGGAGCGAGGAGCGAGAACGAGAACGAGCATCCCGGTTCGTGCAGCGTTAAATAACATACAGCTGGGCTTGGTCCACAAAAGGGTTCGGCCGTATGGTTCAGATCAGGTTTTCTTTATCACCCCCTCACTCTGATATAGCATTAATGAGTGTGAGTCCGAGATCAGAGCGTGGTGGACACAGAGAGAATGGCTGGAAGGATCACAGTAAGGTGTGGCCACCAGCTCAGTGCTGATAACCTGCAGCACCATCAGACAAAGCGGCAAAAAAACATAAAAATCATCCCTTTTCAGCCTCATATTCAACAGCTGGCCATCTGATATCCGTCACGTCGTTTGCTGTCATGCATGAGCAACGTTTAAATGTCAGCCTGCTTTCTGGAAGGGTGCCAGTTCAGCAGCGGTGAGAGTGAAAAGACTGAAACTGCAGCAGAAATAAATTTTTCACATGACCCAGTCACACAGATTGAAGATAATGTGCAAAAAGCAGGGTAAAAAAAAAAGAGAGACTATGTCTTGCAGCACAGTGAAATGCAACAGTTGCTGATAGGGCTTTTATAAATAGTCAAAGGGTGCCAGTAATCTCAGCAACACAACTGTACTACACAAGTATTACATTTGTGCATGTGCCAGATGCAAACCCAAAGGCGATTTTAGTCGTTCATCAGTTACACAATAAGACAAGTGTAGTGTTGGGAGTCTAGCCCAAGGACTCTTATATGAGCAGTGGTGTAGTGTGCAGGGTATCCAAGGCTGGTCTGCTGTACAGGCCATATCAGTCAAGCTTATTAGTCACAAACACATCATTTAATTCTGAGAGATTTTACTGTCGCTTCACTCTCAGTGAGGCAAAGAAAGTTATGTATTTCTGGGCCAACTTAATGTTTTTGGATGAAATTTATTCCAGGACTTCAGAAGACTACCTTTGAAGATGAGACAGAGTTGGTAGGAGGTCTGTACTTTATATTAAAGAAAAACGAATGGACCAGTACACCAGGGCTCAAAACAACACTCAGTGTCTCTAAGCCTTTGTGGGTTTTTTGATGTTTTCAGAATATAGTTTTTATTTGATTATCCATAAATGCATTTGCCTTTCAGCATGCGTCATTAGTTGATTTTATATATTATTTGTTATAAAATGACTTTTAACATCACTATTACTATTAGTAGTATTTGTAGTGGTAGTAGAAGTAGTAGTAGTAGTAACAATATTAGTGTATGTGCAGGAACATAATAACAGTTCCTTGAAGAACCTTTGCCAAAAAAGGGAACCTTTTAAGTGTTCTGCCAGTGTGACAGTTAGAAATAACCTTACAAATACTTTTGTTTGTTTTTAGAGTGTAGCCTTGGGTTAAACACTCAACATTGTTTCACTGAGTTTTTCACAGTGAACTGGGTTCTTCATGTGAGGAACCTTTTTTTGGTTCTATAAAGAACTTTTCAGTGGATGCCTGCTAAAAGAAGAGTGTGAAAAACCTTTAAGAGAATGTTTAGGGAATGTCTACATCAAGGGTCAACAATATGGTGCCCGCGGGCACCAGGGTGCCCCCAGGGACCACATGAGTAGCCCGCGGACCTGCTATAAAAATAGCACAATTCACCGGTGAGCAGCATCTAACATTTAATTTTATCCTTGCATTTATATAGATTTGAAAATGACAATATCTAAAAAAAAAGCACTTAAAACATGTTTATTATACATGAAGTTTACATAAGTTTAGGTAAACTCTGTTCTAGTGTATCAAACTGGTAGCCCTTCGTATGGCTCAGTACCAGTGAAGTAGCTCTCAGTTTCAAAAAGGTTGGTGACCCCTGGTCTACATAATGCAAAGATTCTTGGCTGAGCCCTTAAAGTGGTAAAGAACCTTTACATTACCTTTATCGCTTTCAAAGCTTCCTCCACCTCGCATCTTTCTTACAACCATCGTTTTTCTTTGACATGGCTCAAAAACCCCTTTGTGGTTCCTTTTTAAGAGTGTACACAGAAATACCTGACTGCCGGCTGCTGACTGCTTAAGTTTCGGGGCACTGGGAGCGAGATGTATAATTTCTGCAAGGGACAGCAATAAAAGTGATGACTGAAATAAAGATCAATTTTTTTGTTTCGAGAGTTTGCGAACCTTGCTAATGACATCAAAATGGCTGAGTGGTGAAGTTATAGGGGACAAATAGCAAACGTCTGAACACGGGCCTTGAAATGACTTCATGGTGAAATAGCAGTAAATCAACGAATGAGCATTCATGCTAAGAAGTGCCTTTAAGTCGCTGTGGCCATGGAAATAGACCAGGCTGAAACACACAACTGCAGCCTCTGTGCATCAGAATTTCAAAATGGTTTTAATTAGAGTCCAAATGTTTACACTTTAGACTAAACCGGTGGCCATGAAAGCGATAAAGTATCCCACCTTCCAATCATTTCCTTCTCAACCATTCCATTGCCCTCCAAACACATGAGCTGAGTTATTTCATCAGTACTACTGGTGTCTCTGAAACTAATGTCTATGAAACGCCACTTCTAAGTCACGTGACGGCTCTCAGTGTGTAAAGTACGTTATTGTGAGGCACTGAATTGGCAGGTGATGTAGGTGCTTAGACCCACAAGATTTAGGGCTTGGAAAAATTGAAGCTTAGCCCATGGGCTTGGGGTCAGCTTTGGACTTCTTTGTGTAAGATGGTGAAAGTGTACAGAGAGAGAGAGTGAGAGTGAGAGAGAGAGAGAGAGAGAGAGAGAGGTGATTGAATTTAGCAGTGGATCTCCACCCACGCTCCATTACAAAGCAGTCAACCCAAGCTTACGCTTTGACAGATAATGCCCATCAGCACGTATCTAAACTGTTTGTGTACAGCACTTAAACACACACACATGCGCACACACACACACACACACACACACACACACACACACACACATCCACTCTCGTGCATATTTGAATATTTGTCACATATTATAGCCTATGTACAAAGCTGAGGTGCAGCTATATAGGGAGACAACAGCCTGCAGCATGCATCGATTTTTAGACTGAAGCGAGTCTGGCCATGTTAGGAGAAGTGTTAGAGAAGGGTGAGTGGGTCTTATTGAAAGGCTGAAAAACTCAAATACATACACACACACACACACACACACAGACACACACAAGCATCAGCCAGAAGATGAAAGTGAAATCTGACTATGGCTTATATGGAAATGCATAGTGTAACCAAATGCTCAATAACCACAAGTGGCTTCCAATAACCTGTTACTGCAGAAAAGCTTCAAGTATTACTGCATGAGAAAAGTCCCCAGATTGGGCCCACGCATTATTACTCAATCTTTCTTTAATCAGCTTTTGTAGCACATGACAGAAGACGGTCGGGGACAGTGAGTTATGGAAATCTGCTTTAAGAATAGTGATGAGTAATATAAGGATTAATGTCAGTCAGTCACTAATATATGGCCTCTTTTTGTTCTTTACTAAAAAGCCTCAACCTCTGAAAATGTGCATTTGTCTATTTTAGTGATGCATGAATCAGAAAATCCGGAATCCACATTTATTTTTCATACTGTGACATATTTCTGAGTGAAACAAAGAGGGTCTCTGAGCTAACTAATCCCTCTGGCACGCTAGATTGCTGTGAGTGGTTGGAGGGACACTCGAAACCTGGTATTTATTGATTATTACTTTTGCTCGCCTGCTAGCGCTGTGAAAGTAATCGAAAACAAGAAGCCTTTTTTGAGGTGCGCGAAAGGCATTGCATTGAAGCTTGATTAACCATGCTGATTATGAGCAGGAACATGAGCTAACACAGTAAAAAAAAAGGGTTATTTTGAGCTTACATCAGCCTCTGGTCTCACTACAGTTTACATCAGCCTCTGGTTTCATTTCTGGTCCACATTAGTTGGTAACAGTAGCGATGAACTAGCAGCCAGAAAATTGCCCAGCCAGACTGCCAGATAGCCTGGGTAGGTCAAAAGTTCACGCTAAAGTCAAATTTATGGGTGGTCTAATTAGTGCTCTTCTATGCCTCAGCGCATTTGAGTTGTTTTGTTCCTATTCATCTTAAAGAAGGAGCAAAAATGAAGGTGACATAAAGGACTTTTTTGAAACAATGTCACACCATGTTCCCTATAGAACCTTTCAATGAATTATTTTTTAAAGATCCATTGTTATAAAGAAAGTGTGAAAGTGTGACCTTGAAGACTATGTGCTACTTTATCACAATGCTCCCATGACTGTGAGGCATTATTAGGATGTGTCTACTTACACATGTGTGCACTAAAAACAGTGTACCAGTGGAAAGGAAGTCTCTGTGAACCAAACAGGCCAGGAAGCTCAACAGCAGGCTTTCCTCAGCGCAACTTGCACAAGACAGGCATCTGAAATGATGCAAGAATCTGAGAGAAACGTGCAAGCATAGCCTTGCATGAACACGAGACATCCAGCAGAGAAGAGCCTTGTTAAAACCAGAATGGCGCAGTTTGGTTGATGGTGTTATCGCACCTTAGGGCTCGTGGGAGAGGTGTTATTTGATTTAGGGTTGGTTGAAGGTGCATTCAGTAACACTCGCTTCTTTTCCTGGGATTGGAGGGTTAATGCAAGATTTGTGATTCTCATGTTCCTCGCTGCAGAAGCGGGATTGTCTTTAACCTGGCCGGAATAATATTCATGAGGTTACTAAAGCAGCAGTAGAAACAAGCAGGTTGTTGCTTGCTTGACCAGCTCTAGCTGGGCACCCTGGGTACCAGGCCTGCCATGATCAGTTTTTAGCTTACATACAAACACAAATATAACATGTTTATCTTATTAAAGTTTTTTGTATTTTACGTTGGCTGATTACCATTTTTTATACAAGTTGTACTGACATTAAAGGCTATACTGCTCTGGCATGTGCACACCCACAGTCACAAGTGTCTATATGTAGACAGAGTCAAGTAAAACATATATTTTGATTACAATAAAAATGAACTAATAGATGTTCCTCTCAATAATTTCTAAACATTTTATTGCACCTAGATCACTGAATCTTGATGAATGCGTGAACTGTTTTCTTGTATTGACACTTGTTTAAATCAACCCAACTGCTGAAAATGTACCCAATCCACTTGTTGTTTGTAGCGCCATAATATGAATACAAAAGTTGAGCTTTGAGAAAAATGACCTTGAATAAATGCAGTTGTATCAAATAATTGTATAAATGATAGAAAGTGTTAACATTTAAGTGTTAATTGATGAATCCTGTACAATTTATTTATCTGTAGTTTTCAAAAAAGTCATCTCATTAATAGTGGCCCTAATTAATGGCTGTTTCTGAAGCATAACGAACGCTGCATTCCCAGACAGTAGTCTGAGGCAGGAAGGCACTGTTTGTCTGTTATATGGAGGCAATCTAGATGTAACCTTCGCTGTCTTACTGTTACCATAATCCTGTGAGTTATGAGTCAATAGCAAAAGACACCAACGCTGGCACTGTGGAAAAATGGAGATAGTTTTGTGTACAAATACAAGTCATTTCTGACTATACTAAATAGCAAACGAGACTCAAGAAGAAATAATAATTGTATTTTCATATCATTCACATTTTTCTTGATCTTTAGCTAAAATTCACTGTGCTTTTTTCTATTTAATGTTGTCTCAAAGTACACCAGCTTGTTATCATGTCTGGTTTCATGTTCTATGATTGTCTGTTGGCTGATTTAGTGAATGCAGCTAACGTTTAGTGCTAGCTAATGCTTAGGCCTAGACAATAAACTTAGAGATCCTTTGAGGCTTCTGTGAGGCCTCCTTTCTGTTAGAGCTCATTTCTGTAAATGTTTCATTTACAGATGTAAAAAGTGCAGTATCCTAGCCTTTTTAAAAGACTTTTTTTTTCCGGATAAAAGACACTAACAGTTAACGCTAACAACTTGTAATGAGTTGTTGGTATCTTAGCAACTTTGTGACGTACTGTTGCCTTCAACGTGCACTTTAAACAGGATTCAGTTGCAGGTACCTTCATCACAATACTGCCTTCTACTGACTTATGAGACAGCACGGTCAGCAAGGCATCATGACAAAACGCATGACTTGGCATAGTTCCTTCATACTCAGTTCAGGCCACTTTAAGCTACAACATTTGTGTTTTCCATTTCTTTTTTGGCTGCCACACTTGTTGTGTGCCGTGTTGCTATTGTCACCTGAGCATTGTGTCTGTCACATACTGCTGATGTGTGCACTGGCGCTATCATGTTTCAGTCAGGCGGTTCTGTGGTAATCTGGGGGAAATTGAGGACGCTTTATTCTGTACAGTCAAATGTCCAACAAATTACATCACAGATCCGCCTTCTCTGTCGCGATTAATCCAGATCGGGCAGCGCTTAAGATACTATCTAAGAAATCTTCTTTCAACATGAAAAGTCGTAGGCCTTTACTAGTCAATAGACGCAGAATTCAAAAGGTCCAACAAGCAAAGAAAGAGTCAGGGACAACAAAAAATGAGGCAGCAGAAGAGTCTGAACTGGTGTGCCAATTAAACTTGGTCATTCTGCAGCAGATGGCATGGACTGAACAGGAAAGGGAACTTGAGATTGCACCAGCCTCCACTGTTAACAAGGGCAGTGATCTCTCTCTCTCTCTCTCACACACACACACACACACACACTCAATCACTTCTTCCTCTTCTCTCTCTCTCACCCTCTGAGATGGCCACTCATTTCTCTTTCCTTCAGTAGTGATACATCTGATTAGCCATAATGTGTCTTGCACACAGTCATCTGGCCTTGATGACTGCCGGGGTGGGGTGCGGGAGCTGAAGACGGCGCAGAATGGAGCGTACACAGTGGAGAGGAGGGAGGCACAGAAAGAACCTCTGTGAACTCCATTGTCATTAGAGTCATCTCTGCAATTACCCCACTCAGCCTTCACCAAGACATCATCATTTAGCAGCCTAATCCCATCAGCCACATCCGTATCATACGACGAGTCATCGTAGACAATTTTGACCCCTACACTTAAAATGAACTGAAAACCCATTGACTAAAAACAGATTTATAATAGAAAACAATTCGAAGCTGCTTCGGCGCCGGCCCAGTCGTTTCTATTATTAGTAGGTTTTGAGTAGACAGGTTTGCAGAAAAAAGGGGTTCAGTTTAATGTCCATGGCGATTTACAGAATACTAAAGATGTGAAATGATATTTGGTCTATGAAATACTGCAATATTCCTGTAATGTCAGCCAACAGACCTTGCCACTTTTCACAGTGAGCAGTAGGCAACACATGGGCAGTCATTCAGAGTAATGTTAGCCCCTGTCTTGCCACGTCATACAGTCAGTTTACAGTAATAACAAAAGCAGGGAGGTCAGCCAAAACATTTCCACGATATGAGGACGACTTCCTCAGCTGCGGGGTTGAATCAAGTACCTTAAATAAGATAATGCAGGTGCATAACAAACGCACACACCAGGGCTGGGATGCTTTAATAATGTACCAGCATATGAATTTGGATGAGGATCATAATTCCAATCTGCTGCCCACATTCTCATCATTAAAAAAAAAAGTTACAGAAAAGTAACCAGCTTACTGCTACATTCTCCCAGCAAAGCACACACCAGACTAACACACCTGCATAGTCAGAATCAGTCATCAGTAAACAGCAAACATTGCTCACCATAGTTTCATGTTCAAACTGCATCTGACCCTTTACATGATGTGAAGTAATCTGTGTCAAAGATTAAGGGATAGAAGAGGGATTTCCATACGTTATGATGTTTTTAAACATTTTAAGAAATTTTAAGAATGATGATAGCAAAAATACTGACAATCATTTCATTCCATGTTCATGCCATCCCATGAACACACATGGGATTTCTTCGATCATCAACTGAGCACTGGCATTATCCTTGGCGGCAGCAACCATATGGTGAAACGGTCACAAGTTTACAATTGGTCATGTGCATGCTGTAGTGTCATTTGGTGGAGATTTGTCCTCCAGAGTATCCTCAAGAGCAAAGATACTGGAAACTTAAAACAAACCCCACTCCTACCGGCAGCATACAGTATATATGCAGCCATAAACATGATAATCTCATCAGAAATAATCCTGCATTTTCATCTTAATCTCTATCCGTTGCCCACAAGTTCCCACAAGTTACAAGAGTTCACTACTAAGTGTATTTTGATTCATCTTAAAGTCATTGTCTGTGGTAACCAAGCATATTATATAGATGCGGCTTGTACAAAGTGGATTTTGAATTATAAGAACTAAATAAAAATCCCTGGTTTTCTTTAGTTTTATATAGTATGCAAACGCTTTTTAAAAATATCATTCACTTCACAGATAATACGGTCTACATATGAAAATGTAACTGTAAAACTGAATGTTTTCTTTTTATGACAAACCAATGCAATTACATACACACACCTATTCAGACTACAGGAGTTTAGTTCAACTTCACACTGAGGTTATAAGGAAGAGTCTTGCTATTCCTTCAAACTTAGCAGAACTGTAATTTGAGCACAGGCTGTTTTACATTTAAACACACACACACACACACATATATGTGTGTGTGTGTGTGTGTGTGTGTGTGTGTGTGTGTGTGTGTGTATTTGTATGTATGTAGATATATATATAAATATATTTGGGGTTTTTTTGCAAAAAAAAAATCTAATGGTGCTGGTCTATTTACGAGGTTAAGGAAAACCCAATACTGGCTTTTTTTTGCTTTTTCGAATAATCTGATACACTTGTTTCCTTTTTCAGGCAGTAAAACTCCAATCAGTTACTCAAGTGTGACTGCTACTTCCTCTAACTGTTGACTTTCACTTCCTTTGGCCAAACAGTGAAATGTAGACTGCTGGCAAGCAGCAAGGACACTCAATCCCTCACAGTAATTCTGCAGCATAAGTTATGTGTGCCATGAAACAAAAGTCTGCAAACATCCGAGAGAGAGAGAAAAAGAGAGAGAGGGAAGCAGAAAGAGAACAAGAGAGAGAGAGAGAGAGAGAGAGAGAGAGAGAGAGAGAGAGAGAACGAGAGAGAGGGAAGGAGAGAGAGAGAGAAAAAAAGAGAGAGGGAAAAAGAGACAGAAAAAGAGAGAGGGGGAAGGAAAGAGAGAGAAAGAGAGGGGGGGGTAGGGGAGGGAGAGAGAAAGAAAGAGAGAGAGAGAGAGAAGGAGAGAGAGAGAAATAGAGAGAGAGAGAGAAATAGAGAGAGAGAAAGAAAGGAAGGAAGAAAGAAAGAGAGAGAAGGAAAGAGACAGAAATAAAGAGAGAGCGAGAAAGAGAGAAAGAGAGAGGGAAGGAGTGAGAGATAGAGAGAGAAAGAGAGAGAGAATGAAAGAGAAAGAGAGAGAGAGAAAAAGAAAGAGAGAAAAAGAAAGAGAGAGAGAGAAAGAAAAAGAGAGAGAACGAAAGAGAGAGAGAGAAAGAAAGAGAGAGAGAGGAAGAGAGAGAGAGAGAGAGAGAAAGGAAGAGAGAGCGAGAGAGAGAGAAAGGAAGAGAGAGAGAGAGCGAGAGCAAGAGAGAGAGAGAGAGAGAAAGGAAGAGAGAGAGAGCGAGAGCAAGAGAGAGAGAGAGAGCGCGAGAGCGAGAGAGAGAGAGAGAGAGAGAGAGCGAGAGAGAGAGAGAGAGAGAGAGAGCG
>JBBJLS010000018.1:755801-778141 GCA_037577275.1 Bryconaethiops microstoma | reverse complement strand
TGGTGCTTAACTGCCAGAGTAAGTTTTATCCCTGGTGATGCCAAAACCATACATGACGAGGATTCTAAGAGCTCATAATTGTCCTCATTCTCTGGGTGGATAGAATGGGCCTCCCTCTCCCCTTCAGCATGATGCTGGCAAGTGAAGGCATCTGTTAGCTGGCATAACAGAACTGGCAGTTAGCATTCTCCTGTAATGACGTTGTGCTTGTAAAAAGATGTGTCAGCTTATCAACTGATTATGGAGCAGCCCTGTGTGTTGGGGAAAGGAATAATGAAACTGTACAGTGCTGTGAGTCTCCGAGAACAAGATTAAGAAAAACAGTGGTAGACACATGTAAAATGTTTTTGTAAGCTTCTTGTACATTTTGTCTTAGCGGCAAATTAGAGCATAATTTTATACTTTTACCTGCAAACATTTGACTTCATGGGCCAGTTTCATGGAGCTTTATTAAACATAGTCTGACTGACAAAACTGCAGTGCCAGTGGTGTTTCACTAAAACTAATGATTTTTTTTCATTAAAAAGTACTTTAGGCATACCCCTTTCTCTGGGTCTGTCATGCTCTGAGGTAAGATATTTTTACGACTGTGAGTAACACTTAAATTTTTAGCACCATTTCATATTTCACATATATATATATATATATATGTATATATATACACACACACACATACATGACTTTTGTCTTTCATAAAATATTTATATGCGCACTCGTTTTATCTTTCATGATGGTAAACATCTGAGGGTTAGTCACAGCTCTTCAAAATATCTTACCTCTGTGCACGAGGGAGCTGAGGTTGGAACAGAGCTGCTGGAGCAAGACAAAACCCATAATTTGCCAGGCACATAACACTTCCATCAGTTCAATGGCCTGCTTCACCAATAACACATTGTTCAACAATACGAGCTGCGATCAGAGCTGCAAATGGCTTGGAGATGTGAAGAGTTATGCGATTCAAGGTAATGGTTTACATGTTTACATGCTTTCTGGCTTGTATGCACACCACCACAGTGATTAAGGTTATTTAGAGAGTGCTGTGTTATAGGATCAGCCAATGCAATGCATCAAGCAAGCAGTACGCAATAGCTGTGTCTCTACTGCCTGTCAAAAAAATGTGTTAAGGTGCCATAAAGGAATGAGCTATCTTTTCAATTTCCTCGCTATCCCTCTGAAGACGACCAGATTTAGGAAACAAGCAGTTCCCCCAATGGACCCAAATTGTACTGCGATAACTGGTTAATTAGAGTTGTACATTTCTTGATCTCACAAACATTTGACTGTGATTTTAAGAAAATGATTTGTGTCATAAAATCTCTCTATGGATCAAATTGATTTCAAGTCAAAATTAATAAGCAAAATACAGTGAGTATAGTAATGGGACAGGATTCCTGAAAAAAAGTAAACATGTCTCCATGGGCATTAATATGAATTTTGTCTGAGGTTTTGGTGCTCATAGATGCTTCCACTTCATGACAATAGAACTCACAATTGAATAGTGCGGCTCTTGAGTGTGATCCATTCTACTGCCCATCTTTATCTATACAGATTGCATGGATATGAGATTGATGGGTGTGGCTGAAACACCAGCTCAAAAATTAAAAGGGGTGTGCACATACTTTATATATAGTGTATATTTATTTGAGCATGCATGCATGTTGACATTAACTTGCCTTTTGCTGTATTTTCCAAAATGTAGCAACTTTAATGAAAGATTAGCTCTGTTCATACCAGGCATCATGGTACATATCACTGAAATGCTTGTTTTCAAAGGAATCTTAATAAAATGTCAAGTTCCTTTGTGTGTTCATGACAATATTCACAGGATGGATTTTACAGAAAAATAAAATCCTGCATAATCATTTATGAAAACCACATGCATATTTTCAGTACAATAATCACGGAGGAAAAAATCTAATGTCAAGCAATTACACAGTTAAAATATCGATAGAAAATGTATGGTTAATTCAGTCATCACTTACTAGATGTGCATAAAGATGAGCCATTTAAATAAAAGTATTATAAATTGGCTTTATGTCAAATCTTCACCAAGTCCATATGACGACACGGTATAAAAGTTGTATATCAATAGCGTTCACGTTGTAAAGGTTTTTTCTTTAGATCATCACCCCTCTTCTGTGACTATTGTATTGATAGTATGTATGTTTTAGTAGTAAGTTTAGTACGTTTTTGTAGTACTTTGAAGGTTATCAGATAATTGCCGGGCTGGTAATTATGTGACCCCATTGTTCTTTTTACATGGGTGTTTTCCTCAGTCGTTGAAACATTGCGCTTAATTATAGAGTGAGTTTCAAAATAGGGTGCTGACATTTATCTTCATTCTCTGAAGGCGCCCTGACCTTATTCACCTTATAACCTTCTCACAAATTCCCTGCTCATCTCTTCCCATTTATCTTGACTCTGATTCTCTAATCGAATGAAAGAGCTGTGAAAGCAACTATCAGCAACAGGTGGTGAGATGCCCCATTTTCACTGAGAGGAGGAGGAGACCAGATCTTTGACCAAGTGATACAAGGTTTGAAAAAGCAAAATGATTCCTGTATTGCCATCACTCTGTGACACAGAACAAGAGAAAAGGGTATATAGATGCAATGGCATGGCAGTGCAGTGGTGCTGAAAGTGAGAGTTTAATCCACCCATGCTGCTCCCTCTAAGCTTTGGGCCTTCAACTCTTCTCTGTTTCTTCTCAGTGGTGTGTGGCTTTGATCCCAGCATGGTCTTCACAGGCCCAAACCCTGCAGTGCCAAACGTCATGCTCCTAACACACCAGTCAAATCGAAGCCTTTGTGACAGATGACTCAATCCTCCTTCCCTTCGTTCACTCTCCTACTCTTCTGCTCGCCAGTGCTGGATTGTCCAAGGGGCTGAGGCTAAAAACAGACATGTGACACACCTTGGCCCAGCTGTAAGCAGAGACAATCGCTTCTGTCTGATGAAGGAGAGACGCAAGAGCGCATTGTCTTACACTGTCGCGCCGGAGCCTGAGAGAGATGGTCTGGATGCTTGAACAGTGGTTCAGTGGTTTAGGAGAGATTTGCACTAACAGACTTTTTGGGACAAGGGGTTTATTTAGCCACAATACACTGTTTCCTCAGGGGCATCAACATCCTTTTGCTGTAGCAAAGCTGTCTGCTTCTATTCCCAAGGAACACCAAAATGTATAAAATGGCCAAGAAAGAAAGAAAGACTCAAGCAAGACTGATATAAACCCAATCAGTGACACAGAGCTTTAAAAACTAGAAATTGATAATCAATAACAATATTCAATGGTCAAAAATTAAACAGACTCTTATTACTAATAATAATTTTACTGACTGTCACTTGTCAACTGTGAACTGTCAATTTTCTTAAACTTACATTAAATAAAAAATAACACTAAAGGGTGGGTTTCCTAGAATTCTAGTTTCTGTTCATCAGAAATTATTTTTCGTAATTCTCCCCCTATTGCAAAAATTATTTATATAACACAAACACCTCAGTAAGTCAAATTTACTATTTTCTTTCTTGAAATAAGCAGAAATGTCTCAAAACATATCTGCAAAATATTAGCTGATGCTAAAATGACCATTTTAGGGCAATAAATCCTTTGTTCACTGAACTAGATTTTTCTGTGCAGACTGAGAATTTTTAATTATATATTCTACAGAAATTTTTTAGTCTATTTGGAAGACTGTTGACCTCTGGTATTAGTCAGCACTATTTGCCTTGTAGCTCCAACACCAAGCCAAAAAAGGAAAATTTGGACTCCAAACACGTCTTGGCGGATCGACAACATATAGGGTAAGCGGAAAACAATATATCAATTGGGCCCTAATAAACTGATCAGCAACCTCCTCCTGGAGAGATTAGTTCCAACACATTACCTCTCCCCTCACCCAACACTAATGCATGTGATTCAGCCAGTCATGGTCTTCTGAAGAAATGCAATAGCTGTAGCATGCGTGGCAGTGTGCGGATGGAAATAGACTCTGCAAGAAGAGAGATCCCTAGGACCAAGGTTGGTGACCACCACTTAAGTTCAAATACCTAGTATCTGACACATTTCAACTTAGCTAAAGCTCTTCCACCACCTCAAACTCTTTTTGATACAGACTCACTTCAGCAAGTCTAGTGTAGCTGAACGACAGTGTACAGTCTGGCTAGCTACAGTCAGACAATATTCATGGTATGATGAGTAAAGTGACCATCCTGTCATATGTGAACAGCACGAAATTCTTCCTCTGCATTTACCAAGCGAAGCAGCGGGCAACCATTAACACAGTGCCCACGGAGCAGTGTGTGGGGACGGTACCTTGCTCCAGGGTACATCAGAGGTGCCACTAGCAGTCTTGGGAATCAAACCCACAACTTTCTGATCACAGGGCGACCGCCCTAACCACTAGGCCACCAGCTGCCTGATTAGCCCAAACCCATAGTCAAGCAAAGGTGTTGCTGCTTTAGTTAAATTATCATTGAAGTACAACCAAAAGTAGTCATCAGCAGAATCTGTTTAGTATTGTGACCCCTGTTTACACCTGACTGGTCAATTTACGAGTCTTGAGTATCAAGAATATGTCTGGATAAGGCCAAGCTATGTTAAACTGTAGGTGTAAACATTCAAGTTACTTCAAACTACTTCAGAAGGTGTTCTGAGATGCAATTGAGTCATGTTATTAAAAAGCAACAACCGCAGGCAGGTTTGCTTATGGAAGGGAACACCGTCTGGCACTTAATGCAGGCATCACTGCTCTTTCAGTTCATCCCCTGATATGAGTTTCTCCTCTGAGTTTAATTTGAATTCTGTAGCCCACTTTCTATGAGCCAGTTAGCTCAAATGAAGTGTTACTTTGGTTAAATCTCACCTCACCTCATTGTTTTTCACTGTAAAATAAACTGTTTTAACACCCATGGTTCATGATGGTGATGACGCAGGAGGGTAATTATTCTAAACAACTGTTTTCTTGTAAATACTGACCGTGTTGTGTAAAACTGTGCTTTTTTAATAGGACAGAAAAATGAAAAACAGCACATATTATTGGTTGTTGTATACAAGCAGATTTGATTTCCATCAGAGATTTCAGTCCGACAGACCGTTGACACATTTTAGTATCAAGTGTGAATGCATGAGGCTAAAACCTTATCAGGAAACAGTTCCGATTCTAGTCACATGAAGCGACCAGGTGTAACCGGGGTTGCATTTTAGTGTACGTGAAAAATGCATGTATAATTTCAAGAAAATGACTTGTCAACACTTTATGAATCACTTAAGTCTACATGCATTTACTGTTTGCTTTTCAGCTTATCAAACCATATCTCAATATTGTAATGCATATCATTCAATTTTGCCATATTGCACACATCTAAGCACTGTAGCTGCGATCTGCTACTATGAGAACAAGCACAGCAGCTAGCTAAAGTCCTCATTTTGTTATGGAACATTAGGTTCAAGGTTTAAGGTTACTTTAAGGTCATCAGCAGCTGTGTACACGTACATAGTGTGGTGAGACGTTTCTCTAAGGAACACGTCGCAACATACAGCAACATACAACATTCAACAGAGTGCAAGTTACGACAGACAGTAGTCAATAGACAAACAATAAACAGGCAATCAGTGCGGACACTATGTAAACCTTCCAGAGTGACTGGTGTTGCACCAAAAGTATGATTCTCGCACAGGAGGCAGTTTAGCAGCATTGAGCAAAGTGCAGGGGATGACAGAGACAACACAGTAAATAGACAGTATAGCAGCGTAACAGTCATGTGAATTGGATGTGAATCTGAGACAGAACAGTAAGTAGACAATAAAGAAGTGTGACACAGAAGGAGGGAAAGACATAGAAGTAGGAAAGACATTTTACTTCAATGACAGCAAGAACATTCATTAATCAATGCATTTCCGTGAATTAAAGCTGCCCATCAGAGTAGAAAGGGCACTACTGAAAAAATGGTGGGTTTCTGTGTGAAACGTCACTGTTATAAGAACATCAAAGCAGAAAATACGCTTTCGTCACATTTTGGGGGGTGGGGTGTGTGTATGGAACCTATGGGTCCAGAGCCACAGCTCCATCTGGTGGACCAAAATCCCGTTGATGCTTGAAGAGATTCAAAGATGTGTTTATATGTCACATGCACAGGTATACAAATACAACATGTCGTCAAATGTATCCCTGTACTGGCCGTGAGACTGTGCAATTAAGTTTACAAATATATTCAATTAAAGAGAAACATGAAAACGCTAAAACTAAATTCATGAAAATAAACAGTACAATTATAAGCAAGATCTGAACAGTATGCAAATGTAAGAGAATACTGTATCTGTGTATTGTAAAGTGCAGTGTGCTAGGTTGCTGGTTGCTGTAAACTGATTTCAGCAGCTCAAACAGACTGTTATAGGGGTGAGACAAATCTCTGATGAACCTGGTTGCTCTGGTCCTGCATCTCCTAGTATAAATGTCCTGCAGAGACAGTAGACCTGATGTGGTGCTGGATTCCGGATCACTCTCTGTAGTCCCTTAATGTCCTGTACAGAGCTGATCCCAAACCAGGAGGTGATATTTTGAGTCAGGACACTTTCTACAGCACCAGAATAAAATGTCTTTAGATCTCTGGAGAGACCTGAAACGTTCTCAGCAGTCTCAGGTGTTAGAGACGCTGCCTTGCTTTTTTTGGACTGGGCTTGAATTTGTTCTGTCCATGTCAGAATGGCCAGATATTTGAAGCTTCTCACCCGCTCCTCTGCAGTCCTGTTAATGTTGAAGTGGGGTGTAGGACCACCACTGTCTCCAACTGAAGTCCACCACCAGGTTTTGCCACAGGCAGTTCTCCTGACACCACAATGTCAGGTTCTCCACATTCTACATGTACACTGTTTCATCATGCTTAACCATGATCAGCAAATTTGACGATGGAGTTGGAACTGTGTGTGGCCACAAAGTCATGAGTGTCACCATAAAACCAAACGCCTTAATTTTACCCCTTAAAATTACCTTCATTTTGACCTTAATTTCCCATACAGAAAATGTAGGGAAAATTAAGGGAAAAAGTGCACAGAATAAGGCTGATTAAGGGGTAAAACTATTGAACCGTCCCCTTATTTTTTCAAATTTGCCCCTTAAATAATAGAACCGGGTTTCACACTCCTGCGACGTGCTGGCGACTGTCCAGAGTGTACCCCGCCTTCGCCCATTGCAGCTGGGATAGGCCCACATGGGTGCTCAACTTCAGTCCTGGAGGGCTGGTGTCCAACACTGGTGATTACTCTATCCTGCCAGACCAGAGTTAGTGCCTCAATACTTGAAATTGACATATATTCAATGCTGAAATTGACATATATAGTCACATATAGCACCTCTTTACTTGGTTTGTCTGAACACAACACATATCCATGTTAACAACAAGACTTAAAGAAAGGGCCTACTATTGTTTTAAAACAAAGCCTGTGACTTCGACTATATTAGGTTTCTCCTTGAATCCCAAGCATTCTAAAGAGCCCACAGAAGTACTTCAAATACTCTTAGCTGGTGAATGACCATGTTGCTCTAACATTTAAAATAAAGAATGAACTTCAAGTGAATGAGACAAAAGGAAACAGCTTACCACCATGCGGTTTGAATAAGTGCAATGAGCTTTAGCACTGCTTCATATGTTAATAAAACTCAGCCATATGTACACAAGAGCAAAAGGCTAAAGCACAGCTTGATCGCTGGGATTATACATTTGTCCAGATTAGCAGAATACGAAGCTGGCTTTTAACTTTATTAATAACGAGCTCATGAATGACCGCCATCAGGGTTTGGCCTACATCTCGCCGTCCAGACCTCTCTGGGCCAAGGTTCTTTTATGGGCTGCTGATGAGATTATACATATTTATGAAAGATGGGACTTGTCTCAGATTTAGGAGATTTGAGGGCAGACTGAAAACATTCATTCACGTTTGATTAAGTGTGTTTCTTCCTGTGACTCTTTGAGTTCTGTAAGTTGTAAGGTGGGGTTTGGGCTAGTTTTTCCCGCACATCCAACAGATGCTTGATCAGTTGAGATCTGGGGATCATTTTCCTGCTAAAGGAGGTCACTGCAGTCGGGGAATACCATTGCCATTGAAAGATATACCTTGTGTTTAGGTAGGTGGTATGTGTCAAAGTAACATCCACATGAATGCCAGTACTCAAAGTTTCCTAGAAGAACATTGCCCAGAGCGTTACACTGCCTCCACTGCCTTCTTTCCATAGTGCAACCTGGTGTCATCTCAATCACTCAGTTGTCCACATAATGTAAAATAAAGCGTGATTCATCAGACTAAGCCATCTTCTTCAACTGTTCCATGGTCCAGTTCTTATTTTTTCGGGAGTGGGCAGGGGTCAGAATGGGCACTCTGACCTGTCTGCGGCTGCGAAGTCCCACATGCAGCAAGCTGAGATGCTTTGTGTGCTCTGACACCTTATCATAGGCAGCAATACTCTTTTCAGCTATTTATTCTACAGTAGCTTTTCTGTGAGATCACATCAAATGGCGCAGCCTTCGCTTTTCGTGCACATCAGTGAGGCTTGGATGCTAATGACTCTGTCACCAATTGACTGGTCGTCTTTCCTTGGATCATTTTGGGAAAGCACAATCACTGCAAGACCTGATGTTCAGCAGATGCTCGGACCAAGATATCTAGCAATCACAATTTGGCCCTTGTCAAAGTCGCTCAGATGCTTACACATGCCCATTGTTCTAGCCACGACAGCTTTTTTTTTTTTTTTTCTTGTGTAAGTGAGATGTAACAGAGCGGCATTAGCTTGACCTGCCTGTCACACGAAAACTCATTTCTTATTTCTGACAATACTTCGCAAAGACATCATAACTACCAGAGGGGTATTTATGACAAAATCAGTCAGGTGTCAGTACTCAGGTGAGTCAGATCTTGTACTCAGGGTTCTTTGTAGCTGTGTGGAGGAGGGCTGTGAAAAGGGGATTGGTTCTGTTTCGACGTGACCTGACACAGGCCGTGATTTTAGCCAAGGAGGATTGCACTGACAATGTGCTCAAATATGCACGTTTCAAATTTTCGCCAGATTTTTCCCCATTGTGTAAAATTCAGCAAATAAATAATAACAATTTAAAGTGCAATAAAACACAATGTGTGCATTAGAATATGCAGAAATAAGCAATCAGACATTCGACTAAATATGCTATTTGGCCATGGGTGCCCAACATTTTTGCTCACAACTGTGTATTGTTTGTCTAGGAGGATTGTCATAATATTGATCATAATATTGATCTTCTTTGGCACTGAGTTAACAGAAGGCTGTTTAATGCAAATGTGCCTCTGACCAACACCTCATCTTTACTTTGTGCTTTGAGCATCTTGACCACAGTTCCACTATTCATATTATGCTGAAAAAAACGTTTTGATCTAAATAATCATCCAGTTTTAATAATGTCACATTATGATTTACCAGTGCATTTTTAATATATTAGTATATTAGTATATATTAAATATATTTTAATATATCAAAATGTGTAGCAATATAGTTTAAAACTAGTATATTGACCATATCTTGCAGCCTTAGCATGTGGCATAAATTGTGATGGATTTGTGTCATTAAGTCTGCCAAAGATACCAAACAATGTAGTGAAAATATGCGATCATTATTAGTAGTAGTATCATTATGCACCCCACCATACACACAAACACACACACACACACACACACATAAAACCCTGCTGCCACCCAACTGTGGGTTCTCCAGACTGTTGTATCCAGTATTCTCTGGAATCCATTGAGCCAGGTTGAGAAGATGAGAGAGTTGAAAGGGGTTCATCGCATCTAAATGCAAATGTTCATGACACAAAATGTTTCATGCCATAACACGCAGTGCTCACAGCACATCCAGGGCTTCTGTCAAGATGTCTTATATTAGCTTGCTAACAGCATTCAGCCTGTTTTTATTAGGGCGCTAAAACACACTTGGTCTGTTATTATTAGTTCGCAAACATACTTTCCACCCTGCTTTTTTTTTGTACTCTGTTTGAACGCTTCAGCATATAAACTAATGCTCTTTGTTGTGCCTGTTTCTCCATACCAAGAGCTTTGCCAAAGAAAACCCAGGGCACTTGGCCATGAAAAATCCCCACAAGCAACATCAAACCCTAATGGCCACTCAAGCTCCTGAGACAGAGTGGTCTCAGACTGATGTAATACATCTTATACAGTAGCTATACAAAGCCTGTTTCAGAGAAACACACCACTAAAAGCCACACTATAAGTCACACAGGGTGAAACGTTCAGCCCTTAGGGCTGGGAAGCAAACTATATGGAAGGTCTCACAAATGCTTAGCATATTCTAACGCTGACTATACACTTTAACTCTGCGTAATTCAGAGTTCATGTTTATTCACACTTCATTGAATCAGCATCTGACCAGAGGGACTAAGGAAGATTTTAGCATTTGCATTTGACCTCGGCCACGGCACCCTCCCCAAGGAAGACTATTCACTTTTTCATCATGCAGATACATAATCAAGCACTTCAGTTAGGCCTCTTCTGCTGGTCTATTTTTAATTGTAAAAAATCACACTGATTTAAAATAGAGCATGTACGTAGATGCCACATTTTCTTATAAAGATTGATATCATCATGTGAATTAAATATACATAGCTGGCCATACCTCCCAGATATCAGTATTCCTGCTACACTTACCTACAGACCTGTTTTTGGCTCATTTCATTAAGAGTTGATTATATGAAGTAGGCAAACAGGCACCTCTGCATACAGTATTGTTCGAATCATAGTCACAGTCAATAGCAGCAGCAACAAGCAATTCGAGCTTACAAGCTGGATTCTAGGTCCCTCTGCTGGCTGTGAACTGTGATGCTGTTCTGTAGAGAGCAGATTCGAGCACATCTTGGCTGTACTGCAGAAAAGAAGAATGTTAAGACTATGCTGTATTACTGCACCAAACTGTTTTGCTTCATGCAAAATAAAAGAAATGTTATCATTCTCTGTAATGCTAAGCTAGGTACACTATGTGGCCAAAGGTATGTGGACAATCCTTCTAGTCATTGAGTTAAGATATTCAAACCACACCTATTGCTAAAAGATGTATAAAATTAAGCATGTCATCTCCACAATCAAACACTGGCTGCAAAAGAGCTCAGTGACTTGGTGCAGTCATGGGATGCCACCTTTGCTACATATTGGTTTGGGAAACTTCCTCCCTGTTAGATATGCTCAGGTCAACTGTAAGTGCTGGTGTTGTGAAATAGAAGCACCTATGAACAACAACAGCAGAGCTGTAGACCATCCTAATTCATGATGAAGGGTGTAGTGCGTATCCTTTTTTGCATCACTCACCACAGAATTTTTAAACTACCTCTGGAAAAAAAACATAAGCACAAGAAGTGTGGAGCCTCATGAAATGGGATTCCATGGCCAAGCTGCACCCAAGATCTCTATGGACAACGCCTGAGGTCGGCTGCAGTAGTGCAAAGTTTGCCGCCACTGGACTCTGCAGCAGTGTAAATGTGTTCTCTGAAGATATGAGTCACACTTTATCTGCCAGGCGGATGGATGAATATGGGTTTGGATGAATGCCAGGAGAGCGCTACCAACTGAGGGCATAGTGCCAACGGTCATGTTTTTGACATCAACTCAACTAACCATCTTTGGGATGAATTACAGTTCCGAGCCAAGCCTTCTTGTCCAATATCAGTGTCTGACCTCACAAATGGTCTTTTGACTGATGGGGCACAAATTCCCACTGACACACTCATCTAAGAAGGCCGTCTCGGAATGTTGATTTAGTTATGGCTTTAATGTCATAACTGAAATGAAGACCCCCAACCAATTTTTGGCCAAGGTTGAAGCAGGCCTAGTAGCATTGCTTCATTTTTTATTAATAGAATGATGTCTTGTCTTCACTAAACTAAAAGAAATTTTGTTGCATCCGGCCATTAAATGAGTCTGCAGGCCTCACATGATTTGGTGAAAGAGCTTGATAGATCTGAGGGTTGACTGCATAGCTATGAAAAGCCATCTTGAGAATTTGGCCAAGAGGAAGCATGCACAGGTTGAATCAAAGTGGTCCAAGAGTGGATCCTTGTGGCACTCCATATGGCATCTCAGTTTTCTGAGCCAATAGAGACAAAACAGTCCTGTCTTTATTTGAATATACTCTCTATTTTTTTTACTTTAAAAGCAAAAAAGCATTTAAAAGCAAACTTTTGTTTTGATTTTGAAAGTATACGTTTTGCTCATATTTATGTTGTGTGTAAAACTAACAAACACGACAATTTAATTTATTTCCTAGTTGCTGGCACACAGAGACACAGACGCACACACACACAGTTGCACGTTATAAACATTTCTACGAATTATTAAATAAAGCATGAATACAACGTTAGTTAATAAAACAGTCCAAAACATCTTTCTGTGTAGAATAATGTTCAATCACATACTTCCTAAACACTAACAAGATAAAAATTTGAATACCTTCTATCTTAGCAATTACCCAAACTACATGGAGAACAATTCAAACACACACACACTCACATACACACACACACACACACACACCTCCTTGTATGTTATAAACATTTTTTTGGTTTTTAAGAATTATTCATTAAAGCAGAAATAAAAAAGGAAATGTTGTTCAGAAATATGAGCCCAAAACATCTTTCTCTATAGATTAATGTTCAGTCATACATTTCTTGAGCATTAACAATATGAATACCTGATATCATATTTCTGAACAATAACCCCATGAAAAAACTACAGGGAGAACAATTCAAACACACTAACACGCACACACACACACACACGCACACACACACACACACACACACACACACACACACACAGATAGTTGCATAGCTCCCACATCACTGCTCTGTGCAGGTTGTGTTGGAGCATTGTGCCATTTGGCGTGACAGAGTGGTATTATTCTAGGCTTTGTGCAGCAGTGCATTGTTCCTGCGCGGCCTCTTTTGTTGAAGGAGTAGTGATGCTGCTGGCCTTTATGCTGACTCCAGCCTGGGGCAATGACACGGCCTGATATGGCCAGATGACTGAGCTAGAGGGAGAGTGAGAGATACGGAGGGAAAGAGGGAAGGACAGCATCGGGAGCTCAGGAGCTCAGAGAGCAGGGAAGTGGAGATGGACTGAGGAGTTTCAGGACACGAAAGAACATACATCACATACACCACACACCCCACACGGCTCAGTGACGGAAACTCAAGGCCAAGCACAGCCATGCAGGAGTCTCCAGGCTCTATAGGTGTGGATGGAGGCTATGCCAGCAACGTGCCTGCTTTCCTCACCAAGCTGTGGACTCTGGTGGAAGACCCGGAGACCAACCATCTCATCTGCTGGAGCACTGTGAGTCAACTCTGACAACCACTGCCTAACAATTAGTAACTAAACCTAATTAACTAATTAACACTAGACCATTAACGAATATGATGGGTGTTCTAGCAGTCTTTTTGAACCACTTCTGTTAGTCCATTCATCATGAAAGTTTCACACAAACTAAAGGGCAGCGGCTGTGTTCACATGATGGAGAAATCTAACATTTTGGTTTTCTTTAGCCAGCAATGATATGATAATTCAGAAGAAACCAGAAGCTATATTTTTATCCAAAGAGACAGACTACGTAGAAGCTTGAAAATTAAAGTTGATATATGCTCTGTTTGGAAGATAAACAGAGCATAATAATTTGTGTTCTCAACTAAACGTATTATATTATTTGTAGGTTTAAATATTATAAACTAGACAACAAAATGTATTCTAGATATTTATATATATTTTGTTTTCCAAGTCTGTAAAGCAGATTAAATGATACTAATTGTCTATTTATAATCCCATTTTTCAAGGATGTTCTGGATGTTCATTTTATTTAGTAATTTCACTGTTGTTGTTAGAATCATCTATAGCTTTGTTTACGGTTCTGGACACATTTTTTCCCTAACTTCCCTAACAATTTAAAATTGCATAGGATTAGCCATTCAAAAAACAGGATTAATAGCAAATTCATATTATAATTCGAGGATTAATTAATACTATTTTTTATTTATTTGCAACCAGACTAGTCTTATTGGATTCAAATGATTGATTCAGGATTTCTGAAGTGATTGCAAACTTGCATGGTATTGTACATACAATGACTTATTTTGTGCGGCCATAATAAAGGAATTTGAAAGAGTCTCACAGAAGTTCAGGCTCAAATACCTTTTGTAGTGCTTTAGGACTCTTGTGTTTCTTTGTGACTAAGCACAACATTCAGCATACATTTGTTTCTGCTCGTGGTACTCTTCTCAAGAGCTTTGTGTACAGCTTCTAAATATAAAGTTAGAAAGCCTGTGGTAAAAAAAGAATAAGAATATCTCCTTACTTATACATCATCTGTTGTGCTTGCCTTCTGTTATTTCACTTTATACATAATGTGCTGAAGTATTAATAACTGTGCCCCAGATTTACTCAGCGGCTGTCATCAAGGAAAAGCCTGTAAATCGAAGAAAGCTCCTTGGCAAAACCTTCGCAGCACAATAAGTGTTATTTTCACTGTGGGAGCCTTCATAACATGTCTGAAGTCTCGCACGGCTGGATTGACTGTTTTGGATCGCAGCTGCTGGTAGCCTGTTGACTACTGAGCAGCTCTTCTGGGAACTGTGGAGAAATATGAAACCAAACCTGCATTCTTCTAGATAGCTTCTTAATAACTGCATTAACGTTTGCTTCCATTCATTCTAATGTTACATGGTGTATTATTCCTTGCAAAATGCACTTATTTTCTAAGATTAATGATTTTAAAGAATATACTTGTATACTAATACCATATACAGTGTTATGGCATTTCTTTTATTTTAAGAACAGAAATGTAAAACTATACACATAGGTTATAAAATTAGCATCAATACATATAAAAACAACAAGAATAAATTTGAGTTATTTATATACATTTGAGTTATTGATTTTGTGTTATTGATATGTTGGTAGGAAGAATGCAGTTAGAAGGACACAGGTTTAATAAACCAGATGTTGGATGGTAACTGTAAATAATGGGTCTCCTTGAGGAGAGGTCTGGAAATGGTTACACTAACACACTCACAAAAATCACCTTGTATTGTTTATTTGTATTTATTTTAAAGATTAAAGTAAATACAAATAAACAGCTTTACATACTACTGCAAGTTATTTGATTTCAATAGAGCTAAAACTCCAGCCTCCCTTTTTCGGTCTGCTTTCTTCCGTCTAGACTGGGACCAGCTTTCATGTGTTCGACCAAGGCAGGTTTGCCAAGGAGGTTCTGCCCAAATACTTCAAGCACAACAACATGGCCAGCTTTGTGCGCCAACTCAACATGTGTATGTACTCTGATTTTTCATCTAGCATTGTAGAGAGAAGACAACAACTGATCGTCCATTAGATCTAACCACTAGCTCAGTTTAGTGTTTCATGATGTACAATTAGCCATAATGCTGCTTTAATTACATTTCATAACAAAATAGAACTAGGCTTTATCCAGCTTTAACAAGAAATCTTTCACATTTCAAAGGTGGCTGAGCTAGTACTGTTTCCAATGTGAACATCATTAAGCTACAGACTTTCTAACATAGCTAGGTGTTGTATTTGTGATGATGAATATTTTTAATGATGCGCTCACATAGTGGTTAGTTACTTTAAAGATGAACTACTTTACTCTCTACAGCAGCTTTACTGTTAAGGAAGTAAGTAAAATTTATAATGATAAATTACACTTTATAATGACAATGCTTGTCTAGTGAAATGACTGTTAGCTTACTTGTAAGTGCATGTGTGTGTGTGTATGGTCTTGCCTCAGATGGCTTCAGGAAGGTGGTGAACATTGAACAGAGTGGGCTGGTGAAGCCAGAGAGAGATGACACAGAGTTCCAACATCTCTACTTCCTCCAAGGCCACGAGCATCTGCTGGAACACATTAAACGCAAGGTGCGACGGATACAAGTGCATGTACACACTCCCACCATTCAGTGTTACATAAAGAAACTGCTGCAGGGCATTAAGAATGCTGGCAAAAACAACAGCAGTACATATTCTTTTTTAGGTGTCCATAGTGAAGAGTGAGGAAACAAAGGTTCGACAGGAGGATTTGAGTAAACTTCTGTATGAAGTGCAGGTGCTGCGCAGCCAGCAAGAGAACATGGAGTGTCAAATGCAAGATATGAAACAGTGAGAGAACAACGACAACACACACACACACACACACACACACACACACACACAAACACATATGCGCGCACACACACACGCGCACACACACACACACACACACACACACACACACACGCATGCATGCACCCACATTCCAAAAGCTCAAACAGGGACCTACCTTTATCCACATATTAGATGACAAAGATTTAGCACACCAAAATATTCTATATAATGCCAAAGAAGGTTCTATGGCACTCTTTTTGGTGCTACATAAAAACATAATGGATAAAAACTGTTTAGTCTGTATTCAGACAGTTGTTTTGGTTGTCCCAGTTCTGTATATAACCATTGGCTTTACTCAGGGGTGGACTGGTACCCAGCACAAATTGGAGCAATTCACAATTGACAATTAATAGATAATCAATGAACGGATAGGTTAAAGCAGGTGTGTTAGAGCAGGTAAATAACCAAACTAGGGTCAGACTCCAGAACTGGAACCCTGACTTACCTAGAGAAGCCTTGAAGAACAGCGTTTTAAAGGCTGTAGTAAGTCTTTTTCCTTGAGGTCTATTACACTTAAAATAAAAGCTTCTGAATGGGTTTTGCATCTAGGAAAAAAAAAACATGTATAGCCTTTGCATTATGTTCTTCACATTTAAAGACTTGTTCTTCTTTAGAACAGTGGTTCTTTAAAGAATTGTGTGTATGTGAAATTTGAAGTATATGTGTTTACTTCAACAGCATGAAACAACACAAAACACCATAAGCATTTGACCCTTTACCTACATTCACCTTTTCACTCTACATCTACTTCCTGTATTCACAGAGCCTGTGCTTTGTGCTGGCTGCCTGAATAGAAGTCTCCTGACTTCAGGGGTTGGGTTGGGGTGGGTTGGGTTGGGTTGGGGTGGGAGGGGGGGGGGGTGTGTGTGTGCCGTGCTCCAGTATAGGGCACACAATTTAGCCAAAAGGTTTTCCATTTATCAATAGCCTGAGTTTACTTCAGCATTAAATATTCTCTCTCTCTCTCTCTCTCTCTCTCTCTCTCTCTCTCTCTCTCTCTCTCTCTCTCTCTCTAGGCAGAATGAGGTTCTGTGGAGGGAGGTAGTGTCACTGAGGCAGAATCACACACAGCAGCAGAAAGTGATGAGCAAGGTGAGAAATCCCACATGTTCTGTGTCATAAGTGGGCGAGGAAAAGGTGTGTGTGTGTGTGTTTAATGCAATTCAGTAATGCTGAATCATTCTCTGGCTCTCGGCTCTGTTATTAGCTGATTCAGTTCCTGTTCAGCCAGATGCAGCCCAGCACCCCCAGCACTGTTGGAATGAAAAGAAAACTGTGAGTACACGTACTCACCTAAAACACACACACACACACACATATTCACAACCTAAAGTAGGGGCAAAAATAGCAAATCAACATGGCGAGGGCCTAATAAACACTTCGGTGCGAACAGCCAACTCAGCTGGATATGGTCATCTGACACAATTCACCAGCCCAGCTGGCCTGAATGGAGCTGAATGCTGAATCAGACCTACTGAGCACTGGTCCTCACACACGCACACACACCACCCCACTGAACCGCAGCGCATGACCCTCTACCCTCTATGAAGAAGTGCACCGTCAGCTAGTGTGACCCGTGAGAACAAATCGGGTGAGAGGGAGGACAAGGCCCAGTAACATACTGCACAATGCTGCAACTCTCATTCACAGCAGCAGTGTGAATTCTCAGGTGTTTACACACCAAACAAAGCCATATTCGCCTCGATTATACTTTCAGATGCAGGGCTGTGTGTCATGTTAGCTTTATCAGTAAGCATAAGTGCATACAAATCAGTATTTTCCTCCATATTCACCATCTTGCCTCTAGGTGGTGATATAGGAGACATATTAAGGAAATGGTTCCTTTTCCACAGCCTGCCATGGAAATCTTTAACTGAAATTTAATCACAAATTTCGCCAGCCTACATTAACCCTGGTCCTAATCTTACATTGAAGGTAACCTCAAAGTCAAAAGTAAAGTGGCATCCACATGTCATATCAGTTAGGCTGGTGAAAATAAATTTTAGCTAATTTCGTCTTTTATGTCTTGCTTTATATTGATAGTCTTAATTCTGCTGTCTCTCAGGCCCCTCATGTTGGATGATGGCTCCACCACCCCTCCTGCTTCAAAATTCAGTCACGGTCACACTGTGGAGTCAATGCAGGAGCCCTTCTACATCCAGTCGGTAAGGGGGAGAACCCACCATAAAGAATGTTTGGGAAATTAATTAATCATTTAAAAGATGGATGTTGTATGTGTAAGTTAACAGCAGTTAATCATTTAGTTGCTGAAGTTAGCTGTTGTGCAATTAGCTGTTTAAAAGACACTGTCTACTTAGAATTTCTGTAAAATAATTCAAATGATTAATTTAGATGGAATAAAACTCGATTCACCTTAGTCCTTGTACAAGTATAAATACTTTAACAATGAAATGCAGTTGGCATCTAACCCAAAGTGCATATTTGCATCAAAGTGAAGTGCTGTGCCGATTGAAATAGCAGGCCTATTGAAAATATAAATATATAATAATGTAAATAATAATAAATACAAATAATAAATATAAATAAATAAACTTCTTTAAATATCATTTAAACATAATACTGATTCCAAAATTCCAAGCATTTGTTCAGACATCCTTGATTATACAGGAAACAAGGCAGTTTTGTTTCTAAAAATGAAGCAGACACGGAAGATTTTTATTATAAGCCTACTGAACTGTCTTTCTCTCTCGCTTTCTCTTTCTCTCTCTCTTTGTCTCTCAGCCATCCACAGAGGCTGCCTCATGTTCCACTAGCAGCACAATAACTGGAGGACCAATAATCTCAGACGTCACTGAGATGTCCCAGCCCAGTGCCATGGCTCTGCAAATGCAAGCAGATGAGTCGAGGTATGAATACACAGCTCATTATTGAAAGACAAAGAGCTGAATCTCAAATGCTTCATTAATTCAAATGCATTCACAATGGGATAATTCCACACTTAATCGCTGGCATGCCACGTCTTGGATTACTGTGAAAACTTTGTTACAAAACTTTTATTTTATTCATGCAACCACTCAAAATGTCAAAACCATGTTCCAAATAGTATTTATGGTACTACAGGTAAATCTGTTGGAGATTTGATCTGACTTTGATCTGACTGTAAAGTTTTATGACAGCCTGCTGTGGCAGATTTGAAAATTTCACATTTTAATCGTGTTTCAGTCTGTTTGCAAAGTGTTTTTGCAAAGTCTTAGTTTAAAGGGCCTCACAAAAGGGACCGATTTTCGTTAAGTGAACTGGCATAGAATAGTCCATTCATTACAAGTGTTTGGAATCTGCAGTCACTGGACAGACATCAGGCACCAGGGCTGGAGGGCTTCATCATCTGACCATCACCCTTTTTAACACATCTCATTCAGTTCATCACCCAGCTAGCAAGGCCTTCATGAGTCGAAATGAGAATGTTTAAAAAAGGGTCAAACCGTCATTTCTGCAGGGCTGTGCTGCATCACTGCACACAAAACCGCTAATTCTGCTGCAGTTAACAAAAAGTGAATCTTTTAATTAAGTAACCAGTGTCACAAATGTATTACACCCCTGCATTGTTCTAATCGAACATTCCAGAGCTGATTATTCTATGATTTTGCGTCAGGGAAAAGTGTCTGATGCTGATTAAGGAGGAGCCAGTGAGTCCAGGTGTGCGTGGGCGGGGTGAGGGCGTGCCACTCGGCTCCTGTGAAGTGTGTGCTGAACCCCCCGTCCTCCCTGTAGCCATGGTGCAGTCCGTCCTGGAGGGCCGAGGATCAGGCTCTGGAGAGAGGAGGGCCAAGAGGAGCATGATGGACAGGTGGAACTGCTTTCCACATCAGTAGTGGACACATACTTTTAATTAGAATACATTTCAATCCTGTGAAGAACGTAACGGCTTGAAACTTAAGAGCATTAATCTTAACTGCGATCGAATCCTGTTGGTTTGTGTGTATGATAGACCAGAGATGTCTGATGCTGTGGAAAATGTGGATATGAGTCTGGAGGAACTACAGCTACTGTTGAGGAGCCACCAGCAGAGTATGGAGCCCAGCACTGCTGTTATGGATGTAAGTATGACACACACACACACACACACAAACAGCTCTGGAAATAAATAAGAGATCACTGCAATTTATTTTTAAATCAGCATCTCTATGAGTATGACAACCATTCCAAGCCAGTGTCTGTTAAATTCCTACACAAGCACCTCATTCTGCTTTGTGAGGTACTGATTAGGTGATCAAATCTGAATCAAATCTTATTTAATGAGGAAAAGTATTAAAAAACACTGCTGTAATCAACACTCTCCTCTTGTAATGTGACCAGTTGGATGGAAAAACACTGCTAAAAGTACATCAAAAGTAATTATTGCCATTTTGTTTAAGAGTGAAAAAGAGATTTGTTTTCTTCGAATTATTCATGTTCTGTAAACACTGCATCATTTCTCTTATTCTGATGTATTGTAATTTCTCTTTTTTTGATGTATGCTTTAAAGAACAATATTTTTAATTGGAAATTAGGGAGGAAATGTTGTCAGCAGTTCTTAAAAACGAAAGCAAAGCTGTTCAGTTCAGTACTTGCACCTATAAAAGATAAAACCTGAGAGAGGTAAGGTAACCAACTTAAATGACAGCAGGTAAAAAATAAAAAAAAACTAGAGTAAGGAACAACTTCTGGATGTAACTCTCTTCTAGTTTGTCAGAGATGATGGACTGGGCTGGACTGCCAGTAGTCACTCTGATCCTGTTTTTTCCTCTAGCGAGATATTCACATCTGATCAGCACTTCAAACATGTCCATGACGTAGAGAAAAATGCTCTAGAGCAGCATTGTAGAAAAAACAATCCCAAGTTAAACCAGGTGGGACAACCAGGTATAGCTTGTGTAGCGGAGTTATTTCTTGCTCCAGTTTTCTGGTGCTTGAGCCAAAAACAAAGAGAGTACCTTTAGAGATTATAGAATAAAAGTAAGCCGTTCAAGGGAGCTGAACTGGGAATAAATCAAAATGCTTTCAATGAAGTAAAGCACCAGAAATGGTCAAAGACATCAAAAAATTAATTTGATGATTCAACTAAAGATTCTCCTTCTGCAAGATGTCACCAGCTTTCCCGAGGGCACTCTATCCAAGGTGCTTCAAGGTGCTCTCAACAAGAGAACCCAGCCTTCAACCTTGCCCATAGCCTAGCCTTAAGTGATTGACTGTTCTTGGGTGCTGCTATTGTGATGCATTACTGAGCCTGAAATCCTCTGGGGTGACGTGGCTTGTTGGGACAACCTCTATTGTATTTCCAGGGTTTGTGAGATTTGAAAAGCTGATTTGACACCCATTCCCCCTATAACCCCCTTTCCCACCTTGTTACCTTAGTGCTAAAGGACGGCATATCTATTGTGTCTATTCAACAATGACAACAAAAAACAACAACAATACTGGGACATACCCACCTGAGTATCCACGCCTTAGAGACAATGCTGCCACCAAGCCACGACGCTTGGCTTGCCAGTCATACTGACCCAACCCTTGACTCCCTGTGGACTCAGGAATGCCTAACTTTTCTTTTCTAGCACTGCTCTCAGGAGGATTAACCACAAAACAAGAACAACACAAAGAAGACTTCCACTCAGGATAACAGCTGATTCTAATGAGTGGGTGACTTTGACTAGCATTGTTTGAACATACCAATACACATGCTGAAGGCAATGACAATACATGATAAATTTATTATTTGATGTGGTTTTTTTTGCAAGTGTGCATGCTGTTTGGGTGAAGATAACTGGCTTCCAGCTGAGCATGATGAGCCTATTTAAAACGGAAGTGGAGTCCCATGCTCTGGTGTGATAAATACATATAATGCATGTCTAACAGGTTTGTATATGATCTATAGTTGCTTCCTTACTACAGCCAAACAGTGCAATGTGCACCCATTTCAAGTAAGGGACAATTAGGCTGTGCAACTAAAGAAATACATTACAAAAGACAAATCATCCAGATAAACACATGTAAATGACAAACTGCAATATATATATATATATACAGTTTGTTAATAGGTGTATATATATACACCTTTTAACAAACTGCAATATATATATATATATATATATATATATATATTTTATTT
>JBBJLS010000018.1:741421-755701 GCA_037577275.1 Bryconaethiops microstoma | reverse complement strand
TGTTAAATTCCTACACAAGCACCTCATTCTGCTTTATGAGGTACTGATTAGTGATCACATGAATCACATCTTATTTATTGAGGAAAAGTATAAAAACACTGCTGTAATCAACACTCTCCTCTTGCAGTGTGTTTACCAGTGGGATGGTAAACACTACTAGAAGAGATTTGTTTTCTTTGAATTATTCTCGTTCTGGAAACACTATCATTTCCCTTATTTTGATGCTTTGATATTTACTTTAAAATTATGCCTTAAAGAACAACATTTTTATTTGTAATTTGGGTGAAATATTGTCAGCAGTTTTTAAAAACTAAGGCAAATCTGTTCAGTTCAATACTTGAACCTATAAAAGATAAAACCTGAGAAACTGAACATTTTGGCAGTGGTCTCTTTTTTTTCCGGAGCTGTATACACACACACACACACACACACACACACACACACACACACAGGGACTATAGGTCAGCTTTATGACACTATGCTATATAGAGATTGTATTCAAGAATCCCAAACGGTGCCACTATATAGGTGTTAACCCTGTCATCGATCCCTGGTGAGTCCAAGAGAGCATAATGGGCTTCACTCTTTCTGGGTAGATTCAAGCCTACTAGACGTAAGAGAACTGGCAGTTACTGGTCTCCTCCAAGTGAGCTGAGCTGTTCAGTGATGCCGACTTAGGCAGCTGATAAAGATGCAGCAGTGCTTCACATGACTCATAGGTTCGCCTGCACTGTTCAAGCTTGGTAGTAGCATGGTGTGATTTGAAGACCTAGCTAGCGGGTGGAATTTGACACAACTATATTAGGAGAAAAATCGGGTATAAAACTAAATCTAAAAATATAAGCCTATGAAAACTGTAATACAGTGCATGTTCACTTAAACAAGCTTGTTTTAACTGGGTAATAAAATAAATTCACCGAATCATATAACGACCTTTGTTCTCTCCTAGCCATTCACCTTTAGCTTGCCTGTGAACGAGTGGAACTTCACAGATATGGACCCGAATCTCAAATCGGTGAGTGGCTCATAGCACTTCATATAATCTCATTCCTCTGAAGGAGATCTTAATGCACTGTGAAGAGCTTTTTGAATGTAAACACAATACAAATCAACAGTTCAGACACATCTACTCATTGAGCTTTCTTTAGTTTTACTATTGCCCATAGAATAACAGTGAAGAGCATACACAATGAAACACAAAACCAGAAATATATAACTCTATAACATGTCTGTCTGTTTATTGCTTGTGCAGGAGTTGGCGAACATCCTCATCCCTGCTGCTATGTCCCAGTACATGTTTCAGAGCCAGGAGGGAGAGGCCTACACAACTGCTGGCTGTGAGGAACAGTGAGGGCCTGACACTGCAGCCGGCACAGGCTACTCCTCCTTTACCACCAGGTAGTCATGCCTCCCAGTGAATGCAAACTCTGCTTCATTCTGGTTAACCATGATTTCAAATGGGCTGTATCACTGAATGCTAATGTAGCTAGTTAGAAATGAAAAGTGCAAACCAATTCGAAATGTGCATCACTAAATCATGACACGCTAGGTCTGTTTTAAATTCAACAATTGAATATATGTTGACTTCAAGGACAAAGTGTACATTTGAATGATGAATTTATTCAAATGTTTAAATCCTCCTGGTATGTTACAACTGGTATGTTATCTTGTGCAGTGAATTCCAAACGAAGGTAAGAACATGTTATTTTTGACCATGTATAAAACATTAGTTTTGGCTTTAATTAGGCTTTTAAAATGTTTGGAATTACTTGCAAATATCCAGCAGTCTCTCAGACAGACTCCTGGAATCCATTTCCATCAGTTGGAAAGTTGACTCCAATATTTCTGGAAAGTTTTGAAACCGTGTGATTATTGGGATACTGTGTGGATTTACGAGATGTACGTTTGACACAGAAATCTGGTGTTTACTTTATTTATCCTCTTTATTTTCTTTGCAATGTCATGTAATATTTTTAGAATGTATTTCCAGTTAGATGTTATTTGACTGTTCTGAACATTCTGAACAATTTTTCGTTTCTGATCTCGTCTGATGGCCCCATCACACTTCTGTTTTTAGCTTTCGTGTACTAACCTTATAGCTCCCGTGTAAGCGTAAAGCAGCAAACTTCAGACAGCAAACATATCTGATCTGAAGCTGTGTGTAACATTTTTTCCTTTGATTATTCTCGATGAGTCTTGTGGCTATTATCTAGTATCATTTGTTATACTTATGTTGTTACGACCTTGTCTCTCATGGACAGACCTTGGTGAGCGCATGGCCTGTGGACGGCAGATTGTCCCCACGTCCGTTCAGAACATGAGGCCCAAGGCGAGAAGATGTTGTGAGAGTCAAAGATTCACCGTTCAGAGTTTCGCACAGAGATCCATAATCGCATGTGGATTACAAAAGCACATCACGAAACTTTGAAAGTGATAAGTCTGCTCAATGGGATTCAAGTGTTTGCATTTAGACCCATGCCTTTAAAGCGAACATCCAGAGAACAAGATGAAGATGGAATCCTCTAGTGGAGACAACAACCTGGATGAAAAGGATCTTGTTGGCTAGCAAGAGATAAATACAGCACGTCCATTGAAAACTGCAACACTTCAGTCGAACGCTTTCTCTGCTGAGGGAGCCACATGTCTGCCATTAAGAAGGGGGAGTATATGCATCACTGCATGAATACACGGCCCAAGTTTGAATGCACTTTAGTCTGTGTTTTGAAGTTACTGCTTGTGGAGCTGGGATTTCATTTCTAATATTTGATTGTAAATATAAATTTATATATATATTTTCATTTTGATGGAGCACACACTATATTTGTATCCAAATATATATTTATAGCAACATAAACATAGAAATAGTTTTACTACTATTATGTACTTGTTCACGTGAGAGGTCTAGAGACTTATAAGGCAGACCTCACATTTGGAAACGAAAACTGAGACCATGCACTGCTTTTTTGCACAATTTTGTGTCTCTATTTACTCAATAGCAAACTCCTAACTGATACTGAGACCTCTAGTATCTTTGTGCACTAAAGTGATTATATTCTTACTGAATTTACATAACTGTCTATGCTATACTGAGAAACGATATATTGTCTATGACAAATTTGCCTATCTATAATGCATTGTCAATATTAGCCTCAAAAGCAATTGAACCAGCGTGCTCTAATGATGTTAGCCTGAGGCTAAACTACCTTCATCTTTGTTCAGTTTTATTTGCTGCTGAATTTAGCAGATGAATTTGATGTATTTCAAGTTTTATTTTGTGACACCAGTTCTGAACCTTGGAGCTTCCCCGAACTCAAGAAAAGAAAGACTTTTCTACTTGAGTATTTTCTACTTGTCCAAGCTTATAACTTTTAAGCATCTTAATCACGTTCCAATCTTAAACCGTCTCGTTTCCCTTCCCAAAACGTAATATATATCCATTAACAAATTATGGCTTAAAATAGTCCATTAAATACATATTTTATAGAACACTAGGCATATACTGATATGAGAATTATGGGCGGATGTGATATCACGTACTTCTCTGCTGATGCTGATCCATAAACACTGATATGGAACACTGAAGTGTAGAAACTGGCATTAGCATTACATTTATAGCATTCATAGGATTAAAAATCCAGTCAAATAAATAAAATGCACATATTTAAGCATAGTGGCTCAACATTACCATAATGTTCTACTCTTCAGGAGTATACTAAATATGTCATGAAATGTCGGTCTGAATATAAACATCTGCCCAATACCGATAGTGCATCTCTATAAATAAATCGCTTTAGCCATAATAATTCTACACAAGAAAAATTCTGCTTTTCATTAGAATTACAGCACACAAAAAAATCTTAGAATGCTTAGATTATGAACCACAATATTAGTGCTTTTAGTTTTTAAGTGGAAGTGTGTTTGCTGTTTCGACTGGCGTTAAAATCACCTCATACGTGTAGCCACTTAAAATGGATGTATGAGATCCGCCAACATTTGTCAAAGAGAGGGGTGCAGAAAACACCCTACACCTCTTGCAGTCTTTTTCAACTAAAAGTGCAATACTGTGGTACTGATTTGTAAAATTTCCCAAAGATGCAATGCATGTGACCGTTAGAATGTATGGCCAGAAACACACTGTATTATAGCTCTGCTGAACACAGAAGAAAAAAGAAAAAAGGCATTTGTGTGAACGTTGACAATGAAGATGCTGATGGCATAAGAGTAATTGCACTAAGAGTGATAACTGTATTAGAGATAGCAAGGTTTCTTTTTATGTTCATCTCCTTGGTTCTCCCTACAAGGCACACAGTGTTTTATGGTTTGTTTTGAAGAGGGTGCTTTCTTTCTCTCTCTGAAAGCTTTTTTTTTCCACAGAGGCCTCGAGTTCTAGTAGCTGTTAAAATGTTTTCTTTTTTTCATTTGATCATTTGCACTGGTAATTAACGAATGTAGCCTAATCCAATGACGTACGGTCACGCTTGTCAGGATTTGCTGACTTCATACATGCATTCTTTTCCCAGCTGAATTGATAAAAGGAAAAAAAAATGCATCAATGCTGCATTTTCACACTGGAGTTTTTCTGTCCACGACCGCCATCGTCAACAGTGCATTGTGTTGAAAACTATGTACACATATACACAAAAAAAGAAGATATGTACACAAAAAAAGGGCTCCGAATGTCTCGTTCGTTCTTGAAATAAATAAAAGGACTTTCACAGCATTGTGTTCTGTATACGGATGGTTTATTTTTTAGCATGGCTTAAGCCAGAGGTTCTTTAGTACCCTTTAGGTTGTTTCTCCTGCTGTAACCCATCCAGGTCAGTTCAGGAAGGGCTTGTTAGTTAGATCTAGGCTGCCTAACTAACTAACCGTTAGGAGTTGGAAACTCTAAAATGTGGTACTGCAGAATCAGCACCAGGATTAACTTGTCTTAAGTTGCTTTGATTTCCAAATGTGTCAACTGTATGATACTGGACCAAGGTGCAAAATTTCTTTCTTTCCTTATTTTTTTAGTTTAAACCAATGTCTGCATATAGACCTAATGTCACCAAATATATCTGAAACAGAAATACCTTTTCAATGAAATCCCACATAGCGGGCTGGGCCTTGATTTGATTCCTTGTCTGGGACAGCACACCACACTTTACCAATAAGAGTCCCTGAGCACGACTCTTAATGCTGCATTCGCCTTCCTCTGGAACACAATCCAGCTGTAAATGGCTCTGGATAAGAGTGTCTGCTAAATATGTAAATGTTTTATTTGCATATTCAAGGAGTTGATCAAGCAACATGTGCAGCAGTTTGTCTGGCATGCAAATCTAATCTTTTGAGCTCTTAATCTGTAAAATGCCTGCTCACTTGCAGGCCACCTAGAGGAGCTAAAGAAAAAAAGCCTGAACCATGAGTGCTCCACCATTGAGTGCTCTGTACTGCACTAACCACATACCTTATTTAAACCTCACTGACTTAAATCGCCCAAACTCTTGAGCGATGGGGCCCTTTAAACAGGACCTTTCTTAAACTGCCACACCGTAACTACACAGAGAGGTCTGAGAGAGGTATGGACCAGAATGGCTGCACTGTTGTGTCTGGTTGAGTCAAATGCAGCATTTCTGTACGTGTATATGATAAGATAAACCTTTATTAGTCCCACAAGTGGGAAATTTGCTTTGTCACTGCAGAAAGTGGACAGTACAAAGAGCAGCAAAAATTAAGAAAACTATAGAATAAATACTATATCAACAGTACAGTATAAAATGTACACTATACAATCTAGAAAATGGACATCTATATTGTAAAATATATACATATTGGTGACATTTATGGCTATTCTTTTCAGGAGAATGTGCAGATTGATTTATTTTTGCTTATTATTAGTGCTCACTTTATAACACAAAGTTTGTTTAAAAAAAAAACCCCAAAAAACAACAGCAGCCCACTCAGAGACCACAGGCCAAAACCCACTGTTCTAGATCTAAGACCCTGGAATGAAATTAGGTTTCAACAGATCAGAAAACCACTCGACATGTTCTACATAAAGCTCCAGTACAAAACAAAACAAATTTCAAACATCAAACCTGTTTTAGCTGGTCGACTATGGGCCAGTACTCAAGACCCAGATTAAGCTTCAGTCTAAATGTTTTAGGTCTTTATGCAGAAATGTGAAAAAAAAAAAAAGAAGAAAAAAGGTTCTCAAATTTTTACGTTATTTGTTTGGTTTGCATATCTAAACGAGATCTATATGACCAGATATAAACAATCCCTGCTTCCCTTTCACAGGACGGTTCCTCTGGGATGAGTGAAGTTTTCTGATTCTGACAAGAGAAAATCTCACAATTTATGCAAACATTATTACACACAAAACAAGGAACTCATTAGATAGCCATTTATTATAAAAAGGAATGACAACCATACAAAGATTTAAAAAACCTAAATCATATTTTATTTACTAAAGACACGATGCACTTCTTAATAAACATAAAAGTCAAAAACCTCAGCTCTTTATCCAAACCAAGGTTTAATTAAGAGTAAAATTACAACGCAGATGTGGAGGAGACAAAGTATAAGCAAAAAACAAAAACAAAAACCCAATGACATTTATAACGGTTCAAAACAGGGACAGGTCGGTTCCCTCCAGTGACAGGGTGGTAATTAATGGTCACTTTCTCTCGGCCTCTCGTGTCCTCATCTGTTCTGACTGCACTCACAGAGACAGCCATACAGGTTACATGTCCATCAGTTGTAGATGAAGTTAAACCTGTTTAGGGGGGGGGGGGAACATATGACCACACCAGAAATACTTAGCTAAGACTAATGCGCCCTATTAATTATGTGGTCTAAAAATATGCAGCCCCTGTTGTTGAAGTTCTTAAAAACTGACCTTATGAAATGGCTGCAGCGATTTGTAATTGGTTCAATCAAACCACTAGTACCACAACCTCGGGTGCTACATTGTCACCATCGGAAATGTGACTAACATGGATTATAGGTCAAGCCACGTTATTTTCCAGTTTGTATTTGAATTTCACCTCCAAACTCTTTTTTTTACTTTAAAAAAACCTGACATGACATTGACTCATGAAACCTGTGTATTACAATGGCAACTCTACGACAGTACTGTATAATGATAACAGCATGCAAAGATGTTTGAAAGTCATTTATCAGTGACTTTCAATTGTTTCACCCACCTGCTCAGTAGCTGAGGGAGACTGGATATGATGGGCCCGTATCCAGGAGCATTGTCATAAAGCTCAAACAAAGGAGCTGCTACTAACTTGTAGTTCTTTGGCACAGCAAACAAAGCTGAATACAACCACAGGAAACAAAGTGCAACGGGAATATTAAAAACGCATTAAATACATATGCATGGAGAATCGGATCTGTATTATAGGTTTTACCTTTCTCTTGTAGCTGCACCAAGAAAAGCTTCTTATGTTCCTTGGGCTTAGTGATGTGTGCTGGAATGTAAGGGTACTGGGGGGGAAAAACCCCAACACAAACTTTAACAAATAAATGCACTTCCTAATTTAAGTGCTATCAATCATGCAATTTAGTTTCTTTTCAACTTTAATTATTAGATATTTTCATTACTGTGCTACTCTGACATTGTGGATGAGGTTTAAACCACGGAGAATCTCAGAATTGTGTACTAACGATGTGCTTTGTTAAACTGAGAAGACAAAGTGGAGAGATGACCAACCTGTGGTGGTTCAAAATTGGGTCTCCACCAGTTTCCAATACAATCATCAATCACCCAGTCCTGCTTGACTCCGTCCTGGCGTCCCAAAATCTGATCAAAGCACAAGTCCTCATCAGTGAAGTTTCAAATCTTAAAGGAGTACAGTTCAAATATGCAAAGCAAATGCGACGCTGAGACTGAGCAAGCAGTAAACAATAAGTCTGCCCCAATGCCAGATACCACACAATAATAATCTAACAGCAGAAGGGCTTTTGGTTTAGCTATTCCTTTAAACGTCCATTCTTACTGATCTAAATGCTGTCCAAGTAATGTTGAGGCCGTTACATCTCTAGAATATCAGCTCTTGTGTCTGAATTAAGAAGAATCAAGAAGGTTTAGAGAAGTTTTGGGGAGGACCGGACAGAAAGGACGAGTAAATACTGACTCCAAACACGTCATTTAGGATTAAGGACATAAGAGGTAAGTGGAAAATTGTGTAAATTCTTAGCCAAACCGTTCCTTAATGGATGTGATTTATTTCCACACTAATTTACATACTGTTGCCTTCAAAGCTTTACATGGGACACTTAGGATGGGCCACATTCAAAATCATCTTTAACTCTATTACCTACATTCTTTTATAAGGATGAATATACTTAATGGATTGTTAAGAGGTTCTAGAAACACCCATAGAACAATATACTACCATCAAAAGTTTAACAATCATAACTGTCTACTTTGCTTGTTAAGTCTGGGCCACACAGCTCATTTTAACATAACCTGTTAAATCAATGTATTTCAATAATTTCAAAACAACATCAAGAACAAGATCTATACCTCTGTCATCAGGCGTTTTAAGCCCTCCACCTCATCCTCTCCAGGGTTTAATTCCCCACCAGGACTGAGAACAGACAGAAAAAAAAAAGAGTTAAGCTCAAACACAGCTAATGCTTATTAAAAGGAAACTTAATAAAGTCTTACAAGGAAAGCACAGAAAACTTGCTTATAAATTTGATTTATTGTTTATAAATCACTACAACCAGCTAATTTATTCATTTAAACACTTTTCCCAGTAGAGTAGTGATCACTATTTCCAATATTTCTGCAGAGAAAATAAGAAATCAACAAAGTATACTGAACTATGCTTGGGTGGTGTATTCCTATCTGTAACCCCATCCCCCCTTATCATCAGGAGACGAAGAGAGGTCATTTACAGTGTGGAATTCTTAATCTTTGGAGGAACACATTTTTATTGGGAGTTGACTACTGGGAGATCACTAATTTTATTCAGAAGTTTGCTTAGACATGAGGTAGCTTCATGAAATAGCTTCAACATAATCTGCTTTTGCTACGTAGACGGTGGTGAAGCTTGTTGCATTCGGTAGCTTAGACACAAATTAACTGAGCTTTAGTTTAGGGCCCGTGTCCAGCTCAGTTGGGTGTTTCCCCCAACTCAAACAGTTCAATTCTGTGCTATGCTAGACATTGGATCTAAAGCACCAAAACTGGGCAGTTGCCCCTGGGTTCGGAAGGTCATGGGTTTGAATCCCAGGTCTGCCAGTGGCACCACTGAGGTACCTTTGAGAAAGGTATCGTCCCCACACACTGATCCCCGCTTGCTGTGTTGCTGGCAGCCCGCTGCTTCACTTGGGTGAATGTGTTAAACGCAGAAAACATTTTTGTACTGTGCTGAGTTCACATTTGACAAACAAATACTTCACATACACTGGAAGCTTAGCTAGCTTTAAAAAGTGTAAGTGTAAAATGTCCATTTGTCATACGTGAACACACCACAGCACAGCACACAGTGTGAACAGGACAAAATTGTTCTCTGCATGTAACACAAGGGAGCAGTGTGTGGGGACAGTACCTTGCTTGAGGGTACTAGCACTACTGGGATTCAAACTCACAACCAACTGATCACATGGGCAGATTAGGGCACCAGCTGTCCAGTTCTGGTGCTTGAGGGCCAATATACAGCACAGTTTGGTGATTTCCATTCTCAAACACACAGAATTTTACTGTTCGATGAGTAAGTTTGAATCCCAGTACTGCTAGTGGCACCACTGAGGCACCCTTAGGCAAGATACTGTCCCCACACTGCTCCCCAGGCGCTGTGTCAATAGCTGCCCAGTGCTTTACTTGGTGAAGGAGATTAAGGCAGAGAACAGTGTATGGGGATGGTACCTTGCTCAAAGGTACCTCAGCGGTGCCATTAATGTTACTGGGATTCAAACTCACTACCTTATGACCGCAGGGGCAAATCCTTAACCATCAGACACCCTTAAGACCCAGCAGTGAAGGTGGAGGAGCTGTTCAGGGTTGAATGTTTACAGTTTGAAGAAGGTGGTCCCCAGTTGCAGGAGTAACACATGGGGCAGTCTGTGCTCGTGGACTATCAGCACTCCCTCCACGGTCCTCCTCATTCCAATCTTCTCAAACTCCTCCCGCATCCTCTGGAACCGGGCTGCTACTGAGCTGTCCTTCTCGTACAGAGGCTCCTTCGTACCGAACGTGTAGTTCGTCAGGGGGTATCTACATCGAACAGAGACAAAGTGGAGTTAGAAACCCAGACAGACCCACAGAGCTCACTGCCCCAGCAGCTTCTGGTGCTAACAGGCTACGGCTTGCTATGCTAACGCTAGCTCCAATCGGGCTGCATTTTAACACACACTCTGGAGCTGGAGCTCATTAAAGCTGGCATGCAGAGACTCTCCCGCCGCCCGGCTGCAGGCTGTGGGGAGTGAGAGTATCTGGGTGTGCTCACAGGTTGATGGTTCTCTCCAGGGTGAGGGGTTTAGCAGGGGGGCTAATGTATTTGTTCCCAAACTGGTTCACTCCGCGCGGCCAGCCGGTGGACGAGCGGTTCGGAGGGACGACTGACATATCTCCTCGGTGCAAAACCTTAAAATCAGCTGTTTTATAGCGATTAAAAAGAAAAAAAAACAAGAAAGACAACTCGGACCCGGACCGCTCCCCAGAGAAAGACAACAGATCCGTGAAGACAGAAACACCACAATACTCTCTCCACGGCAACAAGCGGGAACACAGAACAAAAGTCCCCCAAAGTTCAAAATAAAAGACCTGAAGGGAAAAGGCCACTAATGTGAGACAGAATATTGTAGTTAGTGGTATAAATATGTAACTGCGCTATTATTATTATTATTATTATTATTATTATTATTATTATTATTATTGTTGTTGTTGTATTATTATATTATTATTATTATTATTAGTAGTAGTAGTAGTAGTACTAGTAAAAGTAGTAGTATTGTTGTTTTATTATTAGTAGTAATTTATTTTACCCTTACCATATTGATCACAGAGGAAACTGCTTGAGTCTTCTGCATTTAACCCATTCACGGGAGTAAAGCACCTCCCTAACCACTAGGCCACCAACTTATTATTATTAGTGTTGTTGTTGTTGTTATTGCTCTTGTTATTATTAGCAGTAATTATTTTCAGTAACACAAAGACACTTACAATGGTTGAGTATGTAAACATAACATACATTATTAATGACATAAACTGAGTAACCAGTGTAAAAAAAAATACACCAGTCACCATCTTTTTACAAACGTTTTCATGTAGATTTACGTCACACTTACGCACAGTTTCTGCTGCTTTCTCGGAAATGTGTTTCATGCTTAACGGATTTGTTGCATTTAACCAAAAACTCTGCTACTGATACTAACAAGCTTTTCTTCGTGTATAACATTATTAATTTATGAGATATTTATGTATTGTATGTAAATGTAACACTTTGGGAATGTGATTTCATTGATTTCATGCTTTTTACAACCTCCTGGTGATCTATGGTTATTTGCTTGTGGTTCAGGATTTTAATGGAGGAATTTTAAATGAGAAGGTGTGTGAGAAAATGCCTTAACAGAACAAGTTCTGTAACACATGAACTACCATTAGTGTGTCAGTGTGGAAGCTGCCTTGTGTAATATGCACTGTGAAACTAAACAGCAAGCTGGTCTCAGCATTTTCCTTTGCAAGGAAGTAAAAACACTGAAACTAGTCAATGCAATCAACTTTTGCACTTACAAAACCATAGGAGTTCCCAGATTCCCAGATTGCTGTAGCACATAATTAGTTTTCTTTTGTCTGCTTGTTTGTTTTAGGGAGATCAGAAGTGTTGTTTGTTTGTGGTTGGAACACCTTTATCTTGACACCTTGAATCTTTAGGCACTTTGCAGCCTCTCACAGTAAAACATTTGTTCCTATTTCTTTGAATTTGAATTAACTAAATATGCCAAAGATAAGACAATTGTATATATATCTGATGTACTGTACTCTGCAAAAGTCTTGAGCCACCCCTGTGAGTTTTATTTTAAAATGTAGTGAGTAGTCAAAATTTTGAAGTGAATGTAAAGCTCAGAATAGCAGAATAGTTACAAATCAGTTGTGTTGTTTTTAAGAGTGTTGTTTCAGAGTTAAAAAATGTAACAATAACAGATGGGGAATAACTAACAAAGTCAAAACAGATCAAATCCAGACGTCAGAACTTTAAGTAGCTCTTTGAGGAAGGATCAATATCTTTGAGGAAGTTCAGGTTTTAAAGTCTTAGAACCTCTCTGCGTCTCTGTCTCTCTCTCTGTCTCTCTCTCTCTCTCTCTCTCTCTCGTGTAAGAGAAGTGGTTTAGGAAGTGATGAGCGAGCTCTACTCAGCAGCTCCAAAGGAGCGCAGGTTTTGAGTGTAGCGACAGAGATCTGAGTTTGGATGCCACTCAAATGACTAATTTGACTTCTTGACTTCATTTCCTTAATATGGGGTGTCTCAACAACAGCTTGAATTCCACCTGTGACTCTATAAAAGGGACTTTGGGCTACAAACAGATCGGCCCTTCTGTGCTTCTGGGCTTGTGCTGTTTGGTGGGTTTGCCCAGCAACATTGCAGTGATCGTCACCATTGCTCGTCAGTGGGGCAAAAAAATAAGCTTCACTGTTAAGCTGATGCTTAACCTGGCGGTGTCTGATTCCTTGACCCTGGGCCTGGCTCCCTTTGCAGTGTTTGGCCTCCTCCACGGATGGACTCTCGGCCTGTGGCCCTGCAGGATCCTGATGTACCTGGCGTACTGTGCTATGTACGCTAGTGTGTTGACTGTCACTCTGATGGCTGGACACCACTACTATACAGTCAAGTCAAAAATTCCTAACCAGAGGGATCTGGAGAGACTGCAGAAAGGCAGGAGGCGCTTTCTCGTAACTGGACTCTGGGGTTTAGCGATCATCTTTGCCATGCCCATTTTTTTTACTCGAGGTGTTGAGGACAAGAATGGGGTTCCCCGCTGCCAGCGGAAGATTGACTTGCTTTCTGTAAAAGTCACAGTTCTTCTGCTTGAGGTCATACTGGGATTTGTCCTCCCTTTCTCCACCATTCTGATCTCTTACTGCTGCATCAACAAGACAAAGCTTCAGGGGGGTCAAAACATTCGAAAACAAAAGAAGAGGATGAGGAGGCTCGTGATCAGCATAGTCACGGCTTTCTTTCTTTTCTGGACCCCTGTGCATATCATCAACGTGATCGATGTTGCCACTACTCTGACTGAAGCTTCTTCCCCAGACGTCTATTATCATCTGAAAGTTTTCCGTAGGGCGACTGGAGATGTGAGTAAGACTCTGGCTGTGATTAACTGTTGTGTGAACCCCTTCCTGTATGCCTTTGCATTAGGAATTTTCAAGAAAAAGCAGGATAAGAAAGGAAAATAGAAATAAAAAATGAGTTGTCCCGCACGGACAAGTATTCCAAGGAGTTTTGTAATCAGTCAAAAGCTTCAAATGAGTGTTAATTAATTAGTTAAAAAAAACTGTAACATGTCCTTGATCAAGAGAAAGTCTGTGCCATTAGTTCAGCCCAAAGCGGTGGTTTTGTTTGTTTGTGTTTGTATTATTATGTGATTTTTGTTCTAATAAAGCTCTGTTGTGCACCCCTGTAGGTGTCTCTGTGTGTTCCTGCGTGTGTGTTTAGGCTTCCCATCCAGTGGGCAGCAGCTGGTCCCTAGGCCGCACTCACAAAACATACATAAAATTGAATTGGAACATAATGGGGTTTGCACATGTTTTCACAGTCCTGAAAGCTATACAGTGAGTTCTCTGTAACTACGTAGAGTTAACTATCGTGTACCTTTGAACTGGTTACACAACAACTACATCAGTTATAAAGTTTATTTTCCCCCAGTACAGTGAATGGAACAATATTCACAACACACATCTGAAAACACATTTAAACCTCATGATTGCCAGTACTATTGAACAACAGTTCAGTTTACCTCAAATTTCAACACTTTTAATCAGCAGCAGTACTCTTTGGTGGGGAAATGGGAGGCTAAACCAAACCTGTTTTGTAGACTTGGATGAAGTGTTGCATCTTTGGGGAAACTGGTGGTCTAGTGATTAGGGAGTTTGCCCTGAGATCAGAAGACCGTGGGTTCAAGTCCCTGGACTGCTAGTGTCATCACTGAGGTTCCCGCGAGTAAGGTACCGTTCCCACACTCTGCTCCCCGGGGCCCCCTGTTGGTGGCAGCCCACTGCTTCACTTGGTGAATGGGTTAAATGCAGAGAAAGAATTTCACATTGTTCACACTGTGTGCTGT
>JBBJLS010000018.1:699057-710912 GCA_037577275.1 Bryconaethiops microstoma | reverse complement strand
ATGGATCAAACACCTGTTGTGAATTTTGCCGTTAAGCTCCTTGTCAGAGAACAGCAAGTTGTGTAAAAAGTACTGAACAGTTGGACATGAGCATTCAAACGTTTAGGGAAGGTCACATTAAGTTCATCTGTAAAGGTTATTGTGCATTTTAGGTTTATCCTGACATTTCACCCGAAAGCCGAATACCCCAACCTTTTTGTGAGTAGTGCATATAAGGTCTGTATGTGTAAATGTATATAAAGTTACACAACATGTGTTTCTGACAGCAAAGTTGAGTGTACCTTCAGTGACAGATTGTGCTCTCTCTGCTCTCTCGCGAGCGTCCGTGGTGAGCACCCTGCGGGGCGACGGGGCAGGCGGTGTCTCTTTCCGAGGTGAGGGAGTCGGGGGCTCTTTCTGCTGAACTTGGGTTGGTGGTCCGGCATCTACTGCTGCTGGCTGGATGTCTGGAGAGGGGCTGGGCTGCCTGGGGGTGGGTGTGATGGTCTGGGAGGCAGCAGGGGTCTCACTGGGTGGGACCACGCTGGGTGGGACCAAGGTGGGTTTGAGGGCTGGTTTGGGAGGCAAAGGGCCTATGGGTCGTTCTGGGAGAGGCGGGCGGTCTGGACGAAGAGGCTCTGCATTGCTTCCTCTCACAGGCCGTCGGGTGTCTAAGAAGAGATGGAATAGGATTAATGAGACTGTTTTGTAACTTGACTGTAGGGACCATGCTGACCCAATTTTCTTTTATAACAAATCAGTGCTCCATCCAATTCTGATTTTCTGTTAAAGCTATTTTACTCAATTGTACTTCCTTTGCATAGAGGTGGGTGATAAATAAATGTGATCGTTTCTGTGATCAATTACATCATCAGGATATACAATACACTTTTTTGATCATATTGTGGATATTATTGGTATTTGAAGAACACTGCATTACTAGAACACTTTTTAACCACTTACAGCAGTAGGGCACATTTTCAGAAGAAGCAGTGGGGAACTATTATAAAGTGGAAAAAGACAACAGTGCAAGATCCACTTGCATTTTAACATAACTTTAAAGTAAATTTTTTTTACTAGCTTTAATTTGAAATGAGGTGTGAACTGTGTGATATACAGATCAGATCAGTATTCTGTGTGACACATACTCAATAATAAATTACTGGATCTGGAGCAAAAAAGTGAATCAGTACATCCCTCAGAAAACTCAGCAATCAAAAACCAGGGCTGTAGCTCACCTGAAGAGGTGGACATTGTGCGAGGCTTCGTGTAGGTGGGCGGAGGCTCTGGTTTGCTGTCCAGTATTGCCCCTAAATAAAACCAAAAATGCAAGAAATATTCAGACATAAGCAATAGCTCTTGAGGGAAGAACTTATACATTGTCAGTGCAAGATCTGAACAAACCAGCTGACAAAGATTTTTCTTAATGATTTACAAGCTTATCTAAACAAATGTGGCTCTATGCAATTTACAGTGTGTCACTGTGAGCCTTATGGGCACTGTTTCCAGCAGCTAGGAAACCATTTAGTGGGTGGAACTCTATCCTGCTTTTTAAGTGTTTTGGCTCCATTTTGAAGAACACATTTTCAAGACTGCAAACTGTGTCATCTAGCTCACTTTTGCCTCTGAAAGGTATTAGATCCAACACTGCAATAGCTTTTGGCACCCAGCGATATTGAAGCTATTCAGTGGGGCGTCAAACAACTGCTTGATGGGGCATTTTTTGTCCTACCAGACTATTACTGTGGTCATCTTTATTTCCAGGTCTGACATTGTTCTATATACAACAGAGAAGGTTTATTTCTACTGGATGGCACACCTGCCCTTAGATTAGGCTCTGGGGTTGAAAATTATGGTTTCCTCAGACCACATCCTTCATATACACAAACACAGCAGACTGCAGGGAATCTCAGTGATCCGTCCTGACGGTTATGTGTGACCCCTGAACTCTGGAGGTCATCTGGGGTTTTTAGTATTGGCATTCAGAAGTGCAGTCATGCTTTATGAGAGCAGCAGGTCAGAACACTCCACTTTATTAAGCCATAAGCCATCTCCTGTTCAATAGACACACTGGATAAGCCACAAATTGCTTCAATATGCTGGGCTGTCTCAATCAGAGCTATGTAACACTGTGCCCAGAGATCCTGCGCAGTCTAGCTCCAGATCTAACACAGCTGGTTCAGCTAATCAAGCTCTTCTAGAGTTTTAAAGCCAGACACTTGATACCAAAGCTTGAGGACGAGTACATATTACGAACTGGCACTGGGATCCTGTCGTAGATATTATTTTCCTTTCTAAACTATTTTAAGAACATCTATGCTGAAAAAAGGACAAAACCATCTTATTTGATTCAAATGTGTGCAATATTCTCAATAAATGAATTGGGAAATGAATAAAATATGTAACAAACACAATGACTGACAGTACATACGTACATACATTCTGGGTGGGTTTCCCAGAATAGGGCTTAGCCTATGAGTGAAATTTTTTTAACACCGCACTTTTAGACTTGACTTAATTCTTGCTACTTAAAAGCCCTTATAACATTGCTGTATTTTAGTTTTCATTCATGTAGAAACTATTTATACTCATTATAACTATTTGAACCAATAAATTCAGCGTAAAGTGCTAAAAGCAGACAGATAAACCAATTTTAACTAAATATATGGGTTTTTTTTCAGTTATCACATTGCAGATGTAAAGCACACCAGTACGGGTCGAAAACGAAGGCCCTAACAACACTGGTGCCCCACAAGGATGCTAACATTTGTCTCTCTATGCAGCACAAGTCACATCTAATATCCTCCGAGCGCGCCGCCTGAGACCGCCACCACCACCGCGCGCAGATCTGCCAATGCAGCACATCTCCAAATGCAGCAAAAAATCTCCAGTTACCAGCATGGAAAGCTCTGTGCTACAGCGATGATGCTGATGATGAAGATGATGAGGAAGAGGAATAAGAGAAGGGCCTTACCCTCTGAGTTGGCTTTCCTCAGCTCCTCGTCTTTGCTCTGTAAGAGGATAACACAGCTTTAATTGAAATGTCTGCCACTGCATAATCCCTCATTCACCAAGGAACCTTTTTACCTTGTGCAGATTAAGTGATGTTTCTGATATTGTGTTTGTAGCTAAGAGGGCGGATATTACAAGGCAAGGCTGCAGTTAGACAGCACAGATCAGATGGCAGTAAATGATTTATGGTCAATAATGAATGAGGGGGAGGGGGGTTCCCGAGTGTTAAAATGTCTCTTAGATTTAGTACAAAAAGACAACGTTATTTGTTGAGAGGAACTGTCGGTCGATACATCCATGCAAAGAAAACAGTAAAATGTAATGGGAAGACCTACGATGTGAGTGGAAGACTAATCACTCTTGTAATTCAATTAGTACACATGGTTAAACAGGGACTGATAAAGCTCAATAATAGTGTCCCATGCACACTCACACACCTGGCTCTTTTTGGAGTCGGACGGCGGTGTCTTGGTCACCCCCATGCGGTGAAGCATAACATGAAGCCGCTGTTCGAAACTGGATGAGCTTTCAGACGAGTGCTTCTAAAAAGGGAGTAGGTGTGACTAAAATGACAAGGGTTACAGGGAGCATTTTTCTACAAATAACAGCAAATGTGTCTAAGGACAGTGTGAAAACAAGCTTGCCACTTTTTAATGATAGTGACACTGCCCTGGAGTGAGTCACATACTAAACAACTGTGGGCAGCTGGCACTGTCTTAAACATACACTGTCAAAATCATCAAAGGCTGCATCCTCCAATAACCTCAGTTGCTAGGCTCAGTGCCACACACGTGTTCATCTGGCGAGAGAGGTGTTCTTTTAACAAGGCAATCTAATATACAGTCTCATATATAGTTTAATGTGTTCTATTATTTTCTGGCTCTAGTAATAAGGGCAACTTATGATGCATAAGAGCCACTACTGATAACCAGACCACAAATGAAATCATTTCTGTACCAGTCCCGATCCTAGACTCTGGGGCGTTCAAAGTAAAGAATCCCATGCAGTATCACATGCACTTAACACTGAGCTGGTGTCCTTTTTTCCTCCTCTTCCAGTTTTTCTTTGATTTGTGGTGACCAGGAAGGAATGTGTGTTTCACTGGACTGATGGTTACACCTAATGTATGGTGTTGCTGTTGGGCAAAAACCTTGTATCCCAGGGCTTCATTTTCATTTTCTGTTGGTCACTCTTTACATCTGTCTATTAGTTTCACAGATATTGAAGCATGAGGCACATGCCAAGGAGCAGAGAAGAGTATAACCAAACCATAGTTGGTTGGAGTGCTGTTTAGTCTAAAAACTGTCACCCAGCCATAGTCAGTAGCCTGTTCATAGCACATCATCTATTATAACAACAGATTTTGGGAAATGTACTCAACAACAGGAAAATCTGAGCACACACTCCTAGGTTTATTTCTCTCTCTATATAGGAAACATTTAGGTTCACTGGTCATTTTGGATGGTAAATAAAGTGCCTGTAGACAAAGCAACATCTGATTTCTATCACTATCAATGTTAAGATGTTTAAGTCAATGCCAAACTTCCACTTCAAATCGAAGTTTTAATTTACATCTGAGCAATTAAATTCTGCTAAAATAATTTTAAAAAAAAACAACAGAATGCTGAACAACACTGGCTAAAGCTGGGGAGCCCAAACCTAGTTGGGAAGGCCGGTGTCCAGCAAAGTCTGGTAGTTCCTTTTTCAAAAACACTCACTAAACCTGGCAAATAACAGGTGAGTGGAATCAGGTGTGATTGAGCAGGGCAATCACCAAAGTGTGCTGGACAGATGCCCTCCAGGACCGGAGTTCGAGACCCCTGGGCTTAAGCAATGAGTGGCATTTTGAAATTGGTCATCTAAACTACTGGTTAAATCATACTATCCTGTCTTGGGCTACTTTTCACATAAAGCTGCGTTTTATGTCTCTGCTGACTGAGCCCTTGGAAAATGTCCTCAATAGCCTTTGTGGGTTTTTTTTAATCAATATAAATTAGTCATATATAGACATAGGTGCAGCCGTAAATAAAGCGAGATGATATTATTAGCAGCAACAGAAGATGTTTAAAATGTATTTTCAACACCTTGCTTAATATTTAACACAAGAAGAGGCAGGGAAACTCTACACAGTGACATCATTACAGCACTACCTCATTCCTCTCCTGAAACGCTTATCAGTGCGTAGAAGGCAGTAAAGTGATAAAAGTACCTACAGCTGAACTGCACACATATGCACTCATTTTATGCCATTCTCTAATACCCACCAACAACATTATCTTACCTTGGCCTGTATGGCTGCAGCGTCCTGCTCTGGCTCCAGCCCTGTAAGCAAGATGAGGGACTGAGATTTACCCTCCCGGAGCGAACGGCGCGTAGGCTTGGGCCTCCTCTCCCCATCAGGGGTTCGGCTCTTCTCCAGTGTTCGGCTCTTCTCCCGCTCTGAGGGCAACACAGCTGCTACCGGGCTGGGGGTTTTGGTCGGGGAGGTGGGTGCAGCAGGGGACAGTGCTGGGACCTCTTCGGTGTTGGTAGGCGAGGAAGCAGGGGGAGTGGGGGTAGAGGCAGGAGCAGCTGACGGGGCGGGGACGGGCATGAGGAGAGGTGAGGGACCTCTAGGTGCCATTTTGTCATCTATGGCTGGTACTGTGAGGACTGTGTCTGTGATAGAGGGCATGGGAGTAGTAGTGAGTGCCTTGACAACGCTATCCTCCTCTGCTTTCTCTTTCTCCTTCTCTTTCTCCTTCTCTCTCTCTCGCTCCTTCTCCCTCTCCCTTTCCTTCTCGCGTTCTTTCTCGGCCCGTGCCGCCTCCCGGAGGGGTCGGATGAGGTCTGCTATTGAAGTCTTTTTGACCTTTCCCTCCGGGCCACCCTCGCCCTTGGATCCTCGACCAGCACGGACCTTCTTAAAGGCAAAAAAGTCGCCAAACTTCTTCTTAATGTTTTTGGAGGGGGCTGTGGAAGGTGTGGGGGTGGTGGTGGTGGTGGTGGTGGTGGCGGTGGCGGTGGCGGTGGCGGTAGGAGGGGTGGTTGTGACACACGTGGACTCTGCAGGCTGTGCTTTATTGAGGGGCTCCTCCCTCTGGTGCTTTCTGAACGTGAGCAGAGGAGAGGCATGAGGGGAAATGAAGTCTATTGGCAAGGATGTTTCTCTATTAGTGCAAGCATTATTAGTGCAAGTTCATCAGATGCATAAAATAATATGCATGTTCTCTTTACAGATGTACATTATATGTGCAAAAGGATTCAGACATTTCTTCTTATTAGCTTAACCAACTACTTTAAACTGCACTCATTGCTGATGCAGGGACAGTTAAACGGGATGTTCCAAAGGACACACAAGCTACAATCATGTGCAATGCTAAGCATTAGCAAAAGGGTATACAGCTCGCCGATATTGGCCTGGGGCACAGATTTTGATTTGCTTGAAGTGATGAGGCACCAAACACCTGTAGAATGAATTTAAGCACTGCTTCTGAGCCTGAAATGATTGCCCAATATCAGTACCTGACCTCAGTAAAACCTCCTGTGGCTAATTGAAATCAATACTGACTAGTTAGCTCATCTGATTTATTTTGTTCTAACAACTGTCCCATTATAGATGCAGACACCCTCTTCTTCAACAAAACAAGGTATAAGTCAGTAACAAGTTGAAACCATTTCCCATGCTCCCACTTGCAATTATGACTTGAGGTGATGTTCAGATGTAACTTTTAGGTTGGAAACTCATATTTCACTGAGGCCAATAGCACATGAAACCAGTGTAAATCCCATCAGTAATTATAAAAAACATTAAATCAAGCACTTTTCCAGAACTCTAGACATTGTTACTGCAGTTAGGGATTAGACTAACTTTGATTTTAGATGATTTAGAAAGAAATATGGGACAAACAGACGTCTGGATCCTTTAGGACATACAGAACATGTGATAAAGATCTGAACAAATGCAGAGGTAATCAGTTCTGTGGAGGGTTCAGTACAGTTCAGCGATTTCCCTACTCAAACACAACTTAACAGATGAGTTGAAGCAGGGTCCAACTTTCTTCCATGGGTTTGGAAGTCATGTTGTGTGATAATACTATAAAGCAAACACCCTAAACATAACTATAAGTAGAAGCAAAGCTAGCAATGTAGAACTGTAGAAACAGACTGTAGAGCCAATGTTAGAGTGCTAAGTGGGAACTGCAAAGAGAATGTGATGAAATTAGGTGCATTTCAGGGGTTAGTCGAGATGGAGGGAGTCATGAAGGCCCAAATACTTTTTACAATGGTCATAGCTCAAGATGTTTGAGAACCACTGCTCTACTCTGACTGTTCTTCATTTCTTGTATAAATTGATCCATTATGTTCATCTATAATGTGGCTTTAGGCAGGCAACATAATGTACATAATGTTGCCTATTTCACTGAATTTCCTGCTTTTTATTTTGGTAGCAAGAATGGGCAAGTTAGTTATAAACTACAGTATTTTCCAATATCTAATATGAACATATTAATAATAATATGCAACATTATTACTAGGGGTGTGCCGATCTGATATTAGTATGTGTATTTTTCCGATACAGGTCAAAACCACTAGATTTGATATTAGAAAAAGCCTGAACTATTACGTACATGTTTAACTACACTTTGGGCAAAACGCTGTAATAAGAGTAACACAGATGAACAGCAAGGCTGTGTCTCAAATGGTTCCGCACTATGTATGAATTACAATACAGGCTCCTGCGTAATATGTTTAACATAGAGCCCTTGGTGATGCAGTAATGTATGCCGAACTCCATAAATGGACAAACTGTGAACTATATGAATGTAGAAACTTGATTTTTATAACTTACATAGCGCACTCTAGAGGAAGCAGATAGCCATTTCAGTTTCAAAGTGCACTCAGTGCATTGTTAACCACTTGTATTGTTTAAGAGAGGGAAAAAGACAGTATAAGACTGGTGTGGGTATCAGCAGTAGCTCAAGGTTGTGGTATCAGTTTCGGTATCAGACATGAAAAAGGGGTATTGTGTCACCCCTAATTATTACATATGTGTTTACATGAACAAGCCCTGCTCAGACCTTTCTTAGTTGTATATAAGTGTACCTTTGGCTGGTATAGTGGGCTAATGTGACAAATAGAGCAGTTAAGACTGTTTAGTGCAACCGGCCCCAGGTGCGTGTGAGCAGGGAAATCACCAAACTGAGCTGGACACCGGCCCTCCAAGTCTGCAACTGAATACCCCTGCACTAATGACTAATGATAGTGGTACATTTCGATAGGATTACTCACAGGGGGTCATCAGGGATGATCTTCTTGGTGAAGAACTCCTCTACGCCCTCGTCCACCCTCCCCATGTTCTCATTGGCTTCATTCTCACTCTCAGCTGCCTGCTCCTACACACATATACACACCCACACAGAAAACAAATGCAAGGTCACTCACTGAAACTGACAGATCATTCAAGGTTGACGTGAACGCAGAAATCTGATCCTTACCGGCCAAAACCTTAAGCTGAAAAACATGGCAGAAATGACAGAACACAGCCACTCTGAGCAACACTTTTATCTATTTCAGTTCTTAGAGTGGGTTACTGAAGGATGTTCTGTATGCTACTTACATCCACATATCATATTCTCCATATTCATATGCCGATTTGTACTGCTCACACACTTGCACGCATGCACACACACATTTGCAGATTACAGCAATGACTTTGGTTAATAGGCAGGGTTGGTTTTATGTTAACAGTGATTGTGTCCTCAGGCGCATCTGTCTCTATTGTCCCAAGAGAACCCAGCCCCACGCTTTCTCCCAGTCTGATCCCCCTTCTCCTAATGCATTTAGACCCCTTAAATACACTCACACATTGCACACAGGCACACAGAGAATGAGGGCACGCTTGCTCATCACTAGCGATTGGTGTATGTATCATGTAGCCACGACAGTAACTCAATAACAGAAGGAGCCATCTTTAGCATTGAATTAGGCTAAATTAGGCTTAATACAACATCCCCACGCTGTTCTTAGCAAGCAAACAGTATGGCTGATGAGAGTTACTTGTTCTCAAGCTTAACAAGGTGTTCCACTACAATATAGGATTTTGTCAATAGCTATGTTTCTAGAAACATTTTCACGTTTTAGAAGACGTGTAAAGAAAATGCATAAATTTTTTTGCAATTTGTCCGCTAAAAATTTTGATGACATTCATAAAATATTACTGACAATTTTCTTTGGTGTTAGATTTTTGTAAATGTATGAATCTGTAAAAATACACATCATTGATGAAAAATGAATAAAAAAATGCAAGTCAAAGAGTCCTTTGGATGGAAATATGGCTATTGATTGTTTCTATGAATTACAATACTGACATGACATTTTCAAATAGATAAACTAAGATTAGGCTGGTTATTCTTGGACCAGACCAAAAGAAATTAGAGATTTTGGAGGTAACACTGAAATGAGGGGCTATTTTTGTTTGGCAGGAGAGCTACAAAACAACTTGTTCCAGCTAATGTCTGCCAAACCTGATGACCCCACCTCTAAGTGCTAAGGTATTCATACATAGGTGAATATTTACATCAGAGTGAATAAATTCCTATGTTCCAAAAACAATACCAGAGTGTCTTTTGTCTATTTGAGTCTCCCTGCATAGACTCTCAGGGCCTTCAGGCAGAGTGGGCATTACAGGCAGGAGGTAGAAAAAGAAAGACAACGAGAGAACGAGAGAGAGAAGGGGAGCGAGAGAGACAGACAGAGAGAGAGGGAGAGAAAAAAAGAAAGAGACAGAAAGAGGGAGGGAGAAAGAGAAGGAGAGAGAAGGAGAGAGGGAAAGAGAGAAGGAGAGAGAAAGAGAGGAGAGAGAAAGAGAGGGAAAGAGAAAAGGAGAGAAAGAGAGAGGGAGAGGGAGAGGGAGAGAGACAGGGAGAGATAGAGACCACTGCAGAGCTATAGCAACCTTATGCAAATGGAGCGCCACACGCCGCATGAGAAATGGATTATAAATCATTTAGTGTCTGGTGGCCAATCAGAGCGCATGGCTCCTCATCACTCCACTGCATCCTCAAAAAGAGGAGGCGGCACGGTAGAGAGGTGTTTCCCACACATTCTTTCACGCACACACACATTCTCGCACACAGTGGACATAAAACACACACACACAAACACACACACACACACACACAGGATAAACAAATGTATATATATGCACGTGTTATGATTTGCTAATTTTTCTTGATAACACATTCAATTTAAACAACCCAATCTCCTGCCTGTAAGAATGTGGAAGTAACTGTACTGCATCAATTATGTTTAGCACAGACCATATACACAACACTAAAACCAGTGAAAGATGATGTGAATAATATACTTTTTTTGTCATAGTGGCACATGTCAAGCTGTGGTGTATATTAGGAAGCAAACGAACATTTAATTTATCATTCACATTGGGCAAGCATAACGATCTGAGTAACAAGGGCCAAATGGTTATGGCTAGACAACTAGATCAGAGCATCTCAAAAATATAGTAGGTCTTGTGGGGTGTTTCCGGTACGCAGTGGTTAGTACGTAATAAAAGTAGATAGATGCCCAAGTGTCTGGTTTACTGTAGTACAAAAATTGCTGAAAAAGTTCATGCTGGTTATAATAGAAAGTTGGGGCTTCATAGCCGCAGACCAGTCAGAGTGCCCATGCTGAGCCATGTCCACTATCGAAAGAATCTACAATAGCCACATGAGCATCAGAACTGGACCATGGAGAAACAGAATCATGTTTTTATATCATGTGGACATTCAGGGATGTGTGTGTGCATGTGTATGTCTTACCTGAGGAAGAGATGGAACCATGATGTGCTACAGGAAGAAGTGTGATGCTCTGGGCAATGTTCTACTGGGAATCTTGGCATTCATTTGGATGTTACTTTGGCATGTACCACCTACCTAAACATTGGTACCCCTCTGTACCTTTTCATGGCAATGGTATTACAGTAATGGCAATGGCCTCTTTTAGCAGGACCATGCACCATGCCAACCCACAAAAATCATTAAGGAGCTGTTTGTGGAACAATCAAGGTGACGTGGCCTTGAAAATCTTCAAATGTCAATTCCGTCAAATATCTGTGGAATGTGCTAGACAAATAACTACATTCTATGGAGGCCTACCTTACAACTTAAAGGCCTTGGTGCCAGACAGTCCAGCACACCTTCAGAAGTATTGTGCCTCAACAGGTCAGGGCTGTTTTGGCAGCACGAAGGGACCTGCATAATATTTTGCAGGTGGTTCTAATGTTATGGATGATCTGTGTTTGTAATAAAATAGCCACACCTGAGACGCCATATTAAACATGCTCAATTACTGTCTGTGTGTACGTTACCCTTTAAACACACCTATACCAAAACACTTCTAGTAATCTAAATAAAAAATGCTGCTAATACGCAATTATTTGAAGACAATGATCTGTGACAAAGATGTTCCTGCACAAGAAGGGCTCCTGATCTGAGACCAGTTTTACCATTTGCCTCACATTAGGAAGTCTAGGCCTCGGACAGGAGAGGGTACTTGAAGATCTGTGGGAGTGAAACCGAACCAAGGCTGTGATCAAAGGCATGTGAGATATAGCTTCGGGAGGAGATATTCATGGGGAGTGCCCCCCCCCCTTAAATTTTAGAAAGAGTAACAGAGAGAGAGAGAAAGAGAGGAGTGAACATTGTGTTCTTTTTTAAAATAATGGCTTCCCTTGTCTCAACTAGTGCATAGGGAAAAATATGCCAGTTAACATGCAGACTATCTGTTTCTACTAATTTCAGAAAGTATAGTATACACCCTGTTCCAAATTATTATGCAAATGATATTTTTCTCATTTATCTAAATAATTGATGTAAACAACA
>JBBJLS010000018.1:655933-695668 GCA_037577275.1 Bryconaethiops microstoma | reverse complement strand
GAAATATAGGGGTGCAGGGAGAGAAACGAGAGAGAGAGAGAGAGAGAGAGAGAGAGAGAGAGATAGAAAGAGAGAGAAAGAAAAAAATGAGGAGAAAAAGAAAGAGAGAGAGAGAGAAACATTGCTGAGGTGAAAATATGGTATAAGAGAAATGCTTATGCAGCTAGCTACCACAAAGGCAGGTGTAGATGGGATATTGTAACTGGGACACACACACATACTCACACCCAAAAAGCAAGTCACTTTTATTCCATCACCCCTTCCCCATATTACAGTCACTAGCCTCTCCCTCAGGCACCACCTGTCATTGTATTTCTTTTAGCCAAATGCCTCACAATATGGACACACACACATGCCCATAGATCACGGGGCAAGAAACACACACACACACACACACACACACACACACACACACACACACACCCCCAGGTGGTCTGAGGCAGCAATTCCAGTGTTCCCATCCTCCCTTCCACATCCCAGCAGAAACGGAGGAGAGGAGCTGTTCTCTCCAGAGACTCTGATCTGACAAAGCCATCCTGCTTGAATGCACACTGAGCCCAGAGACACACTCACACACACTCACTCACACCCAAAGATAGTCATTGAAAAGACATAAAGTTAACCATGATTCAGCTCTACTGTTACACCCACAGGTATCCATGGCGACAGAGCAATATAAACCTTGCAACTCAGAACACCAACACAGAGGTAACCGTGACGACCTACAGCGCACCGTCACACCTCACTGTCATGTCCAGCATATCAATGTGCCAGCAAAACAGCAATGGGGGATTTGGGGGAAAATATATCACATTATAATTAAATATCTGATGGTCTGGGTATATTTATCACAGTACAGTACATTTAATTTACAAATAGATAGAAAAACAAGGAGTTTATTAGTGTAGGTAATAATCTTACTACAGTCACATCTAAACACTGCAGGACATCTCAAACATTTTTATTGTGCAAAACATCAAAAACAGGCTTGAATAATACATGGCTTCTTCTTCCCTTTTAAATCATCTATTGAAAATCATTTACAAACACTGACTATTAACTAGAAAAAAAAAACCTTAAACTTAAAATCCGAACTGTAGATGAAGATGCAAAATTATTAAAGACAAAGCAAAGTGTGCTAAAATACTTCTAGACTGAGTGTAAGCTGTTTCGTCATTAGAGGATCTGGTAGTGTAAAGCAGGTACTGCACATGTTTGTGGTAGACCAGTATAAAAGTAATAACAAAACCCTTATTTTAAACAGTATACATATATACACATCAATACACACACACACACACACACACACACACACACATATACTACCACAACTACTACAATGTTGATAGTCATAACATAAGGTGGTGGCCTAGTGGTAGGATACTTGCCTCTGGACCAAGAGGTCATGGGTTCAAATCCTACCTTCAGCACCACCACTACTGGGTTCCTGAGCAAGAGGAGACCAAGGGAGACTGTCCCCTGTAGTTAGGGAATGGAAGTCGCTTTGGATAAAAGCGTCTGGTAAATGTAAATAATTGTAGATGCACATTATATATTAACAATGAGAGGATTTGATTAACATGTTCTGGGAAGAGGTAAGAGTCATAATTTAAAAGACTATTTCAAAACCAATTCTACTGGACCCTAAGCTTATTCTGCTGGGTTTATATCCAATAAATATGAACAGGCGTTTATAGACCTCAGCTTGCTTAATGCCAAAAAATGTATTGCATTATTATGGAAATGGTTGAGACAGATGTTGTCAGGCCTACCATTAGAAAAGAAAAGGTACATATTGAAGGCTAAACAGCATATATTTGAACGTATATGCTGACCCTTTATTAAATATGTAGAGGAATCAAATTTAACAGACAAACTAATTGAATGACTAATTGCTGTGGGTTTCCAGGACTGTGACCATTACTAATACTTCCTTTTTCTTTTCCAATTTTCTCCCAAACACCCGACATTTTTCAATATATTATTTAATAGGATTTAACAATTTAAAAGCAGGAGAAGCACGTTGGCTGATGTTCTTTATGTGATTTTGATTTGTATTGTGTTGTTTTCTTATTTTAATAAGGCAGCAATTCTTTGTTGTATGATATATCATAGGAATATCTAAGGATGTATATCTTATCACTGCTTAAAAATTCAAATAATGATATTGTGGGGAAAAAAGTGAGAGGATTAACCAAATATTAGGCTACAAAAACTACATTAAATACTAAAGCACACTACATTATTGTGTACACACATGAACTGTCATTGATGCATGTATGTGTGTGTATTCAGTCCAAATGTTGCTTATTAGTCAACCAGAATTTGGCATTTGCCTGTATCTCTCACTCTTGCATAAATTTTTCTTTGTGCTTTTGTAAATTGTTGATGTTAGAATGACACCTTTCTAAAATAGTAACATTGCAGAAAAAGAAAAGAGATTAGCCACAGCATCATAACAGGTGAAATGATGTTGATTACCTCGTTACAGTGTCACCTGTCAATGGTGGGATAAACTGGGCAGTAAGTGAGCGGTCTGTTCTTGAAGTTGATGTGTAGGAAGCAGGAAAATCGGAAAATTGTAAGGATAGGAATGACTTTGACAAAGGCCAAACTGTGATATGTAGATGTGTGGATCTCCAAACTGGCAGGTTCCTAGTATGCAGTAGTCAGTACTCACCAAACGTAGCCCTAGAAAAGACAACCAGCGACAAAGCCATGGGTGCCCAAGGCTCACTGTTGCATGTCAAGACTGTTCATGCAGCACAAATTGCTGAAAAGTTATTGCTGGTTATGATAGAAAGGTGTCAGAGCACACAGATCACAGTGTGCTGCGTAAGGGGCTGCACAGCTGCAGACCAGTCAGAGCGCCCATGCTTAACCATGTCCACCACCAGTAGCACCTACAAGGGGCATGTGAGCATCAGAACTGGACAATGAATCAATGATAGAAGGTGGGCTGGTCTGATGAATTGTGAACAATCATATGTGTGTGTGTGTGTGTGTGTGTGTGTGTGTGTGTGTGTGTGTGTGTGTGTGAGTGTGTGTGTGTGTCGCCTCTTTCGGCAGGATAATTCTTTCTCTCAGGGTATTCTTTCTCTCCGGGTTGCCCTGAGGAGGATGGGTTCCCGTTTTGAGTCCTGGTTCCTCCCGAGGTTTCTTCCTCAAGCTGAGGGAGTTTTTCCTCGCCTCTGTCGCCTTTGGTTTGCTCAATAGGGGCTCGGACCTGGACTCTGTAAAGTTGCTTTGTGACAACTTGTTTGTAAAAAGCGCTAAATAAATAAAATTGAATTGAATTGACATTGCAAAAATGGTTCATGAACAAGTTCGAATCGAGCATCTGTGGGATGTGCTGGATAAACTAGTACAACCCATGGTGGCCCCGCCTCACAATTTACAGGATTTGATGAACTTGAGGATTTGAAGATCTGATGCTAACACTTCAGTGCCAGTAACTACAGCACACCTTCATAGGTCTTGTGGAGTCCATGCCTCAACAGGTCAGAGCTGTTTTGCTGGCACAAGGAGGACCACAATATCAGGTATGTGATTCAAATGTTATGGCTGATCTGTGTATTATGGAAGTTAATGCAAAAATATTGAATTCTAAGTCATTTTAGACCATTTATCACTAAATTTTGACATAATGTGAAGGACACCTGATGTTTCAAAAAATAAAAAAATATATAAATGTTTATAAAAATGATATAAAACAAATATATAGTTATGTTTCAACAGCACCAATATATATACTGTATATTCGTACAATGAAGGGGACATATTATGCAAAATAATATGTTATAGTTATATCTTTAGTTATAATAGGTCGATCTTTAGTTATAATAGGTCTATTGGCTATACAAAACAGGTTCATGAAGTTCTTTGTACAAAATCACTCTCACATAAAGAGATCTCACCAGCTTTATTCTTGACAGTTTCAGGCCCTTTCAAAATGAGCCATTTAAGAGCGCTGTCACTTTTATGCAAATAAGCTGTTGCTGGCCACGCCCCACCCATCCCATGCTAATGCTGCACGTTTAACACAAGTGAAACAGGCGCTATCCAGGCCTATATGTTCGACACCGAGTCGGACCCGGAGCCTGATGAACACAACACTTCATGAGTGACTTGCCTTTGCCTGTAGCCGCAGCGCTCGGTGTCTTATACGTGCTCGTAAAACCAGCAGACAAAAATGGTGGATCTTCAACTAATCTAATGGGTGGGGGCTTGACAGATGAGGGGTGGTTCGATGCAAATTTCCCCATTATGACGTCACAAGGGGGGGCCGTCTAAACGGCTCATAGAAGCACATGATTCCTGACACTAAAATATTTCAATCGATTCACAGAAAACGGATGGATGTTTTTTTTTCGCGCTTGGAGTGTTTGTAGGAGCAGTAGAGACCCAAATGAAAATACAAAATAATGCAAAAATATGTCCCTTTTAATATTTACACTGACCAGGATATAAACTGAAACAGTATCTTCCCAGACCTTTATTATTACAACAAGTGACATGTGAAGTGTTAACAAGCAAAGGCATGCCTACAAGCTCCTACACTTAGCATGGCCACGAGACCAGCACCAATCACTATGGCAACCATCCGACCATTCACTAACCAGGAAATATAGCCATCAGCGCAAGAGACAGATAACGTAGGAAGGGCACAATAAACACAGTCGAGCACACAATGACACCAGTATAGACGTAATAATGGACACAAGCGAATTTCCCACTAATGACTGGTGTCTATTAAATCCATTACTCTCGTGTAGTGATAACAACGAAGCTCTGAGCGTGAAAGAGTCTGGACAAATACATTAATGACACAGATATGGTAAAAACACTGACTGGATCTGACTGACTGACAACCAACACACACAGAGCCACAGCCACACAAACACAGACCCCCACGCCCACCTCCCCACACACAAAGTCACGCCACATAGACCATCCCCACCACAAGCGGAGCACCTTCTTCCAAGCATTTCATTCAAGCTGACAGAGCTCACACAGAGAACATGGGAACCGTAACACATACTGGTAATATTAAACACCAACACACCACCTCCACTATCAGATCCAACCCGAACCTCAGACTGCAGTAGATGCTGCTTTTGACAACCCAGTCATTTAAAAGAATGACACACACAAATGGTGACTGGCGAAAAAAATCTGATTCAGATCCCACACCCTGACACTATATTGTTGAACAGAGTGGACAAACAGATCCACCATTGGTGATGGCAGAAACAGAGAAAAAATGAGATCAACAGAGGAAGAGTGAGGGAAGGGAGAAGCAGAAATATACAGAGAGAAAAACCTTCCTTGATGTAGGAACATTAATAATTGAGATGGTACAGCAGTCACACCGAGAGGACCCGTCCACAATCACTGAGGAACGACCGTGCCCTGTTCTGACAGCGCGCGTGCACACACACGCACACGCACACACACACACACACACACACACACACACACACACACACACACACACACACACCGCCCAGCTGGGAATCACAAACATACAGAAAAATGGCAACAAAAAATAAAAACCTACAGTGTCTATGGCCACAGCAGCCACGTTTCTTTCGCACTTTCTCCCTCTCTCCAAGCCGAGCATCACTAACATAAAGACAGGGAGGATACAGAGAAAAAACAGAAATAGAGAGAGAGAGAGACCCTGAAGCTGCTGCACATTCCACACACACACACAGACACACACGCACGCACACACATACACACACTGCCTTCTTTGCCACTGCTGCTGCAGCTGCCTGCAACAACCTGAGCACCGCCATCTCCCTCCCCCTCTCTTTCTTTCCCTGTCCCTGTCTCTTTCCATCCCCCAGCATCCTCACTCTCCTTCTATCCCCTTCCTTGCCCTCTCCTGCCTCCATCTCTCTCTCTCTTACTCTCACTCTTGCTCTCTGCATCCCTGTCATCTTCCAAGTCCCTCTGCTTGCATCCCAGCCTCTCCCTCTTTTTCTCCCTGTCTCTCTTTTTTCTTCCCCTTACCTGAGGCTTGCTGGGCGGTTGCCTGTTGCGGCGGTTTGGTCTGGGCCGTGTGCGAGTGTAGTGCCTCAGCGTTTGGCCTTCGATGGGCAGGTCCATAGGGGGCTGAGTAGACGTGGGCTCCGGACACCGGGGCTCTGTGCTGCTGCTGCCCGCCACCGCTCCACAGCCAGAGCCGGCAGGCTCCGCCCCCCTCCACTGCCGGGTGGGGTCCAAGGCCCTGGCCCCGCCCACGGCTGCTGTGACAGACAGGCTGGTTACCAACGCCGAAGAGAACGACAAGCTCCGCCCCCTCTCCTCAGTTGTTAGCCTAGAGCCCCAAGCCCCTCCTCCCTCTCTCTCCCTTGCCCGCTCTCTCTCACGCTCTTCCGCCTCCTGCTGGGAATGCGCACTCGCTCGAGCCTGCTGCTCGCCTTCCCCTTCCAACAGACCTGCAGCGAGAGGAGGGAGAGAGAGAGAGAGAGAGAGAGGGGAAACAGCAACACATAGAGATAATGAGAAAGGACCATCCAGAATATACTGTGCTTATCTAAACAGAGGCCTGGAGGAAACAGTTTTGAAAGATAGGTAGAAAGAAAAGGATGCGAAATAGAGGGAGCTATAGAAAGGCACATCGCATCAAAGTCAAAATGAGAGCGTGATGGCAGATGAGGGGAGAAGGGACCGACAGAGATGGCAGAATATATGGTAAAGAAAGACAGGATGACATGATTGCAGATTCAGGGAGGCCACAGCACAGAGGCAGACTCTAGGTGGAGTAACTGAGCTTTACAAGGCACTCAGAAAAGACACAGGGAGAGACAGAGAGAGGGGGGAAGAGGCAGGAGGAAGGGGTGCAGCGCCCTATTTGTAAGCCAAGCTGGGATCCTCCATCCCGCTCTCCCTTCTTTTCTGCCTGCCTTTATCTCTGCCTCTATCTCTTTCCCAATAAGAGACTCAGTGGGCTGCGATTAAAAGGGCTATGCTCCAGTTAGCCGCAGCCAGCCGCCCAGCCCACAGCTGATTTTCATTTATTTATGTATTTATTTTGGTCAAAGGAGCCTCAGACTGCCCCTCCAAACTTGTTTTGTCACTGTCAGTCCCCTCCCCTCCATTATAGAAGCTATAACGAGGCAGTCAGACAGGCAGAGGGAGTCCCAGGAGACGAGAAGGGGCATCCCCGCCTCAAACACAAATCATTCACCCTACACACACACAAGCCTCCAAAAAGATGTCAGAACATCCATTCACGTACACACACAGATGCATATAAGGATACGCATTTGAGTATGCAGTGTCCTTGATCTAACTTATTCAGCTGTCTATTTAGGAGAGCAAGAGACTGAAAGGTAGCGTGTAATTTCCCTCAGTAACGTGCAGACGACACAGCATAGCACGTTCTGTCTCCATAATTGTGATTTTAAGAACATACTGTAGCTCAGGTAATTCAGCACTACACAACTATATGACCCAACAGGGTCTTTCCTTTTGTTTTGGTTGCTCTATTACAACACTAATACAGAGCTTGTACTAGTCCTATAATGACCTTTCAACACCCCCTTGGTTTTCAGCCCACTACACACTGGTTAATTAAGCAGATCTCACATAAACTCTGACCTGCGCAGCTGTTGGCATCTGAGAGGGTTTGTGGCGGCCAATAAGCAATAAGTAATGTCTGACATCATTGGAGTGGACCTTAGGAACTTACCTAACCTAGACCAAATGAACAATAAATTTCTACATTGACGAAACACTATGTATTTATATACCTCACTATATATTTAAAAGAAGAAGTGATCTTAGATTTGTGTTTAGAAGAAGTGATCTTAGGGGTCTGTGTTGGCAGTCATTGTAGGGATAAGGGGAACCTACTTTTGACTGAAGGGGCTGGCCGGATACTCTGGGCACAGAAACTGTTCCTCCAGATGACGGGCACATACTGAAGACAGGACACAGAAAAACCATTTTCATATCACAGCAGACTGATTCATGTGATCATAATGAAACTTTAATCCCTGTCATTTTACTCTGTAAGCCAAATTTTCAAATTTTCAAGTACCAGTAGGAGTAAGAAAGGAGTATTAAATATCTCTATGCAGTAAGCTAACTACCCCCCACTGGGTGTCACTATTTGTTTGCTACATCAGCATTTTGACACAAAGGAAAACGCTATTAGGAGGAACAAAATTAGCTTCTATATGACATGCTTGCTTTATTTAATGCCTTAGACGAAATCTAGAGATTAACAGAAATTCATATAGTACCTTTAGCCATATTTGCATAAATGTGTGTCAATCACAATTTTATCATTACCATCAGAAACGGGATTACTACAGCACATTGTTATGTTGCAAAGAATTGATCGTAGCTATTCTAGTCACAGCTCTTCTGTAGAGAACTACTTTATTACCCGTACCTTTGTACTTTTGAAGTACTTGTAATGATAGACTGTTAAAATAATATTAAAATTATTCATTATATTTTGCATAATTCTAAATTACAGTCTTACATGACTGTTTACATAATTCAGATTGGTCCAATCGTAAATCATCTACTTTTGTTTGAAGCTTTGCAGCATGATTGGTGATACTATTAATCTAAAGAGACACAGTGACTGTATCTCTCATGTGTAGGGGAGTTCTGAAGAGCCAATTCCTAACTGACCTCATCAGTAGGGAACTCATTCTCCACCAGTCTTAATTGTGGCAGGTTGGTCTTGCTACTGTATGGCTGGGAGTACTCTTTCAAATGCTTTTCCTGAAATAAGAACAACACAGTTTGACATATGCAAAAACAGACACGCGCTCATACAGCGCAAGTAGTATATGTAAAGGTGAACACACCAGTTTTTGCTGAGCCACTGACAAGTCATGCAGAACTTCCTCAATAATACTCTCCATCAGAGAGACGCTGACCGACAGTTTCAGTTCCCTGAGAGAGAGAGAGAGAGAGAGGAGAAAGAAGAGGTGGAGCCAAGATTAACAACTGAAAGTATGAAAACAAAAACTTCATTACTCAGAGCAAAACCTAGATGAGAAACATAACAGGATGACAGTTATTTAAACTTTAAGCAGCATACTCAAAGAACAACCAGAAAAAAGATTTTTAGGCTTGCTTTCTTTTTAGACAGAGGGAAAGGAAGAAAAAGAGAGAGAGAAAGAGATATAACTCATGAAATGTAGAAATTCAGTCTCATGCCAAGTCTTATAATTGCTGCATGTCCCACACTGGAGACACATTTTCAATAATTAGTACTAAACGAAAGAGAAAAGAAGTCTACTCCCAAACATATCAGGGGTTTAAAATACAATGTGTGTGTGTCACCTGAGCTTTTCTCTGATGCTGTTCTCCGCCTGCTGCACTGTGCTGTGGATGAAGTGGGTGGCCTGTCGTGTTTTGTTGGCCATGCGGTTGGCCAGCTGCTCGCTGACACTCGTTCTCTGGACGACTCTGGGGCAGGCTGTCTGGGCAAACTGCAGCATCATCTGTGCCTGCTCCTGAACAAACACATCAAAAAACCATCCACACTCCTCGCTCCAGTGCAAAACACATAGCAATAATCTCTAAACCTGCTAACTCAGCTCCCATCCTGGAGGCCCAGCAGCACTGCATAACAGTGGACCTTCCTGATGTACCACATTTTATTCACCTTAAAAATAACTTTATCAAGGCACCTGCAGTCTGTGAAAGTTTACTGTAAGCCACACTGATCCAATAAACCTGGGTCTGATGTACATACATACAATCATAGAGTATGACGCAAGTCAGCATACAAAAATAAATGTCATCAGCATCCATCTTCCATCTGTATCGCTATATTAGTGCATATTTACATGCTGTATTCCTACTGGTTGATTAGTAGACATAGGCCATAGCAGCAGTCATACTGCGAAACATTCATCCTAAATCACCGACACTAGAGCTGGGCGATACGGCCTAAAAATAAAATCTCAGATTTTTTCACAATAAATCCGATTTTCGATTTTAATCGATTTTCCCCTCCCCTCCTCAAAATCAAACTACAGATGAAAAAATAAATGGTTCAAAACAAGTTTTAACTTTTTGTTGTTTTACTTTAGGGTTAAAGTGCAATCTGACACATACTTTGGGTCTAAAACGTTTAGCATGTTAATGAATCCTGGCTTTTCCACAGTATGTATGGGCACCATATACTTCGCGACAGCGTTTGTTATCGCCTTCCACCATCCCCCATTCTTATCATATGGCACTAGGGCATTAACAGAAAAGTCGACTAGTCGACTTCAAAGGCGCAAGTCAACGACCCCTGAGAGAAGTCGACTAGTCGTGTGTTTTTTTCCTCTCTGTGCGCGCTTGTGTACACAATGCAATCTCTGCCTCTGATTGGCTGACATTGACACGTGCGTTTCGTGACTTAAACAATTACTACAGCCCTTCATAAAAAGGGCAGTACCGTTCGCACGTAGAGGGGAATACAGACACACATCACATGTGTGGAGATACTTCACTCTAGATACACAAACAGCACGATGACCTGCACAATCTGCAAATCGGTGTTGAAGTACAGTAACAGTACCGGCGTTCTGCACGGCCTCTGAAACGACATCGCTAGCTAACATGGCTAACGCTAGCACTGCAGAGAGTGGCTGCGCTGATAAAGCTGCAGGGACTTGTTTGATCTGTGTCCGACGGCACAAAACCGAACCAATTCCCAACCAATTACAAACAAAATGTGTGCAGTACAGCTGGGTCTCCACAACTGCACAGAACCATTAAACAGGGATTTTCACAAAACATCTGCATAATTAAACCATTAAGCTACCAGCGAAGCATTCAGAGTTGTGAAATGACGCACTGTTGAGAAACAAGTTCAGTCAGAATTGTTCACAGTGGTGGTGAGCGGAACCACACAAGTGAAGTTTCATGTCACCATGTGGAGCTTCATATAGCTTCACTGGTTATTTTGGACAGTGTATAAAACAGTTGTATTTGTGCTGCAGACAACATATAATGACCACTGTAAAAAAATTACAGTGTTTATATCTCTCATTGAATTTTCCTACAGCCCTAAAACCAACATTGACTGTTTTCTTCATCAGCTTTCAGTGTGGCCCAAAATACAAAAAAATACTGTGCACTACCTGGATTTCTTCAGTAACCTCACTGGTTATAGCTTTGGCTGCATCATCCAGGATGTGCTGCACCGTGGTACCAGCAGAGGGCGACCTCCCCAACTCATAAATTCTGGGTAGAGACTGAAGAGGCAGTGCTGACATTAAAACTTAACAAATTACTCAGTAATTCAGTCATGATGTGCTGTAAGCAGCTTCCAAAACATGTTGACAATAAGGAGCATATTTTAGAAGCTGCAGACAGAGAAGAAGAGACAAGTGATGCGAACAGGCATCTACTTAACTGCTGACACATCACATACACACAAAAATAAAAGCTGAAATAGTGCAAATGATGAAAGTATAAAACACTTTTACACACTTCAGTCCTATAGACATAAGGCGTTTATGCCTTGAAAATCTAAACAGCTGGAGGCAGCAAAAATTCTTTCAGTCAAGACAAAATTTGGGAACAAAGAAGGAATGATACAACTTAGTGCCTACTTGCCAACCTGTGGTACAAATCTGTATTCGGTGTAATCATAGACCAGTGATCATATTGAAGCTATAAATAAATCAGCATTCTGGCATCTTGAGAAAATAGCTAATACATGTATTATCATACTGCCATGGCTATCCTCGCATGCTGGAGAGCTTCCTCTGCAGACAGTATGTCACTCTGGACTTCCTGGATGTTGTAGCAGGAAAGAGGTCTCATTGTGTCTTGAAGTTTCTGACAGGCATCCTGCACCGACTAGAGAGAGAGAGAGAGAGAGAGAAAGAAAGAGAGAGAGAGAGAAAGACAGCTGCTTGTCTATTTGAACTTGACATTTGATACAATGTTTCACTGACAAACTACTTCCAAACTACTTTGACTGTTAGAAAGTGTGTGCTATAAAACCTTTTCTGAGCGGCTGGTCTTCAAACCCTGCTGGAGACTCAGCATTTCCTCAGGTGTAGTGAATGTCATCTGACTGTTCCTCCATAAGCATGTCTGAATCTATGAACACAAACACACACAAAAAGTGTGGGTATAGCACTTCTTCCATGTCAATAGCAGGGATGGCCAAACATTTTTGTCTCAGGGTGCCAAAACACAACGTATCTGTTGGGCAAAGGGCCAAAACACAAAACAATATACAAATAAAGAAAGTAGGTTTCAAACTGTGTTTTGTATTTTCTAACACAACTACACAATCATAAGAAATTATTATTATTGTACTGTATGTGTATATATCTATACATATATATACAGTACAAAGATAAATCTGGGGTCAGGTTAACGGTCTAATGTTTTGTCTTAACTCCAGCTCCACTTTGGACAGCCCTGGTCCATCTTGTGCTAACCTTCTGCATTGCCTCCTCGGTTTTCTCTGGGCTGGAGCGGTAGGACTGAGCCATATCACTCATTGGAAGAGACATGTGCTGTAGTGTGGTGTTCCTTTAAAATACACAGACACGCACATTTTAATAACTAAAAACAGAACTAAGCTCACTGAGATATGTGTAAACTTGCATCACCCAAATGCATCACCTCCTCCAGCCATACACACCTCTCCAGTGCATTGGCCACATCCATAAAACCCACAGCAGTCACATTATTCCTGTCCCAGACCAGTGTTCTGTGCCAGCGAACAGAGCATAACAATAAGTAACACATATGACATCTGAAGTACCTCTGAGGAAAAAACAAGAAACAAAAGCCAGAAGGAAAGCTACTTGAGTTTGGTGTTGATCATGAGGGCCTTGGCTAGCATCTTAGCGCCTGTGTCTCCAATGCAGTTGCCGCTGATGTCGATCTTGGTGAGATCAAAGTTGCTGCCCAAGCAGTTGATGAGGGTGGTGGTGCCTGTCTTCAGCTTAGAGTCACACACGGACAGAGACTCTAAAGGCTATCAGGGGAATCAAAGAGAACTAGACACGATTATTTTATGATATTGGTTAATTGGTTAATTGCCATGATTACTCCCCAGGGTAATCAGTGAAGGTGCTGGAGTCACCAGCATTCAAATGACAAACTCAATTTTTGTTTTAATAGTCAGATCATTCATTCATGTCTTCATGTGAAATTTTGTGCCAGGCAGTATTTATTGGATTAGTAAGCAATCTAAACCAAAACAAAGTGGTGCCAGCCGCTGTAATAATTCAGAGAAGCTTCCGCTAGCTTGCTGTGCAGAAAATACCCTTTTAGAATTCTGTTAAAGTATATTGCAATCAGTTTCACAAAAAGCAATAAAATTGTCAAGATAGTTGAACAGCTCCATTAGAAAATGACTCTAAAGATAAGCTGCATCGCGTTTTGACTGATGGCTACTTCAGAGCCAAAGAGAGGGAGATGGGAACAAAGCTAGCTGCAGCTGAGTCAGTTTCAATAAGAGCTGCCTCAAAGTTGGAGCTGGGTAATTAACAAGGCGGGCGTGCCTCAGTGGAGAGGGATTGTGGGTAATTAAAACTGCTGCTTTACTAGGGGGAGGAGGGGTGGGTGTCTCTGAGGACTCTCCCTTTGAAGCCATTCTAATGTGCACAGGCACACAATCACACAACTGATACATTAGGCTACACAGACAACGCCTATAGTCTGTGATCAAGTACAAGTGGTCTCTAGGTCACTTATTTTCTTAGCACACAGCACGAGGGCAAGAGGTCATGTTTTACTGTAATCATGATACCAGTAGGAGGCAGTTATAACTAGAGCAACATTATGAATATATTTGACCCCTCTCCCACCATAACTGTAATGACAGCACAGATAATAATGGCTGTGTGTGTGTTGGAATGTTTCTTGTGATGAAGAGATCCATTACTCACACACTCCTCATCCTGAACGAGCTGCACAATTCTCTGCAGAACATCTGTCAGAGCTCTGAGAGAGAGACAGAGAGAGACAGAGAGAGAGAGAGAGAGAAAAAGAGAAATCAATGAGAAAAAGACAAAATGGTACCTGGGACAGAAGAGATGAGACGAGAAGAGCAGAAGGGATAAATAAGATGGTTGGATGGACGGACATGTGGACGGATGAATGAATGAATGACAGTTAGAAGATGTACGTGTAGTTGGAAGAATGGAAGAATTAATAAATGAGTGGAGGGAAGGGAAAGATGGACTGGAATTAATGAATAAGTAAATCGTTCAACTGCCAGATGGATGGATGGTTGGATGGACGGACATGTGGATGGATGAATGAATGAATGAATGAATGAATGAATGAATGAATGAATGACAGATAGCAGGACAGATGGATGTCTTGATAGAAGGATGGATTAATAAATGACTGGAGGGATAGGAAAGATGGACTGGAATTAATTAATAAGAAAATCATTTAACTGACAGATGGATGGATGGATAAATGGCTAGAAGGATGGATGAATGAAAGAATGAACAAATGAATAATTAATAAATGAGGTATTTTATAAAAAGTTGTATGAAGGGATGGATGGGTGGGTGGATAAATGAACAAATGGATGGATGAAATGAGTAATCAAAAAGAGTACAGAACCAGTGAATGCCTGAAAGACGTCACCTAGACTTCATGGCAAAGTTGCGCCCGAGGGCCAGGTGTCGTAAAGTGCGACTCCGGCCAATGGAAAGCAAAAGAGTGACCATATCATTCTCAAAGCCTGTGGGCCAGACAGAAAAAAAACATATATGAGCCTTTTATCCAATACAGCTCATTCATTATAAAAGAGAGCTGGAATTTTCAACAGTTTCAACAGTGAATGTAGCATTGGACAATATTTTCAAATATTTACAGCCGTCTTTTCATTAGAAGATCTGTTTCCAGTGTCATTAACCCGTAAATCCTGTATACGGTACACACTGTAGTTCTTCACTTCATACCTATGTAGTACACATTAATTTATTAGTAGTCACTGAATAATTCACAATATTAAGAATTTAATGAGAATAGGATATAGTTAATGCCATCCATGCTACATAGAACAAGCAGCAATGTGTCAGTCAAGCTCAAACACAGGCACACTGCCGCCTCTGACCCTGATGATACCTCAATCATCACAACGTTCACAATGTTGCAGCCAACCTTTTGTGTATGTGTTAGTGTGTATCTGTGTATATGTGTGTGTGGGTGTCTGTGTCTGTGAGTTCACATGAGGTGCGATAGCCCTCCCAATACCATGGTGACCTCCCAAAACACTTGTTGTGTTCTAGCAGATGTGTTAGGCCTTGTCTCTAGACACAGCTGTTCAGCAGACAGTGCACGTGTGTGTGTGTGTGTGTGTGTGTGTGTGTATGTGTGTGTGAGAGAGATCCTACAAGACTCCAGTCTTTTAAGGCTGCCAAGCCCTGATATTTAAATCAGCACTTGTTTTGTGGATTGTTTGTGAACAGAAGTCTCTTTTCAGTATGAAAAAGTTGTCAATGCTATGTTAAGCACTTGCACCTTCAAAACCCCAAAACGAAGAAATAAATCCAAGTTTAGCCTGGCATGTATTCAGCTACGCTTAGGGAATTTCTGTTGGAAGTAGGTGTGTATAAAGTAACTCCAGTTTGCCAGCGCCACCATTAGTATCCCTAGATAGCTCTTGCGGTGTGATGAATTCTCGAGCACATTCTGCTCCTGAATTGTTCACGGCTGAGCGTGTTGGACGAGGGAGGTGCCTTGGGAGACTCACTTTCAAAACACAGACACGGAGGCAGAATAATTTGTGCTTCTGTTTCTCTGTGCACTTTCGTTGCAGTCAGATATAATTTATTGTCTCACTCCAGGCACAGATCCATCACCGGTAGATAAGGTCTCTAGTACTGGGGCTATAAACCTTGGGTATTGGTACAAAATGATTCAGTTTGTAAGGCAACAATTTAACACATTACAGTATTTTTTTGTATTTTGTATCAAACGGGTTTTTGTATCAAACGGGAGTGATATGACTGCTGATCAGTTCGATCAATACATTCGGCAACATAAAAAATTCCGTTCATAAAAGTTATGATCAAATGAAAACCCTAAAATGATCTAACAGATGTACAGTTTATGTAACGTATATTTACACCGGAAGGACAGAATTACACTGTAGCTCATGTCTGCAGGGTATGCACACATTTTTGATATGCAAATTCAATGACTTTTAAGACCTTTTTGAGACCTGTAAGAAGAAAAATTAATATATATTTGAATATATCTCAGCCTAGGGGGGGGCCTAGAAACTCATTAGAACCGTAACAACCTCCCCTATTGGTTAAAGTAAAGACATTGCCGTTAAAATACACCAATCACGGCGTAAAACGCGTATTTAGGCTTCGTTCCGTATATGGAACCCACCGCTAAGGCGAAAGACAGAAGCATCCATGCTGGCAAAACCCAAAGCAAATTGAGGCGCGCGAGTGAAGGGCTGCAAATCTAAAATACGGCTTTACGGACTATTTATATAGCCTACGTTTACAAATAGCCTAGACTCATTTTAAAGCAGGCTAAATACTGCAGACTGTTGCTTACAAAGAGAGATGCTCCAATCTACTTTAGGTATGCACTTAGGCCATACCTGTCAATTTTCAACATTGAAAATAAGAGATTTTTCCCAAGATCCTGACCCAAAATACGGAAAATTCATCTGTCAAAAGCAACAGACTCCAAAACGGTTGTTATTTATATATTTTTAACAGAGCATAAGCTCTTGCAGCACTTGCGACACCGGAGCCACGGTCCGGAATCTTGAGCTTCGAGCTTTGGGTTCTTTATCTATTTAAACAATGGGTTTTCTCCACTGTTTTTCGACCTTTTTTAGCTACTATTAGCGAATCAGACACTTCATGACACAGCACTGCCTTCCAGTCATAAATACCTTCTATTCCGATTGTGGAGAAAGGGGGCACACTCCCCAAAACTGTATAGATTTGCTGCAGGAGGACAACACTCGCTGTGAGAGGTCAGTCACGACTCAGACCCTAAATGCGTAGTGTAAATCTAGAATAATAAACTGTAATTATTTAGTCGGTTCAGGACTCAAGTAAGTTTTTTCATCTGAACAAAATCCTCAAGCGAGCAAAGTGCCTAAATACAGAGCACAGCCATGAACAGTTCGCCCCATTACTCTCTCTTTAGCTTTAGCTACCGTTATTAGCAGTGTACAGGCTAATCTAGCGTCTTTCTGAAAATAAACAGAAATTCAAATGCGCCATGTGAACTCGGTACTTACAGCCGGTAATGATGCAAACACATACAGTAAAGAGCTGATACAACACTGTCAGATGATCTAAAGTAAACAGGGTAAGTTGGAACATAACTACAAGCTCCCAAGCACAGTTTCCCCGTCTCTCTCTTTCTCTCTGTCTTTCTCTCCTTCTCTCGCACTAGACACGCACCCACGTGGCTTCATTTAGTCCTAGTATAAATTAAATGCCACTCCTTTCAAAATTCCAGACTTTCAATACTTTTCAAAGCCTTACAAAACGTAAACATTTTTAAATGACTTTTTAATACTTTTCAAGGATCCGCAGGGACCCTGGTCTGAAAAAAAAACATGTGCTAGTTTCCTCAGTGAAAAAAAAGATTAAGTTAAAAGATTATCACATTACAATTCGAAATCACGATGTTGGTCAGAAAAAACACAATTCGATTCCCCCTCCCAAATCTTTCCACCCAAGGAATGGTACATTTTTACTTCTCTCCAGTGCTAGAGAAATATTGTAAGTGGATGAAGTGTCCACTGGGAAAGAAAAGAAAAAAGGGGCAATTAAAAAAGAGAAAAGAGAATAAAATGCAGACTGTACCATTGTCAGACAGATCCAGGCTGCAGATAGCCTTGGCCTCAAAGATGTGCTCCTGAATTACCTGAGCTCCACTGGACCTCAGCTGCACATACACATAAAAACACAATCTCATCAACAGCAGCAACACAACAGCAGATGTGTAGTTTATGTATGTGTGCAGTGTGTGTGTGTGTGTGTGTGTGTGTGTGTGTGTGTGTGTGAACATATACTTCGCAGCTGCTGATATCTAGTTCCAGCTCAGAAAGACAACTGTTGGTGGCCAGACCCTGGAGCAGTAACCTACAGGAACACATACAGCATGTACAAGCACATGATCAAACAATATTTCGTCTATATCAGGAGGACCCTACCGTGCTTCTCATGACTGAGTCCTGAACTGACTACTGATCTGAATCATGACTGTATTATTACACCCCTATTATACCCCTAATACAACCCAATACTGAACATTTTGTTAATCAAACGTAAAGCACTTGTTTATTAAGGTTGTTTTCTCTTGTGCTACTCTGTTCGCACTTCTTGTGTGAACATGAACCTCACTTTAGATTGGACCTTCTCTTGTCTTCATAATGTAACAGTTTAAGACTCTTTTCAACAACTGCACTAAAGGATTTATTTCTCTATCTATTTATCTGTGTATATTGCACACTCACAGTCAACAAAGACACATTTACAAGCCATAACCTGAATAATTTAGACAATCCCAAGTTTACAAGACGTGCTGTATAATGCAATCTCCACCTTTTTAACCAGTAAAAAAAACAAACTTGGTAGTGAATGTGACCTTTACTTCACATTTACATCACTGAGGTACCCTTGAGTCCCCACACACTGAGTTCCTGGCTGCCCACTTGGGTGAATGGGTTAAATGCAGAGAAGAATTTCATGCGGTTCACACTGTGTGTTGCGATGTGACAAATGGTCACTTTACTTACACTTACTCCCTTCACTTACATTTAGTTAATTTACTTATGATGAGCACTAGAATGGACCATCAGTTAAGATATGGGTCACTTAGCAGTGGCAATGACAACATAATGCATGATCAGGGATTTGCAACTGTACAGTGCTGTAGGATGTATGATATCCTTCGCAGTCAGATTTATTACACTGGAGCTACAATTAATTTTGAGAACATGTAGACATACTGCCATCTAGTGTTAAATAATCAGCAGTATCTGTGGCATGGGCGCCAGAACCATTACAGCAGCAGGGGGGACATGTCCCCCACCCACTCTTCAAAATCATTAATTTCGCCCCCCACCCCCGGCACTTTTTGTTTCCTAGACAACGACCGAGACTTTGCACGCGTGCACCAATCCCCCGCCTCGAAAAAAAGGGCAAAGACTTTGTACGCGCGCAGCAATCCATTTACACCCCACTTACAATTACAGGGTCAGCTTGTGGCCTTGTGGTTAGGGCCTTGGCCCTGCAATCAGAAGGTTGTGGGTTCGAATCCCAACTGCTAGTGTCATCACTGAGGTACCCTTGAGTAAGGTACTGTCCCCACACACTGCTCTCCGGGCGCCCCCCGTTGGTGACGGATCCCCGCTTCACTTGGTGAACGGGTTAAAAGCAGAGAACGAATTTCACTGTGTGGTGTGCTGTGGTGTGTTCATGGGGCCACTTTACTTTACAGTTATGCCATTAGACATAAGTGCTCCACATCTGTTCTTCATAGCTGCAAAGCTTACACCTGGTCACTTCATGCGACTATTATCTGGATCGTTTCCTAATAAGATTTTAGCCACATGGATTTACACTTGATACTCAAATGTGTCACTGGTCAGTCAGACTGAAGTCTGATTACTATGCGAAGAACGGTATGCTAATCAGTGTGTATGCAACAACCACCTGTGTGGCTCCTAATTTTTCTATTCAGTTCCAAAGAAAAGCACAAGGACACAGTCAGTGTTAACAAGAAGAGGCTGTTAAGAGTAATTATCCTCTTGTGTCATCACCATCATGAACGACAGGTGTTATAACAGTGCACTGTTGCGATAAGAGAAGTGCAGGTGAGCAGTGAAGCCTGCATTAAGTGGTGGCAGCAGCCTGAAGGACACTATGAGAAATGCAGGGCAGGAGACACCATCACAATACTGCGAGGGGTTTGGTTGTCAATTGTGGTTTGGAGAGACAGGTGCATTTACACTGCTATTATGTGGGTTTCTGACCACCTCCCGGTTTCAGTGATCTGTTTTCAGTGCGTCTGTGGTGGGTTTACACCTACATGTTCATGCTTTATTCAGATATCCTGATACTTTAAGTGACAAGGCTCATCAGGGACCAAGAACACCCCATGGAATGAAAAGCCAATGCAGTGAACATAATACTACTACTACTACCAATAATAATAATAAAGTAAGTAGCTGGAGAATTTTACAACTTACTTCCTGTACCCACTATAAATTATCCTCAAACAAAGACTGACCACATGTATATGTATTTGAGGAATTAGAGGGCTAAAAGGTGAGCAGTCCCAGTTATAGTAATCTTCAGACGTCTGGTACCTGAGGGCATCTGGAGGTAGCTTAGTGCCAGCCAGTCCCACGTACTTCAGCTGCATGCTCTTAGTAAAAAAGTCCTTCACACTGTGTGTCACCTCCCGTGCCTTCCTACAACACACACACACACAAAGACGTGCTGAGCCTCTGAGCCTACAGTAATAGAAAATGCTTTTATCACAGTCCTGGGCTAAGATACATTTCTCTGGCTTTTGCATAACTAAGAGAAAAAGCACTAATCCAGGATCAGTAGAGAAGATCCAAGGTTCGGTCATGTATACCGGACCATGCTGTTGCCCGTGTTGTGCTGAACTTACCTATGGGAGAAGATGTTTCTGCAGATGTTGAGGTAGGATAGAGTAGTGTAGCAGCCGATCGACAGAGATACAAAGAGCTGTATAGTGAGAGAGAGAGAGAGTTGTTTTTGCTGATTTGCTAGTATATCAGGAAAGTTGGAAAGGTTAAAAGGTCACTCACACTGTCAAGAGGACAGTCAGTGGAGCTGAGGTCCAAATGTGACACAACATTGTGGGCACCCAGGAACTTGAAGAAGCTCTGGAAAAGACAGAGACCAGCCCAGTCAACAAACCCTCCTGTAGAACTGTGGATCAGGACGAATCCATCGCCAGCCATTCATGCCCATCTCTCACATACTGTACGTCAACTGGCATGTTCCCAACAAACACAGACCAGTTGTATCATCGCAAAGAATGTTTATTTGAAACAGGAAGGGGGGGTTTTCCGCAAGGAGGTTATGTTCAGTTGCATTCTGCAAAACATCATTTGCAAAACATCGCTCTCGGTGGGAAATCAATAAAGTGGAACGACTTAATCTGTTGACCAAGTTCACTTTTGCGTCATTAAATCCATCTCTGAACTGCACCACTGAGAAGTGCAGCCATTACAGGCCTGGGCCAGCAAAACCAAGTCTAGACCTCTTCATTCTGAAATATTTCATTTGAAATAAACAAGTTTTAACAGCACGCCATGAAAAAAAAGAAATATTTAGAGTTAATGAACCACAGTGTTCCATTTTATGCCCCAGAGCTCATTCCCTTTTGCAATACATTCGTTGTACTGCGTGCTCTGAATAAGAACCCCATAATATTTCACTCTCCCTCCCTCCCTCTCTCTCTCTCTCTCTCACCAAAGCATCTTCTGTAGCCAAGCATCCTGCATTCCCGCTCAGGTCCAGGTGAGTCAGTGTGCTGGAGAGAGATTTCGCCTGGGAAAGAAAATGAGCTACACTGCCCAGTCCTGTGGACACAAAGAAAGTAACAGATTCAGGGACTTCAGACACATTAGTTTATGGAACAGGATGAGAGAGCGAGAAATGAGGAGGCTGAGAAGATCAAATTAAAACTGTAAGCAGTGCATAATGTTTTAGTGTTACCTCTGGTGCACAAAGGACTTTTAATCATTACTTCATAATGTCTTTAATATCCTATAATCTATTTGTTTTATTTAACATAATATTTTAAATGTAGTGGTCCTGTCTCAAGGCTTATTTGTCAGGTATTGCCAGACATGATTGTTGAACTTTGAGTCTACATTGTTAATGGAGATCATTGATGATTTTTCTCTGAAAGAAAAAAAACGTTTTTGTTGCTGGTCTAATGGTATCCTGTTTCAACTGAACACTGTCAACTATGACTTTACGTAAAGGCTCCAATGCTCTAAAGAACACAATATGAAAAGGGGTGTGTTACCTTGTAACACAAGCCTAAAAGTTTTGTCTTTTATTTAAAATATTGACAGAACAGCTTAATTTCTTTTCGTCAAATTCCACACGTGCTGAGCGTACACCCGGTTCTCCAAAACGCCTGTATTTGAGGACCACTGACCTACAGTATGCTACATACACAGGCTGAAATGTTTGCAGAAAATAAGAGAAAAAGGCTATAATTGTAATATAAAGGGAAGTACACATGAAGAGAAATCTCAGATTTTTAGACTAAAAACATACATATGAAGGGTTTGCCTTGAAGTATTTACAACGGTATGCGAAAACTAATCTAGTCTAGTGCCTCTTCATTGACCAATCATAAAATTGTGCTTAAGAAGTGTGCTTTGAGAAACTACAAATTTGACACTTTATTTGCCCCAATCTTCATCTCTTCTTTCAGCATCAAATATGCATTCAATTTCATTCCTAAAAAGTCATTAAAATTACTCTTCAAAAAATCGATACTTCCATCCCACGCAACCACACAACTAAAAACATTGGATTTAACAGACCCAAGTGTTTAAAATATAAACAAATATTAAACATGCAATGTAGCCCCTGGAATTTACAACGGTTGACACGAAAAAATCGTCCGACTAATTACGTGGTCGATGTGGTTTGCAGCTGGAGGTCAGGCTGAAGAAGGAAGTCTGGCTCAATTCAACAGGTTTAAATCCATATTCACTATACTGAGTCTCCAGGTGATGGCATAACATGTTCTCTATCGACTGACAGGGTCTCTGCATGTATAACGCATGGCGGTAGTGGCTTTTTCAGTTCCCACACACTTAAAGCCTGGTGCAAAGTACTCATTTCCTCTGTTACAATGTAAGTTTTCTCAGTCTGAGACACGACTGCTGTTCCATTCGGTCTTTCATCCATGACAGATAAATTCCATATGACCAAAAACTGGAACATTTACTATGACCATAATTAAACAGCAATCCACATTCCATGCAAATATGAACTGATAACATTAATATCTGTCACATTTAAAATTCTTTTTTTTTTAATTCATTTATTTTGTTATATACTGTGACCCATGACTCCCCCCCAGCAGCACTACTGCAGCCCACAGATTAAAAAGCACTGCTCCGTTTAGTGCTGCTGTCATGTAAAACACAGCTTTGGAGGCACAGTCATAACACTGAAAGGAAGTCTGAAGTACCTTTAGGAGACAGAGAGACCTTAGAGAGATAAAGCTGACTGAGATCACGGGGCAGTCGCATCAAACTCTGACAGAGTGACATTACACCTACAAACAGAGGGACCGAGAGGGAGAGAGAAAGAGATAAACAGGGAGCATGTGTGCCTGGCTTGAAAACACAGATTACTTTTTGCATTTTAGCACCCGGATATGAGAAAACCTGCAGGAGCACCTTTGTCCTCTATAGGGTTGGCAGACAGGTTGATGACATGGAGAGCAGAGGCAGGCTGGTCTCGGAGAGCACTGGCCATCTTTATAACAAAATCCCTACAGCACAAGTCAAAGGGAAGCGGCGGGAGAGAGTGAGAGAGAAAGAGAGAGAGAGAGAGAGAGAGAGAGAGATGTAATTTACCCAAATTAAAGCAAAAATGTAAGAATATAACAAGGAAAGCCGAAATCCTTAGTAGAACAGAAACTGGAAACCACTGTTATGTGCACTAAAGTCATTTAAAGAAGAACATTCAGAGATTAAACCACATTCATGTTTAAGCAACATAACATGCAAATACAGATGACAAGATGATGAATTAACAAGTTAATGTAAAGTATCTTATCAAAAGCCAATGAAGGACACGTTTTCATCTGTTATTTCCACCATCATGCTGCTTTTTTGGGGTGGTGGGGGTTGGGGGGGTGTAGCTGAGGGAACAGTTAACAACTCACGCTTTGAGTCCGCCTGCCTCCAGGCATAACTCCTGCAGAGCTGTGGAGTTGTTCATGAGGTAAATCACCTGCTCCTGCACGTCTAGTGTCTACACACACACACACACACACACAGGAAAGGAAAGGAAAACAGAGGTATGTGTATAGAAGAAAATGAGAGAAAGCTGTAGACTGATGACATAGCTAGAAAATGAGGTACTTTAATCAAGGCAATGCAGAACTAATATTGAGTTCTACATGTATGCGTTTTTTCTGAGGGGAAATTAGTCTATCCTCTACAGAGAACATTTATTGTGTATTAAATTATACAGACGTTCTCTGTAGAGGAAGTGAACTCATTTTCACTTAGAACATCTATAAATAAAGTGTACAAAATGAACAGCTATACATAGAACTGCTTTAAAAGGACTAATTCGGCAGAAATACTCAATTTACACACTTCTGATTTCACGTTAAAAGTGTTCAGCCAAGAGAGGTGTCTGAAGTTTGCTTCTTTTATTTGTGGACTGGAGTTACAATGCATATAATGCAGCTAAACAGAAATCAGAATCTATACACACCTATTAGTACACAAAAGCTACAACTAAGTCACATATTTGTTTCAAACCACAATGAGTGGTAAGGTCCTCTCAAACAGACTGAATGTTTCTAACACTGCAGTTTCTAACACTGCTCGTTATAAAAATGGACAGAAGAACAGACATCACATAAAAGGGAAGGAGTAGGTATATTCACACCTGAATTTGTACTTTGTTTTTGTAGGTAACAGTATGTCACACAGTGTCAGAAACAACATATGTAAGTCTGACTTTGGCCACCAAGCACTAAGAGGAAGTTTATGTACATTTAATTTTTCACCAAACTATCGCTTTAAGCTCAGCTGTGGCTGAAGGCCAGGTCTTTGAGCCTGGACCCAGTGAACAACAAATATTTACCTACAAAAGTTCTCCCTGTCAGCACAGCTTTCCACTGTTCAAAAGTGATATTCTCCACAACTTCAAAACTGCTATATTCTCATCTCTCTCGCTACACTACACAGTCAAGCAAAGTTAAACCTTTTGGATTTGGGTCCCGTTCTGACCTTTTCAAAGCTGCAAGAAAGGAGATAAGAAGCCTGACAGAACTGAACTAGACAGAACCTGACAGTGTGTATGTGCATTCTCTCTCTCTCTCTCTCTCTCTCTCTCTCTCTCTCTCTCTCATTCACACACACACACACACACACACACACACACACACACACACACACACACACACACACAGAGGTGGAAAAACCATTCTCTTCTTGGTTGTTATCTCTCTGATCTACAAACCAACTAACAAGCTGTAGCACTGCAACTGTGAAGTCATTACACACAATTCTCTCCTCATGCAGCATATATAAGAATGGGAAGCTTTATGAATATGCAAGGAAACATTACCCAGTGACCTCATCATAAATGTAAACATATGAAGTTTGCACACAGCCTAGATAAAAACTGTTGACTAATGAAGGAAAACTCCTTAGCCACAGCCATGAAATGGTAAAAAGGAGCAGCATTTAATAAAAAGATCACCTTGCCAGCTGTTCAGCATGGGGGTTTATTTATTGTGCTTGGGGCTACGTGAGTAGATGGAGGAATGGATTTGACTAAATATCAGCAAACAATAGAAGCAAATGTCTCACAGTCAGTCTGGAAACTGAAGCTTAAAAAAGGACGTCTTCTACAACAGGATCCAACTACGAACTAATCTGTGGCTTGATCTGAAACATGCCATGCGTACAAGATGGCCAAAGAATACTGCAGAACTAGAAGTGTTCGACAAGGAGAGGTGGGTGAAATTTCATACAACACGAATAGAAATGCTACTATAAGACAAAATAGGAAAGAGTATATGGCAACATAAAGCATCTGCATGCTGTGTTTTAGTAGCATGTCCAAATATTTGCATATGCCATGATTACTATTTTATTTTCTCTATTTTTAAGTTAATCAAATATGAAGTAAAGTATCTCAGGGTGTGTGGAGCAGGATCCTTCCTGCGTTCCCAGGGTCCCTTTTTTTTTTTTTTTTTTTTACAGTTAACATTCTGAAACTCTCATACTGCTTTTTCAAGAGAGATACAGCTGGCCATTTCTTTTAAGGCATAAGATAATAGAGAAGAGTGCTCAGAAATACCAGTTTCAAGTCCTTGCTGGAGATCTTGGTGAACCACTGGTTGAAGGAAAGAGCACCTATGGTCATTGCCAAATCTCTGAATGAGAGAAAGATACAATGCTGAATGAATTCCCTACCTACGAAGACGAAACAACAAGGAAATTCATCACAATGAAATCAAATTAAAATGAATGACGAGGACTATTGTACACAACTTAAAACAAATGAAACCTGCTACCTGCAAAAGAAAGACTTACCTGCTCTCTAAATGACTGAAGTCCACAAGGTTAAACTCCCGACAATTCTGAACGTGGTAAATATTGTCCACGTCCTACACAGAAAGAGTAAGAGCTGTCAAAAAACAATCTGCAGAGGCTCTAAATCACAGATTATTTCTTCTTTACAGAATAGAGAAAGTGTTGAGCAGTGAAGAGCTCTGACCCACTGGACTTCTTTGCGACACTGGAACTCGTTGAAATCACAGAGCGCGGCGTAGATGTCCGAGAAACCCCCTACACCAATCCCATACAGGAAAAGTAGACAGTTTCAGTATACAGAAAAGGCATAGAAGTTTTAGCCGGTTAGACAGCTTGACCACATATTAAATCTACATCATTTTCCCCCTACCCCAAATCACCAAGACAAGCTTATTTGGAGTTGTAGCAATCTCAAATATACTTATTTAAGTGGTTTCTGGTGCTATATGACACACTTTGATCTATCAGATCTTTAATGTATTAGCTATGAGGCTAAAATAATAGCAGAAACTATCTTGTAATTCTTCTGTACTTTTGTTCAGTTTTATAAATAACGGTGTGTCATATAGTGTCAGAAACCACAGACGCAAGTCTATTGGAGATCTCGACAAGATTGGAGACAAGTGTGTGATTTCGCTTCATTATTTGTTAGCTATATTGGCATCATAGTTCACGTGTAAACCTAATCATACATGTCTTGGATGATAGAATATATTTGGGGGTACTGAGTGAACTCTGAAGTTTTGGCAACCTATCATTTTAAATGAGCATCCGATGTCGACCCAAATACCCCAAGAAACATGAACACATACAAAACAAAACTGATGGAATGCTGTCATAACATTTTCTACTGGGTCTGGGAAATATTTAAGGGTCCCCTCTACAGCTCATTTAAGTGAAAATCTGACACAGAAATAATGTATTGCATTTAGAGCACTTTAATGTCTATTTACTATAATCTCAACCCTATTCCCACATCAAGAATCTTGATCTTCAGTCCTAGTGGGCTGGAATTCAGCACTGTTTGGTGATTTCCCTGCTCGAAAACACATAATTCAACTCATCAGTTAAATGCAGGTTTAGTAAATGTGTTTTAACAGCAAAATGACCTGGTTTTACTCCAGTGCCTCCAGGACTGGACTTTGAGATCCCTGTTCTACACATTCAATAAAGTGAAGCGTAGTGCTACTGACCACATGGCCCTTGAGCTCCATTCAGCTGCTCCTCAGCCTTGGCGCTCAGAGACCACAGCCTGTCCTGAAGTTCAGGAGGAACTTTCTTCAAGACCTTCCTGAGATAACGAAGAGAGAGAAATAAAGAGGGTATTGTTATCAAAAAAGGTTTCGGTATGAGTCACTAACCACTGATCATTCATATGTTCCAGCTCCACTGTTGCGGTTGTTTCTGAAAAACACAAACCCTCTAAATGCTGTTTTCCCAGCCATTATACGTGGTGAGTACCCAATGAGGAAACAAAGGCCACTGCCATGGTGCTGTTATTCAGTGTTATTCAAGTCCAGCTGTGCACTTGACACATAATGCCTACCTTTTAAAGGTCAATAGAGAGGAAGTGTTAAAATATGGTCTGTTAGGATCCTCTGAAACACAGCGGTGGTGCTTTCATATTAGTGATTTAGTCACACTAGTATCCCGCAGTACTGATCAAAAACAATTATTTTTTATAAATGATAACATCTGTAGTGTAGACTTTAATAGATGCCAGAGGACGCAGGGATTTGAATTTTTAGATGCTTTACTAAATATCTGATGTTTTTGCATAATTGGTTTTCTACTATTTAATGTTGGTTTTGAACAGGAGTGTACTGTAGGATAAAGTTCTGGATTACATTTACATTTACGGCATTTATCAGACGCTTTTATCCAAAGCGACTTCGATTCCCTAACTACAGGGGACAGTCTCCCTGGAGCAACTTGGGGTTAAGGGTCTTGCTCAGGAACCCAGTGGTGGTGTGCTGGAGGTAGGATTCGAACCCACGACCTCTCTTAAATGCATTCAGAACCATTCTATTATGTGCAAAAGGGTTCTTTAGGCTCACGCATCTCATTTACAAAACTGGTTCTAAACAAACTCTCCATTGCAAGATCTTCAGGGACCCAAAAGGGGTTCTTTTAAGACATCAGTCCTTTACTTGGACATTCTTGCTAAAGAGAGTTGTTTACTGTCGGGGGCCTGTCCCACAACCTTACAATATTTCAAGGGTTCTTCAGGAAAAATAGTGGTTCTTTGCCTGCCTACATTGCTCTTCTCAATTACATAAAGCCTGTTGAAAAACTTTAAAACTTCAAACTTTTTTCAAAAAACTTAAAATGGAAATGTTTCATTATAACACTAAACAGGCTCCAAAGTATCTTTTTTTGGTACAGGACAAAATTCTATTCTAGAAGTGTTCAGTACTTTACAGAATACTTTAGCATGCTTTTAAGTGAAAATTGACAGGTGGCATCTTTTAGTGTTTTCTCCACCTCTGTGATAAAGTGATAAAGGTCACAGAAGTGACTCACTCACAGGACCTCTCCCACTCTCATCACTCCTCGGAGAGTGCCGAAAGACAATGACGTTTCTTTGTGATTGTCTGACAAATGATATTAAGTTAAAAGGCCTGACAGTGTTAGCATGTATACAGTGTTTGATACACTGTCTGCTGATTCCCTGTCTGAGCTGTGGAAGGCAGGTCACTCACCCTGGAGATAAATCGGGGAAGATTTTCTTGAGCGAGGCCATCAAATGATTGACCACAGCCCCCAGGTCCTCCTCTGACATCAGGCTGAGAGAATAAATCTGTCTGTCTGTTTCAATGGTCACCTGATGCAAAGACACATACATAAACACACAACACACACAAACACAAACTGTGAGAAGAACGCACAAACACAAGCAAATGAGCGAGGCACAATTGTGTGATATTACGTAATGCCAGCAATCAAAACATTCATCCACGTCCTTCCACAACCTGTTACCATTGCACTGACACACCACAAACCACTAAACACAGGGTTCCTCTCTCTAAACACTCCCATTCTCTCACCATTATATGGAAAATTAATCAGTTCTCACGGACTGGTTTGAAATTCAAACACATGTTATTACTGCTCTTCCTGTTTTTCTACACATTCAGTCCAAATATTAAAAAAGGACAAACTAAACAAACAACCTATTAACAAACTTTTTTTTTCATAACTATTAAAGCATACTTTCGATATTGAAGCTGTAAACGAACAAACTTGGGACACCTCCTGACAACAATAATAGATCAAATCAGCCGATCTTAAAGGAAGGCTTCACAAAGATCAAAGGTACACGGTTGCCTTCTCACCCTAAACACAGTCAAATCTGTCACAATAGGTTTGTCAAGCAAAATGAAACCCAAAAACTTAGCTCTGCAGCCCTAAAGAAGCAAGGTTCAGACATCGAACACGCTGTTGCCGTTCTACATAAAAGTCCAATAAGCTCTGTGACCAAACCGTGAAGAGATGTGAACTAGTTTTAAAATGTGCTCAGGCTGCTGCTCATCCAGGATTTGGCTCTTTCCTTAAAAGACATTCGTTCCTCCAGTGAGAGAAAGAGGCTTAGAGAGGCTGTTGAGAAGTCAACAGCAGCTTTTGTTTTTTCAAAGAGCTGCACTCTTTCTGGACTGAGCTAAATCAATAATAATACACATAACAGTTTAAGGTGTGTATCTCCAACCTTGCAATGATTCGATACAGTTACAGTTTGAGCCTTCAGGAAATCTGACTTTTTTGGCATTTTATTAAATCTGAAAAGAGTCTGAAGAGTTTATTTTAGCACTTTATTAAATATTACTACAGTCATTTATAATTGTTTGTAATCAATGCTGTTGAATCGTCACCTTCATAATGGATCAGAATTTACACAAGTAATGTCTAAAGGTTTTGTGGTCGATGGAAACATCTTTACGATGAATCAGTTTTCTTTCACAGTGGACAAACAGTCTTTGTGGTGAATATATTCTGATTGCTGTGGAGCTCTGAAGATGACAAAGCTTTGGGAATACAAGAATGTGACCAAAAACACATTCTGCTTTGACCCCGTGTTGGGTTCTGCACCAACACCTATCAGAAAGATGAATCTATACATGCGTTACTCGTGTCATATGTATGTATGAAGGCCCCGCAGATGTAAATAAACTGTCTGTACTGGCATACGTCTTATAAATGAATCTTCATTCTCTCTGCACATCCACATGGTTGGCCTTAACCCTCCACTGCTGCTGTATTGTGGGATTAGACAGAGTCTAAGCCAGTAACTGGATATGACTAATTCGGGGGAAAAAAATGAAAAAACATCACTGATGAAGCACTCCCAGCAAAAACCAGACTGAAAGTGCGAGTATTTCTAGAGATGTTGAAGATGTTTTGGCATCCAGACTACACAGGAGTGAGGAGTTCAGATCAAATTTATACACAGTGGTTTGTGAAATTCTGAACACCCTCGGATATGATTTGTTGGTTTACTAAGTTAAAGTACACGTCCTATATAGTGAATGCCCTTCAATAAGGGCATTTTAAATGGAATTAAAAGGCATTTTCTACTACCTGTAGGACAAAATTTCTATTTATTTGCCAAGTTTTAACCTCAAATATAATCTGTGCCATAAGTTTTACGCAGACCACATTTCGTGTTTCTTCATGTTAAATAAACGGTTACAGAAACAGTAATGGTCTGCTAAAATGTGAAGAAGTGTGTTCTCTGTAGGTGATTTGAACTCATTTATATTGAACTTTTATTATTATAAAACTTATAAAACATGTAATTGGACTGGGTGTCCAAACTTATGACTGCATTTACCAGACGTTGCTGAGAGAAAATATCCAGGTGTTCACCTTCTTGTTCTGACCTTCAGAAAGTTGTGTAAAAAGCTGCCTTGGAATCTGATATTGTGTGTTCCACACTTAATGGCACACATCTGGCCGCTTTCTATGAGAGTGACAAGTAACAATTTGCAAAAGTCAATTAGCGGGAAATTACTCATATTTCCATCGTATCTATTCCAAGACTGTATCAACATATGAGTAATTTCCCACTAACGAGTTTTTCAATCTTACGTTCGATGGAAAGAGGATATACATTATATATAAACGTCCATAGCAAATGTCTGCTGAATGCAGAGACTGCCTCTGCAACTGGCAAGGAAGATTTACAGAAAATAAGTTCATATAACACATGATATTATGCTGCTCTGTTAAAAGGTAAGGAGAGAGAAGACAGGTAAAAAGAAAAAGAAAACGGTAGTTTACCTGCTCAAGACTCTCAATGATGATGGCATAAATCTCCAAATAGCTGAAGGAACTCTCCACCTGCGGCAAGACATTCTACTATGGTCAATGGCAAACACACACACACACACACACACACTGAGTAAATGAGAGTGACTCATAAGTTAATATGTAATGGAAAGGAAGATGGGGAGAGGAACAGAAGAGCTTTATGAAATTCAACCACAAAAGTGGGGTTAAAGACCTGCATCCCTGCCTATGGTCACCTCGTTCATACTTCTGCTTCCAGTTCCTTTCCACTAGGCCATATATACTTTCACATAACACCATTAGTTTGATTAGGCCTTTCTTCATGTGTAAGAATTATGTGCAAAAACAATGCTTTTAACAAGGAAACCCACCAATTTCTCTAAATGTCTGCATTCAGTGGTTGAAATGTGAACAGAGTCATTCTAAGTGGTTTGATGTGAAATGGTTCATTACAGTGAAACCCACTGACTGATTTCTTTACAGTGGAGGTGTCAGAAACCAGGGGTCCCAATGTCCACAACACAAATACAGCTATTTTATTTTCAATTAGGGAGCCTACACATCTTCTATTGATAATGGTGGTATAGTGGTAAATCCAAAACAAAAGTATTCTCTAGGGACAGTTTGGCCTCGCGACACCATATGAAGCCAAAGGTTCACCTAAGTACTATCCTAAACAACGACTCGGGAACCAGGCGGTTCAAGAGCCCACGCGATGAACTTTGGAAGATTAAGTGTAACAGGTTCTGGGGAAAAAAACGTTCACTACCTTTAGAATTTCCACTGCAATATGTTTGGTGGTCTAAAATCTAAATTATTTAACAGCATTATTTAACTAGTCGACTTTAAACCAAGAATAAAGCATTCTACTGTGAGTCTGGGCACGCTGTGTTTTTCATGCACACAGTTTGTGCCAGGGTTACTGCTCGACTAGATTCTAACTGTTCTTTCAGTCCTAATAGTTTCCTCATTCCTTTCATGTAAAATGACATTTAATGTGTTAATGTTCCAAGCTTCTGTGTATTGGTGTAGAGGTGGAGTCCTGTTCTTATATTCCTTTACCTCTTATTCTGGCAGTTTCTGACCACAGAGCTGCTCTCTGTCAGCACATCTGTTTTCAGATGCAGTTTGTCACCCACCTCACAATTTTCAGCACAGAAGGTGACACTGACAAGGTAGCGGCACTGAGTTTCTACACATATCAGTTACACTGGCAGGGGTGTGAGGTCTGCCGTCCAAAGGAATCAAGCCAACACAGAAAATAGCCAACACAAAGGCCTGGAGGAAATCAAATAATAACTAATAACGGTAGTATCTAACAAATTAACTGGTAAACTTATTACTAACACACCCTGACTACATTAAGATTCTGAGGTTGTACCTTCCAGCATGATGTTGTGGTCAAATGACCTTGAGGCACCGTTAATCCATACCACACTTTTGCAACACCTGCTGTACACATTCTTAACGAAAAAGCAACACAAGCAATTCAACAAGCAAAGAAAAGAAGGAAAGCGGTTATTCTTACACCTAAACTTGCCTTTTACGTTAATTCATTTAAACCATCCTCACACTTCTATGCAGAAGTTTGGATGTCACAGGTTACATGTTCTGTTGATTTCAGTGAAAACAAATACACACCCTCTACAGAGGACAAACATCTGCATGTTTTAATGCATAATTCCTGTTTATTTCTCAGCTGAACATATTGGAAAATATATATATAAAATAAAATGTGGCCGGTGCACAATTTATGCTTTTAAGTTTTTTTTTCCCAAAATGGCAAAATAAGTAAACACGGCAAACAGAAAGTTGCAGAAAATGTAGTATTTAAGTGTATTAGCTGTAGGAGATGTCTACGCATTTTCACTTAGAAAATCGACAACACATCAGGGATGATCAAACTCTTTTATATGACCGTATGTAGAAAGACGTTGGGGACGATTGCGCATCAGATTCTACATATATCCATTTAAAACACCTTTTATATATCATCATGTATTTGACCTAGCTCGCGATTTGTTAATGTCATGTCTTTGTTACTTCTGTATGCAGTCTATTTTCCTGTCTCTTATTAAGAATAGCCACCATTTTCATAAACTTGTCTGACCAAAAAAAAAACCCACCCCCCACCTTCTGCAGGAAATAAGGGACTTGACAGTGTCCAACTTTTGGACACTAACGATTTTGCCTAGGTGTGGTACGGTATCCATGCACATTTATGTCTAATATGTAGTTTTTTGGGGGAGATGTGATGAATTGCTATTTTGCTAATGTTATAGTTTCACAACAATAATAATCCCCAGCAATAACAATGAATGAAACATTCAGATGCCCCTGATGGCGTGTCAGATCAGGGTTGGAAGTAAAAGTAAGGTGTGGTAAATCCCCAGCTTTGATTACCTCTGTTTGGCATTACAGTGGTTCAGCACCAGGAGTGTAAGGGCAATATATAGTCCTGTAAATGTCCAGGTGATTTAACCCACAAAAAGTCTCATTATATCTATAAATCCCCCAACTAGGAAAGTTTAGTTCTTAATTCTCAGGACATCTTTTTCCGTCTCACACACCTTCACTGGCTGCTTGTTGTGGAAAATATGAGCTCTCCATTCTGCCATTACCTTTCAGAGAAAAAAAGACAGAGAAGTGTGAGACAGGCAACTCGGACTGGGACCTTGTTAGTAGAGCACCACCTATTGGTACAGTAGGGACACAGCTAAACAGCAGCAAAGGACCATCATCTATTGGAGAGGGGGTAACATAGTAATTATTTTGCCAGCATGATAAAAACCAGCAGTTAATCCTCAAATGTACTTATAATTCAACAACTACTTAGCTCACTCCTAGCAGGCCATGGCAAAAACCACAACCACTCTAACAGTTTCCAGTACTACATGGCAAAGAGGTTTTTTGCTCTTGCAGGTAAAACTGTAAGGAGCCAATTTGTACTAAAAAAAACAGTGGGACGACAAAAAGAATGTGATGAAAAGTCATATTCTTTTTCTTTTAGCTGAAAACAAAAGGTTCACCCACGAGGATTCTGCCTTCTGATCGGTCCCGGGGCTGGTTGATCTGCACAAGCCTCATAAACTGGATCTTCTGTGGCCTCAACAACTGAGTAATGGCATCTGGGTTGTGCATACACACACACACACACACACACACACTGTAAATTTATAAAGACTGATTGAGCTACTAGTTAAGACGAGAAAAGCCTGGTAAAGTCACCACGGTGCATCGCTGAAGATTCTGACGACATAGACAAAAAGCACTTTGTAATTTCAAATTAAGAGACTATGTCTATGTCCAGGCAGCTGCTTTCAGAAGAAAAGAAAAGTCCATACCTTTCAGACAGAAGGGAACCTCTGCCTGCGAGGCCATTGTACCTGCTATGCTCCGTCTTTCAGAATAAGGAGCATGTGAGGGCGATGCGCTCAGATTTTACAAAGTGCAGGTAAAACACACTCACACACACATCCTGCTGCATTATGATTCATGCTCAGGGCAAAAAAACCACAGGCCCTGAGACAGGATGTTACAACGTCAGGCCTAAATTACACACCAACTCCTCTTACTCTTAAGTTCTTCACTTAGAAAAAACATACTTAAATAGTGCATACACACATACACACATTTAAATCACACACATATCTATACATGCATATATTTACTGTGCTGGACAGCCATTGTGTTCCATGATACAGAAGGTGAAACCAAACCAAAGTGTTGCAAAATCCACATGGGCACAGCACTAGAAGGGGAGAAAAAAATCTTTTTTTTCAGGTGTGCAAAAAAAATTATAATCAGAAATACTGGGTACAGAGGGAACGGTGAATAAACCAACAATGTAAAAAGCAGTTAGCCGAATAAGTGTCCTTGCACTACTGCATGTTTTTGTACAGTAGAAGTGTTAAAGTAGCTATACAGAGTTCTAAATACTTGACAATTAGTGCAGAAAATCTAATTATAAGTTTATACTGAGTTTTTCAAGGTGGTGGGAGAATTCTAAACAGATATTGCTTCAAAAGTGCAAGTGTCTACATTTATTGTTGTGAAACAGGTTTTGATCATTTTGATGCTAGAGTTCAATTAGTGAACATGAGAACGAACAGACGACTTTGCTGAAGCACCGTGAAGCTGCCAGCTTGGTCAACCCTGATGCATAACTGTCCTTCACATACTTGGCTGAATAGAAAGATTCTGCTCGCCTGTCTGGGAGTAAATGGCATACTTGGATCCACTGAAGTCTTTCATGGAGTTTCTGCCTCTCTTCTGCACTACTAATAATAGATTTAAAAAATAGTTGATGGCCACTCATTTGCGTCACCATTCTCGTCTTGTGTTGCTGAAAGGTTTATAGTGACTCACTAGTGCGGAACACTGTTGAAGATTTCACTGTATAAAGTGAACAGGAAAAAATAAAAAGAAGAAAGAAACAGAATGAGCTAGAAAAATACCATATTAAGGAATCTAAAACAAGACAACACTGTAACACTCTTATGAAATACCAAAGGCTACTTAAGCGCTAATAGCATCACCTAGTGGAGAATCATCCCAAGTGGAACTGAACGAGTGAGGATAGTCCAGCTCAAAAGGCACAGTTTGCGTTTATGAATGCATGAGCGGGCCACAAGACTGTAAGGACTTCAAAGGGGCCCTCAGCACCATTATTGTGGTGTTCAGCTGGACCGCATCAATATGGACTTGGAAGCGAAGACTGCACGTCACACAAGTCTGTGCCAAATAGCCATGTTTAAACCAAGCACCCCCAAGGTTTAAGACTGGGCTGCGGGGTTTATAACAGCATTTAGGACTGGACCTGAGCTGCTGGTTAGAGAAACGGTGCTTTCTTAAGCAGCTGAAGCAATAGATTTTTAGACCGAGTGCTCAAAACTCTGCACACTGGCGTCACCTGCTGGTCAATTGGTTGTGGCAAGCCATGGTTGTGGCAGGTGCACATGCTTATCTCAGGTGGAGAAACAACCCGGGCATGTCACCAGTTCATGACAGGGCGGACCCTCAGACATCCACGCACATTATTACACAGATGAGAAATTTAGAAGACTGCACTTCACCCGAAATGGGAGGAAACTGGAGCTCCATGTGATAAAAATAAAACCTTGATTCTGTCTGAATCATATGATAAGACTTGTGTGACAGTACAAATGAAAATTATTTGTATATTTTGTGTAAACAACAGTCGTGTAAGTAAGATGTGTACTGTATTGGGTTTTACAAAGTGTGCAACTGGGCATTTTGAACAAAAAACATTGAATTTTTTTACAGCCAAATATGATTTAAATCAGTCTGTTATTATGAGACAAAATCTAAGCAAAGTAAAAGCAAAGTAAATTGACCCCTTATAGTCACATGTGAACACTCCACAGCACACAGTGTGAACAGTGTGAAATTCTTACTCTGTATTTAACCCATTCACCAAGTGAAGCAGGGGGCTGGCACCAACGAGGGGCGCCCGGGGAGCAATGCTGAGGGTTCCTCATCGATGACACTAGCAGTTGGGAGTCGAACACACAACCTACTGATGCCCCTGAAGGTCCAGTGGTTGTGAGATTTGAGTTTGGCAGGTGGTTTATATTTGATACAGGTTCACCTTGGCGATGGCCCTCTAGTGCAGAGGTCCCTAACCACTGAATCATTTGGTACCAGGCTGCACAGAAAGACAGAATACATTTTTTTTATTGATTAACAGAGTCTGAAAGATTTTTTATTTTGAAAAAAAAAAAAAAAAAGCTCGTCTCGGTCACGTAATACGGTACATCAAAAATTTCGCCCACAAGCTAGTATTGGTGAAACATCTTTGGGGAGCTTCTTTGTCTTTTTACGCACTTTGTTTTTAGTTGTATCTCTGCAGTTCCACGAAAATATTGTTTTACATGTAACTTGTTCGTGGTGCGAAAAAGGTTGGGGGTCGCTGCTCTAGTGTCAAAACACAAAACTATTTGAAACAGTCCTGACAGAATGAAAATTTGTTTGGCAAAAATATGACCCATACAGGACTTGGTCACTTGGTCACTTAGAAACATGCCTGATTTGAAAACAGAGATGGCATCCCCTCTCTTAGCTCTTGCTGTATATATGGAATTATCAGAAATGTGTAGACTAGCCTAAACCAATACTTAAGTCAAAGTACTGTTACCTAAATGAGTACTCGAGTTAGAGCAACAAAGAAGCAGTTCAGTAGCTGAAACAACAAAACAAAATTAAATTACATACAATACAAAAATGAAGAAAGTAGTGCTGAGTTTAACCGGGTTTATATAATAATAATAATAATAATAATAATAATAATAATAATAATAATAATAATAATATTAAACACAACTCAATTAATGAATTAATCCTTTCCATTCTCAATGAATTGCTTTAGTGAAGCTGGTGGCCTAGTGTTTAGGGAGTTGCCTCAGCGATCAGAAGGTCCTGGGTTTGAATCCCAGAACTGCTAGTGGCACCACTGAGGTACCTCTGAGCAAGGTACCGTCCTCACACACGTCTCCCTATAGGCCCCTCAGAGTGTGCTGTGCTGTGCTGTGCTGTGTTTACACATGACTCTAAGGGGCCAGTTTACTTTAGCGATTACCTTGTATTTGTAAGGATAAACAATAAAGGATGTCAATTTTAACAAAGTGAATATAACTATCACTACCCACCTCTGGAATAGTGGGTAGTGTTTTGACACAAAACTGATATTTGGTTTTCAAGGACACCCAAGTGAAGTACAGTTTTTAGTATATCAAGAGATTTGATGCATAAAAAATACAGGTTCCTTGGGGGGGCACTCTGTGGCTGTAACATTAAAAACACCTGCTGAATATTGTCTCTTTCATGTCACCAAATCAGATCTGACCTGTTGATTCATGGACTCCACAAGACCTCTGAAAGTGTGCTGTAGTTTCTGGCACCAAGAGGTTCGCAGCAGGTCTTTGAAGTACTGTAAACCTTGTGGTGGGGCCTCCTTGGACCAGACTAGTTAGTCCAGCACATCCCACAGATTCTGTGGACTAAGAACTGCAGAACAGGTTCCAGAAAAAATTCTGAATGATGTTTGTTGTGTGGCAAATCACTTATCCTGCTGAAAGAAAACACAGTCATTAGGGAACACCGTGGTCATGAAGGGATGTACTTGGTCTGCAGCACTGTTCAGGTAGATGGTACCCTATATGGACAAAAGTATTGGGACCAAGACATTTTGGACGACGCTGTGCTTCTAACTTTGTGGATGCTGTTTGGGAAAGGTCTTTTTCCATTAAAGCATGACTGTATCCCAGTGCACAAAGCAAGCTCCATAAAGACATGGTTAGATGAGTTCAGTGTGGAAGAACTTGACTGGTCCACACAGAGCCCTGACCTCAACCCCATCCAACACTTTTGGGTGAAATGAAACGGAGATTGTGAGAAAGACCTTCTCGCCCAACATCAGTGTCTGATGCTCTAATGCTCTACAGAATGAATGGGCACAAATTCCCACAGAAACTCCAAAATCTTGTGGAAAGACTTCCAAGAAGAGAGGAAGCTGTTATAGCTGCAAAGGGGGAACAACTCCATTATTAAAACCTATGTATTTGAATGCAATGTCGTTAAAGTCCCTGTTGGCGGAATGATCAGTCCCAATACTTTTGTCCATATTAAGTAAAATTTACACATGATAGTAAACTTGTAAAATGTAAAATGTACAAGTTTACTAGGACTGAAGTCTGAATGTTTAGTCCCCACTAGACCTCTGGAGTTAGATTTAGCAGAATACAGAGGACGGAAAGGTACCTTTTACAAATCCGATCACAAATTGGTTCCCAAAAGGAAGATTTCTCAGCAGGAATAAGGTTAATGTTGGTAATTGCTGGTTTAAGAGAAGATAAACCTTCCCACAAGTAAAAACATTAGAATAAAAACTATACCAACAGTACGATATAAAAAGTACACTATACAAACTAGAAATATAAATATGGACGTGTGTTTTAATATATATATATATACATATACATATACATATATATATATATATTAAACTTAGATATGTATATTCAATTCAATTCAATTATATTTATATAACGCTTTTTACAACCAGGTTGTCACAAAGCAGCTTTACAAAGTCCAGGTCCGAGCCCCTAGTGAGTAAGCCAAAGGTG
>JBBJLS010000018.1:639712-655833 GCA_037577275.1 Bryconaethiops microstoma | reverse complement strand
AGCCAGAAGTTTGGATTGTTGAGTGAAAATAGTTTTGTGGCATGTATGTGCTTGTTTTTTTTCTACACAATTAAACACTTGAATGAACACCTTCTGAGTGGGGTGATTCCATACTTTTTGCCAGGGGTTGTACACTAGGCTGTGCTTTATTTTAAAGACAATTTACCGTCAGGTTCTTCCTTTTAGGTAAAGTGGGCCACAATTGTGAGTCAGCAAAAATGCTCCCGTAGCTCTGCAGGTGGTGTTTGAAACACGTGGCTTCTCCAGAGTCCGGATATAAATGGACAAAAGTATTGGGACGCCTGACCATTACACCAACGGGGACTTAAATGACATTGCATTCAAATACTTAGACTTTAATATGGAGTTGGTCCCTCTTTCGCAGCCGTAACAGCTTCCACTCTTCTTTTTTGTGGGGAATCTCGTTCTGTAGAGCATTTATGAGGTCAGGCGCTGATGTTGGACAAGAGGGTCGTCACCAAACTGTATCCACAAAGTTGAAAGATTGCCCTTCCCCGTGTGTCCCACAGAAATCAAATTCATCATGTAAAAACTGCTACTTTTTTTGTGGGGCCACTATTGAGCAGTTTGGTAGCACATCCCACAGGCCCTGGATCAGAACTTCACTTTCAGCTGCTTAAGATAGAGCCTGTATTCACGCTGGTAGCCGTGGCAGACTAAGACACTGGTATGCAAGGCTTGCGTTTCTAAACTGGTTAATTTTCAGAAAGCCAAATACAGCAATGAAGTGTTCTTTTAAATAATTTACATGGAAGGAGAAAAAAAAAGTGAAAAACCCCCCCACACAATCACAGGATTAGGACAATATTTTTTTTATTAGCTGTACAGCAATACATTCTCCACACCACCTTTCCTCATATGCCCTCAATGCCCTAACCCAGCCATAATAAATGTCTTTAGAATGTTGGTTTTCTGACCATTGTAAAATTCACACAGTTACAGCTAGGTACAAAAAGAAAAAAGCATCAACTTAATTTTAAGAGCTTAACAAAAAAAAAAAAAGGAAATCAATTTAAATGCAATTACACATATGAGGAAAACTTCATTCTAGATCAGAAAAATAACCTCAGCGAGACAATTTTTCTAAATGAAACTTTTTGGACAAAGTCCTTCCAAAACATATCAAAATGGCTTCATCAGACAACACAACCTCAAACTGTGTGAAATATATGCAGCCTGGACAAATGGGTAAGAAAACTACAGTGAACAGCGAACAGATTTTTCCTCATTGCTTTAGGTCAGTATATGTGGATAAACTCATGCACATTAGCAGCCTGCTCTGCAGTGAGCTACAGGTTTAGGTGCTCATGCAGCACAAGAGTTTCAAAGCTGTTCAGCTTCCCCTTTCTATCCCTTTTCCTCCCTTTACACAGTCACAAAACCAACATGGGAGCACGTTTCTCAGATAGTCGATAAACCGACTCTTTCATATCTTTGTGACAGATCATGAAGGAGTAGCGTTTATTAACCTCACTGAAAAGAAAGCTGAACACCCTAAATCAGATCACAATTTTTAAGATGTAGGAGGACAGAAAAGAAAAAAGGGGTGGTGCTGGGGAGAGGGGGTCTTTTAGATCGCCTACATGATCTTTATAGGTAATCCCCACTGCCCCCCTTGGAGATTTTAAAAGCCATTGGTGAAGTTTTCAAATGACCGCTATTTAAAATATCATTGCCCCAGCATTCAAGGTCATCGTTTCACTAGAAAAAGATTAAAACGCTCATAAAACAAAAAATAAAAATTTATTTACAAGCAAGACCAGCCAAGATTACCTTTGTTTTTTTTTTGTTTTTTTTCTTTTTACAATGTTATCAATCGCAGAATTTTTTTTTCCTTTATACTGGATGGATGGATGTCATCGTCCCTGGCCAGATAATTGTATGGCTACATTGCTAATTTTCTTCCTCTACCTTTGTTAATCATGTCCAACGAAAGCAAATGAGAAATACAACAGCGATAAAAGTTGTCGTATAGGTCAGACGTTAGAAGGATATTTGTGGAACAGATTGGGTAAAAATGCCCATTTCTACAGCAGTGATAGCAATTCTAAATATCAAGGCTTGACCAGGCACAAAGTTTCCTTTTGAATATTGCCATGGTAATGTCATAGACAGAAAGGTTGAAAGAATATTGGCATGTAAGGTAGGGGGGGAAAAAAAAAAAAAAAAAAACCCGAACAACTGAATGCATGTAGTTCACAACAGTAAATCTGGGGAACCAACTGCTCAGTCTTCCCCATCCGTAAACATGGCAATCCCCGCCACGCACAAGATGGTATACATACAACAGGTCAAACTAACTAGATGAAAAGGGGGGGGATGAAAGTCATGCACAGCTGAAAAGTCAGTCTAAATTAACAAATTAAGCTGAAATATAAGAATGAGAAAGAAACGGTGGAAATTGAATTACCAAGTTGATCAGAAACGGAACGAGGACACCATTAAAAGGAGTGGTCTTATGTGAGGCGGGGAGGTGACCACATGGTAGGGACGTGTACAAGTGTGTGTGTGTGTGTGTGTTGGGCTTGATCTATGTGTGGGGTTTGTGTATGTCCACATCACCGGTCCATCATGCTGAGGATCATCTCAGGAGTGAGGTCTCCATTGGGCGCAGCCTCAGGGACGGACAGCTGCACTGTCTCCTCACTGCCCTCCACCGCATCTACTTCCTCCACCACAGCCTCTGATGTTGCTGAAGCGGTCACTGACGAGTTTATGCCATCCTGCTCCTTCTTCACAATGATGTTCTCAATGTCCCCTGTCCCCTCATCCTCTACCTGGATAATGGCAGTTGCTGCACAAAGAGACAAAGAACCTCTTAAAAACTTTCCAACCCTGCCATTAACTCCAGATTGCTCAATAACTAATAATGTATTGTCAATCATGATGGCGTTACTTTTGAGAATATTATGAAAAGTAAGATGATATCTTGTGACTGCAGTAGCTGATCAAAGTTACCATCATTCTGACATGACATTCATGTATTTTAAAAATAAGTGTCTATAAAGAAAAACAAATTTGCACGTTTAAAACGATTACAGGTGAAAAGTAACAAAATAGTATTACATTATTTAACAAAATAAGTTAGGTACTGTCGAACTACTGAATACGTTGTGTTAAATTGGACAACTTTAAAAGGACAGTTACAATAAATTCAAAAACCAACATATTACATCATTGCATATCATAGCATAGTTTTGGACCATGAGGCATTATAATAGAGTAATTACTTTCTAAATCTGATTTTTAAAAATTAAAACTGAAATAGAAAAGTCTGTTTAAAAGTTTAACACTTCTTTTCAAACTGTCAAACTAATTGTAACTATTTTGGTACTGATCATTATATGGCTCAGAAAGAGAGAACAATACCATGTCGTGATATGGAAACTGGTTAACCAACATTCCTGACCCTGATCTGCCTTGTGCTGAACAAATATAAATGTGAAAAATCATTCAGAGTTGTTTTAATGCTGCCCGGAGGAAAAATGGACCATGTCCGTTTATACCAAAAATGCCCTGTTACAGTCATGCTAATTTGTCAAAAGTTTGTGTAATAATTAGCAACAAGCTACATGTGTTGTGTTTTCATATTTCCGCTATTTGAAATTACTCTCCATAAACATGAGTTTAGCTAAGTGCACAATCTCTCTCTGTGTGTGGGTGGAGTTACGTGTAACCTAGCTGTTTCTTTTCTGTAACATTTAATCTCTTAGCAAATGCCCTTTTTAACCCTACTTTCAACACCACTAGATAAAAGCTACACACTTACCAGCAGGTGCTATGGTTGCAGGCTTGGCAGGAGGCGTCTTGGGGGGATTCTTTGGGGGTCTACCACGTTTCCTCTTGACAGGCGGCTCAGCCGGAGCAGGGATGGGGACACTGGGTGGGGCTTGCTCTACCTCCATCTGCACATCCTCAAGAGCCTCTTCATCCTCCTCCTCATCCTCATCAATGTCATCTAGGTCAGGCTCTCCATGCTCATCTAACAAAGGACACAAAGAATTCAAGATAAAAATAAATAAATGGAAAGCATTAAAACTTAAATTCAGCATAGCTTGTTGGTTATAAGAGAAACATGCTATTAATGCTAAAAGCAACTTTTTACCACTTTTTCCCTATTATTAAAAAACACCCAAGACTGCAGTCAGGCTGAGCTGAAACTATAGATCTGACAAGGGAAAAACAGCCCAATCACTCACCACTGTCATCATCATCATCATCATCCTTTCTAGAGCGCATCTTCCTCTTCCGGCCACCACGGCCTCTCTTGGTTGGAGTGCCGTTTTCCCCATCAGCAGAGTCGAGCCCAGAACAGTTCTCAGCATGCCGAGCCATGGTATTCTATGGAAAAAAAAAACAAACATGATTTGCCCCAATGTCCAAAATGTAACAATATAGCTACAAAGTAGTTGGGTTTAATGCATACCCTGCGAGTGAAGGTTTTGCCACACTTGGTGCACACAAAGGAAGTGGGCACAAAGTTGGGGTCATGATAGCGGCGAAAGTGCATGTCCAGGAGTTGCTTCTGTCTGAACGTTTTCTCACAATGGCTGCATGCATATGGCTTCTCCCCAGTGTGGGTGCGTTTGTGCATCACCATGTGTCGCTCCTGAAAGGACAGATCATGTAATTGAGTCTGTATATACACTGTATTATCAATCAGCATCAACCATCTCATATTACCATCATCCCCAAGTAAGAATAATGTACCAAACAACAAAAAGTAAAAAGAGCAAAACTTCCCTGTAGCCAGAAAATAACTATTTCAACAGTCTATGAGCTAGCTGTTAAGTAGTCAAACACCACTTAACACTCTTTGGGCTGGCTTACCTGTCGGCAGGCATAGTCACACTGGTCACACTTGAAGCGTTTCTCATTCTTGTGGGACTTTTGGTGCTGGATAAGAGCATAACGCTCATGGAATACAGCCTCACAGTAACGGCACTTTCTGCCCTGCTCAATGTAGGAATGCTGCTTGCGCAGATGCACGCCTGTAAGGTGAACATAAGTTTCAATAAGAAATCAACAAACAGTGGTTAAAGGTGTTGGTAACCTCAAATCAACTTAAGACAGAGCACGAAAGACCCTCTATTCAGCAAATGGTAGGGATCTGTCAAGCACACATGCTCTGGCAGGAAAGTGCAGCAGGGACTCACCCAGGTCACTCTTACGGGCGATGACTGTGTCACAGTGGGGGCAGTGAAACTTGGCCACGTTCTCTGTGTGTTTCTGCAGGATATGCATCTTCATGGTGCCACTCTGAGTGAAACGAGCGTGGCAGATGTAGCATTCGTACGGCTTCTCCCCTGAACATGTAACAGTAAGGGAGAAAGTGAGACAATATCTCTAACTCAGTGAATGTCTAAAAGGCTGTTAACACTGTAAACCACAAAAATATTAATTCAATACACTATACACTTTATCGAGTATAGTTTTGTGGTGACGCTGAACAATGTCGGACCTGAATGGGTTCTCATGTGCCTCTTCAGCTTGTAGGTGTCTCTGCTGGCATAGCTGCAAAGGCTGCACTGGAAAGGACGCTCCCCAGTATGAGACCGAATGTGCCTCTTCAGCTTGCTGACCTGTTTTTTTTGTTGTTTTTTTTTTAAAAATTAAAACAGCAGAAAAAAAGTTAGTATTCTACACATTTTACTCTGATTTCCAAACAAAAGCAACTAGTACATTAAGAGCAACTCCAAAGCATTGTCAAGACCTACCTCCACACTCGCATAATCACACATGGAGCACTTGAAGGGCTTTTCATGGGTATGCTTGTAGCGACGGTGCCGTACCAACTCACCGCTGGTCACAAAGGCCATGTCACAATCAGTGCACTTGTGTGGTCTAGTGCCTGTACACAAATAAATAAGTCACTTTCTAAAACATAAACCTTAAAACTTGAGCAAAGGCCAGTATGGAAGTAAGAGTGTACCTGTGTGGGTGTTCAGGTGGTTCCTCAGCAGTGTGACTGTCCTGAAGGCACGACCACACAGGTGGCATTTGTGGGGCCTCTCATCTGTGTGGCTCTTCATGTGGCGATCAAGATTGGAACGCCGCGGACAGGTGTAGCTACACAACTCGCACTGGAATGTCTTCTTCACACCTGTAAAAACAGGAGTTAATAAGGTGTCCCATTGTTTTTTTTCTGTGCTTTAAAATAAATATCATAACTTTACAGCAGTATCATACCCTTTTTCTTGATTTTGGTTGGTTTAGGAGGCTTCATGTTGCCCACCACCTTCTCAGCATTGACCTCCGAGAGAAGGCCCTCCTGTTGCTCCTCCTCAAAGTCATAAACAGACACATCCATGTCTTTCTCGCCCTCCGTGTTGTAGCGCAGCTTGCTTTTCTTAGTCTTCTTGGGTTTCTTGACAGGTGGTGTGTAGTCAGGGTCCTTGGCCCAGGTGGGATCATCATTCTGAGGCTCAGGAATTTCCTCTTCCTCCTGCTGTAGGGGCTGTTCCTCATGGGCCTGAAGCTCATCTTGTTCCACTGTTTCCACTTCACCATTAGCACCCACCTTAACCACCTGTAACACAACGAGAATTTGGTAAGAAAAATCGCTCATTTGTCTGCACAGTGGATTCTCTTCAAGTTATTGTACATATTAATTGACTTGGTCTATGGATGTGACGGACAGCTATTAGGTTTAGAAACACCACAACCCGCTAATGACTAACCTGGAAACCCTCAGGCAGTGGCAGGGTGTGGCAGATGACAGGTTCTCCATCTTTGGGCATGGCGGTGGCATCCACCAGGGTGCCCTGCAGTTCCTCCACAGTGGCAGCAGTGACTGGCACAGCAGAGACAGGCACCTGCACGAGTTGCAGTTCACCCAATCCCAGCTGCTGTTCTTCCATGTTTACCACCTGCAGAGTAATAATTTGGGTGTCGTCCACAGTGGTGACTGTGGCCTCGTGAGCTGTACCAGCGACACCCACTCCGGCCTCCATGACCTCTGTCTTCATCTGCAGCAGGGCTGGATCTAGAGAGTCCATTACCATCATCTCCACGCCGCTGTTGACGTTCACTACGCCCTCCACCAACTGTTGCTGGGCATCGGCCACCAACTGTTGCTGGGCATCGGCCACCACAGCCGCCGCCTCCCCCTCGACCGCTTGCTGCTCCACTGCTTCTAGACCAGCTGCCTGCATCAGTTCTGCACCAACCTCTTCATCCTCTCGCCGCCGCTGGTAGGTCTTACACTCCTTGGCTTTGAAAGCATCCCCTACCTCATCCACCACAGCTTCAGTAGGCACCCCTTCCATTGATAAAACCTTGGGAAATCAAAACAATTGTTCTTCAATAATGACAAGGGAGAAAAATAACATCTTTCCTCAGCAGCAAAATTTCTTTAACATTGATCTTTCCTTACTTATCCTTACTGAGAAAAACTGAAAAATAAGTAAATAACTGATTTCAAAAGAAAGAAATCAGAAAAAGTACATACACGTTTTATTTACAACAAACAAGGAGGATTACTCTTACATGGGCACTCTGTTACACCTTACTGGAAGATTACCTGCACCACAATTGAGTACTTCATCTCTCTACCCTGCTCTCTTTCTCTAACTGCCTTCGGTGAATGAACTGCCTCGGACTTCCTTCTTACTAGCAAAACAAAATTAAGAAATCAGTTTTAAAAAAAGAAAATAAAAAGAGCACTTAAACTTTGTAGTTTTTGGGAGTTTTCTTCATGTACTAACACCTAACAATTACATACTCTTGATGAACTCAAACTATTTACCAACATTAAAATCCGTTAACAGGTGTCCGTTTTCCACAAATCACTGATCTAAGATCGCAGTAAAATATAGCATAACAGCTGCATCGTTGACCGCGATAACAGTACAAATAGTTTTTTGGGCGAGCTTAAATTAGTAACTTGCTAACTGGCTACTTTTGGGCGCCAGAACAGCACCTGGACCGTTTCAGGCTTAGCCACAGGCTAATTCGTCGCTCAAGCCATCGCCAAGTGTAGAGTTCGCCAAAACAAAACTATCGGTCGGTGTAAATCGAGACATTTCTCAGACAACGGCGAGTTACTGCCGAGCGACTTTCTACCACAGCAAGAGGGCATTCTGAGACGGTTAATCGTGTTTTTGTACCGCTACCAGTCGGGTTGTAGAGGGAGCTCTCCAGTTTTATCCCTTCAGTCGTCCGCTGCTTGAGGTAGTCTTTCAATAAGAGAGAGCTGAGCGGTCAGTGGACACGCCGTGCCGTCCGACACGACCCACGGACTTTCGGCTGGATTCGAGAGGCTGTAGTTGCCAGAACCGGGCGTCGAAAGGCTCGGAGTGCAGTTAAGCCATCGAAATGGGCCATCGGGGTCATTTTGCGGCGTATCTTCCTCGTCGGATTTCCATCTGCGCAACACTAGCGGGCAGACCGCTAACAAGACCCCGGGCGTTATTTTTCTACACTTTTCATAGACTCTGGGTGGCCATACATCGACAAGAAACGAAGAAGGGCTGCTCGGAGCCGAGGCCACCACGCTGGAAGTGTTTTGTACCTCAGAACACTGACGAAATATGGTGTGTGTTCGTGAGTGTCTGGGCCAGGAAGGACTGAGAGGGAATCTGCCTCATCGAGGAGGGGCGCGAACAGCCTACTAGCGTGCTAAGCTAACGAGTTAGCCTGTTTGTTTATCGAGCTTAAACAAAACTCCTGAAAACAATATATACACACAACTTGTTAATTTGGAGTTGTAGCCATATTTGGGGTTGTGTTGGTGTTAGTGGAACTCAAACGAGAGTCGAAAACAGTCCCAAGTTCACGGCCGCCGTTAGCTTATAGGCTAAAGCTACGAAACGGCGGGTTTTCTGACAGGAAACAAAGAGAAGAGAAAGAAAATGGACGCCTGGCCTAAAGACAGGGCTAAACGTCTAAGTGTTAAAAGGAGGCATCTGGCCAAAATGGCGCCCGGTATAGGTTCGAAGGAGCTTAATATTCGGACATAACTCGGAAACTGCTGGGTTATAAATGTTTTTTTTGCTTAATTTTCGATAACGATAGAGGGAGACAAACACCCCCCGCCAGCCGCCCGGACCGGGAGCCCCATCGTGACACCTAGAGGCCGATTAAAGCTCCTGCAAAACTCCCCCCTTTCCCCAGAAAAGTGCCACTGTCTCACCTGCTTTCTCCTCCTTTCTTCTCCGGTCGGGTTCGACGCAAAGCCCGGGGCTCGGTTCCTCCTCTGGTGCGAGGCGAAGCACGGAAACTGCGTCCTTCTCCTCCGGCGGTTTTAATCCCTCTCCCGCTTTTGCAGAGTAGAGGCTCCGCACAAAATGGCGGCCCGAGGCGGTTGCTGCGCGTGCGCTGAACGCAAGGGGGGGCGGGGGAGGACTGGGGGGGGAGTAACCGACGGAGGAGGAGCAGAACAGGGCGCTGAATTCAACTACACTGATACACTACTTTACTCTTACTCTATACCTGTCCCTCTCCTTCACTCATCTCTTCCATCCATGAACACGCACAGAACAGGGCGCTGAATTCAACTCTACTGATACACTCCTTCTTTACTTACTCTGCCTCTCCTTCACTCTTCCACTCCTCTCTACCTCTCCTCCACTACTGAACACACAGAACACAGCGCCGATTTTAACTCTGCTGATTCTTTTCTCCTTCAGTCCTGAATATACACAGATTAGGGTGCTGCTTTCAATTCTGCTTTTTCACTCCTAAACACGAGCAGAACACAGACCAGTGCTGGAGCTCATCAGACTAAACAGAAGGAAAGAACTCCGAGCAGAGCTCCTCCTTTAATTGATTATTTATATAGGACTCCTGTAAGACTTTCACAGCTGAAACCAGGTGGGTTTTGTAAATGAGTTCCAATAAATGTTTTCGTAATATCAAACAGTACTTATAAAAAGATATGGCAGATTCTCTCAAAGGGGTGGGTGATGTGGTAAAATATAGTGTCATGATACTATAACATTAATGAAAGCTGGGCAGCTGGTGGTTAAGGAGTTGTTCCACTGATCAGAAGGTTTTGGGTTTGAGTCCCAGGATCACTAGTGACACCACTGAGGTACCTCTGAGCAAAGTACCGCACCCACGTGCTGTGCCGTGTCGCTGGCTGCCCACCGCTTCACTTGGTGAATGGGTTAAATGTAGAAAACAATTTTGTGCTGTTCAGTGTGCTGTGCTGTGGTGTGTTCAAATACGACAAATGGGCACTTTACACGTCATCTAGTTCTCATGGACACGTGTACATCACAATACTTATTTTTTTTCTGAGGTCTGATAAGTTGGAACACACAAAATATAATAAATGAGAGTTCTACTTAAATAAGCTATGAGTGATTTTCTTTTATTCCGTATTTCATAAACTGCACTAATAAGTCCAGTAATGTTTTTTGAGTACTAATGATGTCCACAACATGTTTGGAAAAGTGACCGGTGATCACAGTAATGATGAATACTGTTCACTCCCGCTTCTAATTTCTTCTCAGATTGCGTTTGTGCTGTTGCCACTGGCTCTCATCAGTTGCTGACAAACCATTCAAATAGACCCAGGTGTTGATAAAATCAGACTAATGTATAATATGTAGAATGCATATTGTACATATACTCATGTTTACGGAACTCGTTTGTTGATGTATATATTTTACATTTATACACACACACACACACACACCTCATGGCATATGTGTCACTACACTTGTGTACCATGTATGCAGAGTTCATACTGTGCATATTGCACATTGCTGTACATTGTTTCTTGTACTGTATTTATTATATATACATGGAACTGTACATTGTAGTTTCAGTGTGGAATAGCATAACTCAGTCTCATGCTTGTACGTCAACTAACAGCTTTCTTAATATCTTATGTCCAAAGGAAAACAACCAAATTCATTTTCAATTTCATATACAGTCAAATGTTAGTTATTTAAATAATCATTTTCATTAGTTACATTATGCAGTGTGATTGAATTCACCCTATAGTGTTTTTATCACTGTTATACATGCCACAATCTGGTCCAACACTAGTAAGTCAGGTGGTATTAAGGATCACCAGCTCTGTTGTCTTGACTTGCTCCAACTAGCCAACTCAATGATCTGATGAAAGAAAACTGAACAGATGCTAATATGGACATTGTATTTCATTTGGCATTTATTCATGACAGAAACAAAGGGTTTTGTTCCCCCATTTGATTTTATTTTACACCTGATGTCACCAAGATCCTTGTCAGACAATATACTTTTCTTATTTAAAAAAAAAATACTTCCTTAATGCTGAAGGAAAAAAAATACTTAAATCTGTGTTGCAGTTCATATTAAACTGCTATTCTAAATTTTAAATAAAGTCTATTTCTCATCATAATCACTCCCCAGTCATTCGAGGCACTTATACATCGAGGAGGCTTTCTTTGTCCGCTTGTTTGCTCTAAAGTCTCAACATTAAGTCAGCTGAAGAACTACCTACGTTGAAATTGAATTAAATCAATGAATCTCAGGTTCCAGCACTGAACCTGGGAGTCTAGTAGCACTCAAGGAATGCTCCAATATAAATCATCTTCAGTATGAAACAGGGCCAGTGGAAAGATCACATGCATGAGAAGCTGTCTATACCTGTTCCAAGGCAAAGTCCATCATAGGTTATACATTTTGATGTTCGATTATCCAACATTGTTTATATATATATCTCAAACAGCTCCACCACTTTTACAGCAGATATCCTCTTCCGATACATCGCTGTTGGCTCGAATCTCAGGTAGTGCACGGAGAAGTTTTCATGAGTCATTAGCACTCAGAATAGGTCTGTTTGCCACTGAGTGTTAATGTGTATGTTTCCAACTTACAACACAAAGTAAAAAAAAAAAAAAATATGTACACATCCAATGGATTATACGTACTGTTTCAGTAAAGCATATATAGTGACAGTATGGAATGATGGCACTTTTACGCTAATAGACACCCCCTTAAAAACACACACACACACACACATACACACACTTTTCCTACCTCCCTGAGGAGTAACGGCACTCCTGAGCCCATTTCCACTACCGACTTGCATTTGCTCAACATTAGTACTCTTTACAAAAAGGACAGCCAGCTCCATCACACACTCGGCAGTTTTAAAAGTGCATCCCCTTGCAAGTCACGTGAAAATAACACTTCATTTACTGCTGATGCCACAGGGCACACGGTGCAGCAAAGCTTGTTCGTCCACACAGAAGAATTAGACTCCGAATCTGAGCCCAACTTCCATGATTTGTGAAGGCAAAACCATTAAATTATAAGGCAGCAAAACACTTGAGGCAAGCCCACCCTATACCACCCTGTTCGTTTTCTCTGTAGACCAAGTTTCTCTTTCTACGTCGCATCTGATCAACATACAGATGTTGTGTGCTTGTGTCCACTGAGTGCATGAAATGTGAGACACCAGCTCAGTATGAAGTCGTCATGGCGAAGACGTCTGTATCTGCACTACAATGGTGTACGGTGGAAGTTTGATGATGAGTCTTCCGTTGGCATGATTATGACTGAGAGTACACAGGAGAGAAAGGTATACAGTTTCTGTGGGTTTCTCTGGTACGATGGCATTTAGAAAGCAGTGCTGGCCATGCTGCCAGGTGCAAAAAGGCGAGGAACTCCATCTTGCGCTGATTCCACATGCCGATGTGCCATCTTCCCTTCTTCGCCTGAAGACGACAAAAAAACAAACAAAAACAAACAAACTCAGATATCTGATAACTACTATGCTATATATGATCTCTCCAAACTCTCTTTTTTTATTCCCTGTTACAATATCGGTAGACTTACTCTATCTCTGGGTCATTATAATATTTTTTTTTGCTTTTTGCAACTCTTGCAACAGTTCTTCTCTTTTTGTTCAGTTTCAATCCATTTTGATGTTCATTTACCTATCAACTTTCTATTTGCATCTATTCATGTTTTATTCTGACTCACCCAGCACCAGCAGAGCTTGTTTGGCGGCGTCTCTCACATCCTCCTTGTCAGTGCGGCACAGATACACCAGCTGTTCAATGCTCTCTTTGGCCTGGCAGACGGAGATACACACAGAGGCCTTCGTTTTAAATGTGCGCTTCTGTATGTCAACTGCAAACTTCAAAAAATTGTTTCTGTCTGGTTTGAAAACTAGGTCTTGAATGTCTTGTGTGAACATCAGTAAATGAGTTCAGTTCACACAAACAAAAAACCCTCGTTGCAGGTGTAGTTAAAAAGCAGAACGATAAGAAAGTGCAAAGCCAGGAAGTATTGCCTCCTGGTTACTGAAGTAAAAACATCAAACACACACACAACCCAGATAGAGGGACTGACCTTTAGACAAGCAAGTGCCTTGCATCCACACACTCGGGTCTCAATACTTTCATCCTCCAGCAGCTCCAGGCAGCTCACCAATGCCTGAAACACAGACACACAGAAATTCAGTCAATACAAGTCTGATGACATTTATTCCAAAACCTGGGGAAGTGAGGACAGAAGAAAAACCTCTAAAATCTGAAAATAACAAGAACACTTTAAAGCACTGTTCCTTATTCCTGCTTCTAGTGACCCAGAGAATTCCTAGACTCAACAAACCTAACCCAGTTCCACTGAAGTGAACCAGTGCAGTGTTGTGGATCACTGGGAGCATGATTAAGAAATACTGCTTAAAGGAATCTCACACACTAGTTTTCGTTCCATTAAAGGGGTTGTGGCACGTTATCATGCATTGAATAAATACGGCGTAGTAAGTGTGCAGAATGTCAGAAATGTTGTGTTCTGAAGATGCTGTAAGCTGAACTACATTTAACAACTTCTTTCTGTGCCCCAAGCACGAATTTCACACTCAAATAAGGGACATCATACTTACACTGATCTTGTATGTACACAACCAAACGTTTTTGCACACCACAGGTTTTCATCACATCTATTTATTTCATAAACCGCAGATTTTTGATCTTGTTCAGCACTGGAAAGTTGTTGACTGAACTACAAATGAAAATCTGTAAAATTAAACAAGTTTCCTTCATACCATGGAAGGAATATGCAACAGAGCATGTCTGACTTTCTGTACATTGGTTGTGTGGTGATGCAGAGTCAAATTCTAGACTGTCCTTTAACTTTAAATGCACCTGTTAACCGTTTTATCCCATCTGCTGTAAATTAATAGCTCATTAAATATCACACTTGTCTGGTGATCCACAATCTAATCGTATTAGGTGGCTTTTTAAGGTCAGTAGTGATGAATATAAAAATGACATTTTCTGGCTAATGAAAGTACTCAAATGGTGAATATTTATTTACGTGTAATTTTTGGTCAAAATCGAGTACCATGCAAATGTGGAAAAACTCAGTGTGTGCCAAAAATGTTTGGAAACTTTTCTGTGATGCCAGTGACAGTGATTACCATTTACAAATTTAGAATTTAGGGTTACCATTTACCATTTACGGCATTTATCAGACGCTTTTAGCCAAAGCAACTTCCATTCCATTCTCTAACTACAGGGGACAGTCTCCCTGGAGCAACTGGGGGTTAAGGGTCTTGCTCAGGAACCCAGTAGTGATGTGCTGAAGGTAGGATTCGAACCCATGACCTCTTGATCCAGAGGCAAGTATCCTACCCACTATTCTGCCACCACCACCCCTGATTACTACAGTCGGTGTGCTATTACTAGTACTAAAGGTAGTACAAGAATACATATAATAAAAAATACCAAGTCAGCATGCGCACATTGTTTGATGGCGTCATGCCGTTATCTGTAGATTACACTGAATGGCTTAGGAAGGGGGAAAAAAAGGTTTGTGTGTAGGCAGTCTGACTTTTAGTAGCCTCTGACAGGTCGTAGCATGTATGAATCCCCAAATCCTAAATAAAAATGCATATGGTCCAGATTAATAGCTGTTCTTTTGTGTTTAGAACTAAACCTTGTTTTCACTGACCCTAACAAGACCTGCCACTCTGACTTTCCAAGACAGAGTGGCAGATCATTCAAAAAGGACAGCATTTTGATTCATACTGCTGTCTAACTGAAACCCCTCTGCAACCTAGAACCTTTATCGGTGTTAGGACAAGCAGACCTAAGAGCCTCCCAGCCTCCCAGCCTCCCAGCCTCCCAGCCTCCCAGACTAAGGGGCAGTGCCGTACCCGTTCTCTGTGGCGTGGCTGCTCGGCCAGGCTGCGCAGCAGCGAGCTGGCGCTGCTGCACACTTTCCCCCGGGGGTCCCTCAGCAGCAGGCTGATGGCGCGGAGGCCCTCACGCTTCAGACTGCACTCAGGGGGTCTCTTCAGGGCCCTAAGCAACACATCCTGTTCACCAGACTGCAGACACTGTACCAGCCACACTGCAGGAAAGAAGAAAGGAGCGGGGGGGGTTGGATCAGATCAGAAGAGACGAGCAGATGAGGTGATAATGAGTAGATGGGTGGGGCAATCTGTTTCAGTGACACACATTCACATGTTGAATTCACTGTAAATATTTCTGTTTCAGCCTGATTAGCTAATGGCTCTGAAAAATGCAAACTAATTCACGCCTTGTTTCAGTTACTCACAGTGTGAGAAAAGTTCTAATCACCCCTCCCATCGCCCCCGAAACCCCCCAAAAAACAAACAGACCCTCCTCAGCCAGCTCGGTAATGTGCGTGTCCAGCTCGCTCACACCCTCAGCCTCCAGGTAGCTCCAGAACTGGAAGATCGTGAGAGTTTCTTTAGCCGCACCTCCACCTCGCTTCGGCAGCCTCCTCTCTAAGATCTTCTCCACCAAACGCAAAAATACTGAAACACACACACACACACACACACACACACACACACACACACACACACACACACACACACACACGAATGTTGTTCTTCTGTTTTAATATCACAAACATCACCCACAGACACAGGTATATTCAACTCCACATGTATTGTAACAATGACCAAATAAATACATAAATTAAAATAAAATAATTAAGCATGAGTAACGAAAATCTGAAAAGCTACGGAAAATCTGAACGGTTACAGAATGAGGCAGACTGAGAATGTCTCATTGTTCACACAGTACTGTGCAAAAGTCTTAGGCCCCTGGGAAAATTATACTTAAAACCTGTTTACTACTGGACAGTAGTGTTAAAACATTAATATTACAATAAATACAATT
>JBBJLS010000018.1:607600-622136 GCA_037577275.1 Bryconaethiops microstoma | reverse complement strand
GAGATAGAGAGAGAGAGAGAGAGAGAGAGCGCGGTATAAAGAGAGAGAGCAAGAAAGAGGTGTATAAAGAGAGAGAAAGGGAAAACCTTGAACGTTTTACAACACCGACAAAGAGAAAGGGCCTTCAACAGATTAACTCCAGCAACAGCACCTCACATGCGCGCGCGCGCACACACACACACACACACACACACACACACACACCTCATCTGGAGGTGTTTAACAGCAGCATATCAAGTGTGCTCCAGTGCTGTGGCGGCGAGTCAGCAGCTCAGCCCTAACGTTCAGATTTACAGCTGGGCTCCCTAACAAACACACACAGCCTTTCCATTCAAATCTGTTACATAAAGCATCACACGTGCTCCGTCTCTCTGTCTCTACTGAGAAACAAAAAGCAACAAAGAACTTTATTAAGGTTATTTTAGAGGCAGTTGCACAATAATTCATAATTCATCCTTACATGACCATTTTCCAAACGCCCTTACAATTATCCCTTTATCCTTTACAATGTTTAACTGTTTTTGTTACTGTGCCTTTAAGGCTGATATATGTAAATGATCTCTTTTCTTAATGGCTACCCTGCAGCTCATTCAAAAGATGGGGCTGAAACAATAGATGGAACTTCAGCATGAATGGGCAGGACTAAAGAGCTACAGGCTGAATAAGGACATATATGTAAATGTGTTGGTTTTGTGACATGGTCTGTTTTTGCAGCTTAGTATCCACATATGAACTGTATGGATGGGGAAGCGAACATGCATTTTGACACAAACATTTTTAATGGTATTATTTAAATCTGGCAGCACTGGTTCTTTTTGGCCTGTTCTTGCTTGACTGATGTTAAAAACATATCTACAGAACGGTAACTGTCACAAACTAATCACCCATTCAACAAAACGGCAGCAGGAGGGGAAGAGGAGGAGGACGAAGGCCCCTTCCTGCCCTGCAGCTGTCTGGGGCCCATGTGACCCATTAGATCAGAGGCTTGGGGGTCAGTATGAGGGTGAACGGAGTCTGATATTGTTTAGAAACAATATCAGGCTCAGTGTCTGGGTGTGTATGTGTGTCTGTATGTGAGTGCATGTGTATGATTTAAGCGTATAAGTACTGATACAAACACATTAGGAAATATGTCTAGCATTAAATGTGCAAGTATGCAGTACTCACAGTACATAGTATACAGCACTATGTACATGCACACATGAAGGCAAGCATGTATACATACACGCGCACACAGTCTGTTTAAGTTACTGAGACATGTAAAAAAAAAAAAAACAACAACAAAAAAAAACACATGTTACACACACACACACACACACACATCTGGACAAGCCTAGACCTGCTGTTTATGTTGTGTCGCAGGTCCTTGCTAGTCACATTTCCCTGTACTCACACACAAGCATCCATGCACAAACACTTTCAACACGCAATGTTTCCTAGGAACGAAGCATTAAATGCTTGACCTGTTCCAGTTTAGAAACAATATCTACTCATTTGTCGAAATTTCCCCCACCTCCTCATATTACAGTTCAGTAAGCTAAACAAAGTGGAAATCAATTCTCATATTTCAAAGACGCCAAGTATAATGTTGTGCTTACCTTACTGAGGTGAAACTCCAGTCGCCTCATGAATCGCTCGATCACCTTCACTTGCTGCAGGAAACACAGCATTAGTATTACGCATATGCTGAAAGACTATGACAGTCAAACACAGTTTTATATAAAACATGAACTAAAGACAATTACAGCTGCAGGAATTTCTCTGGCTTTATTAAACAGAGCGTCTAAATACGAAAGCAAACTTGTTCAAATAAAAGACAGAGGCCCTCTCCCTCACCTTGTCCAGTTCATAAAGAAAACCCTGTGGCCAAACAACAGAGAGAAAGAGAAGATTAAAATTAATAGCAAAAGAGGCACTGCTGACTGTAAAACACAGCTTCAGGCACATAGTCTAGCAGGAAATCTATTTGAAATTATAAGGAACACACCACAATATAAAAATAAAACAGAAAAGTAGAAATAAACACAACCTAAATATGATAAAACACCACTTAAAAACAGAATAATTTTGGACAAGACCTACATTCGCAGAATATAATCATAACAGGCTATGCTTGCTAGGTTAGCTTTGTTTCCCTTGTTTGTTTTCTTTTCCTCGATCGCTCAGACTCAAAGTTTTCCAGAACACAATTATACAAGCTTTACCTACCATTAGGTCCACTCGGTTTACATCAGAAGGGGATGTGGCAAAGTACATGTAAACACTGTATGCATGTACAGGCATTGTGAAAAGCTCTCAAATGGCAGTGTGACCACAAGAGCAACATTAACCCAATTAGAAAGTGATGGTGGATTTAGGATCTCTTGGATTGCACTTCATGGATTTAGTACCCAGTCCCCACACATCCCCATGGCTCATACCTGAGGTGACATGCATCAATGATGTCATTTTTTAATCTGTGTTTGTTGTTCATATAAATTTGGTGAATTTATACATCTAGATTAGCTCTCTGGGATGCTAAGTACATGTGGGCTTGGATGTGAACATTTATTGCTAGTTCCCTGGAGTTGATCCTTTATACTCACCAGCCTAGAGTTTCTCTTGGATTCCTTCATCTGGCGGTTCAGGCTGTCCAACTCCATCTGATGAACTTGCAGGTAAGACCTGGAACCCCAATCATCACACATTAAACAATGTTTAAGACACAGAGGTAATTTTTAAGACACTGACATTTAAGACAGAGAGGTAATTAGTTATCCCTCAAGGAACAGCACTGACGATCCTTTGCCCAACATAAGAGCTCATATTCCAATCATAGGAATGCTGAGCTATGATAAGAAATTGCCAATGTAATGTGCTGTTCCAAATCATAAGACAAATTCTAGATTGGGGCCAGACCACCTGAACTAGAACGAGATTGCTCCGATATGTACTGTAATCATAAAGAACAGCATTCCTGTTCTGGGGAGGTTTCCTCACAGGTCACTTCACGGTTCCTAAAAGGCTTCTGCAAGTGTCCAGATATGATAATATACTGCAATGTGTGCTTAAACGTTTATTGTATTGTAGGCGTTTTAACTCATAAGTGCATTAATGGAAAACTGAAAAAGTGATGTGGACATGCACTGTGAGAGTGGGTGTGTGTGTGTGTGTGTGTGTGTGCGTATACTCACTGGAGTCCTCTCTTTAGGGCCTCATAGACTTCATCCAGCCTCTCAGGCTGGGGCACCTTTGGAGGTGGAGACTTGGTGGAGAGGGTGAACATCCTGCTTCCTCTGGAGGGAGTCTTCCTTGCACACGCTGGAGTGCTGAACACAGAGAGGCTCCTGAAAGAACACATAAATGAATTTCTCCTATCATCATCCGGTTCACGCGCATGATGACACAAACACAGACGGTGCTCCTTTCATGGGCAACAAACATTTGAAATGAACTCTAAAATCAATAATCCTCTACATATCATGCTACAGATCAATATGAAATGTGACCATTCATTCTACTGATGACAGGCAGTTCAATATGAATTAGGAAGAGGTGGCCAATGACGTTAGTATCTGGCTCATACGAAACTCTATTGAACCGTATGTGGAAGCCCACTTTAATTCCTAACGCTCAAAATGAAGACATTAATTATTCATTTTACATAACTACAGTAGCTGCTGAATAATTGATTACAGTCACTGAATGATCTTCAATCCTAGGTACTTGAATAACAAACTTGCAGGTTAAAGGCTGAACATCTGGTTACTTATTATGAAGACTGTTCAGCTACCATGAATTGGCATCAGGTGAGTGACTGGATGTGGAGTAAACCCAACTAAAACATCAGTAAAATAAACAGAGTGGCGTCTTCACAACAAACATCATGGACTTAATACTGGATTCAAGGTAGAATGAAAATGTTCACTTTACTATCTTTGACCAATGTTAAAACTTCAGGTCTTACCCAGGATATAAAGATTTTCACTGGATAATAGTATCCATATCAGGAGTACTGGGCAATTTTATTCAAATCTTTTTTAAAAATTGCATAGTATGACTGTGCGCTCCAGCACTGGGGCTTTAAATGGGGAAACTACACATTTGAGTAAGGGAACTGCAAAAGTAGGAGGTGTGTTTTGAAAGTAATAAAAGAACCAACAGAGGATTTCTCTCCTTATCTCTTTCTCACACTCCCACAACAGTGAAAAGAGCACATACAGTCAAAATGCAAGACTGCAGCTTTTGGGACCCCAAAACTTTTCTGAGGCAGTGATGACTGTAGCAGTAGAGAGGAAATGTAGGCCCTACAGGACGTCCTGTCAGGTGTGACCTCTCAACAGAAATGTGGTGGAACGATGGAAATTATGTGAGTGTGACAGCACTCAGAGCCTGTCCATGAATTGAGAAAAAGGCTATTGAGACTATTGTATGGGGATGGGAATGGGAATGGGGAGGTTCAGAACAGTCAGAATTCAGTTAATTACAATACAGAAATGCAGAAAAAGTTGTTACTAATGTGTTACTATGGTCATGCTTTCACTGTCAGTTTTAATACAGAATTCAATATTATATAAATGTTACATTTGAGACCCATTCAAATCATAGCAGCACTGGAACATGAAACAAAAACTATGTTTTCTAATGTAATTAAATTGTAATGAAATCAAATGAAATAAAATGTGGTGTGGGTGTATTAGGGGAAAAAAAATATTGTTTTCTTCTAATGATGTATGTGCAAATGAGTGGACATGCTGTTGCAGCCATAAGCTAACATACTATCTTCAAGCTAACGCATTCTCCCAGTACAGGTCAATACATTCCAACACAATACAAGCTAATACACCAAATTGTTAAAAAGTAGTCTGTGTGCGCGCTCGTGTCTTTGTTTATGCACAGGTTATGAACTAACCTGTAGTGCTTATCGTAGGAGTTGACTCCGGCAAAGGACTGGCTCCTAGTGATGGACCTGGAGAGGACTCTGCGCGTAGGCCGCACAGACAGGGACATAGTGGACACTGATCTGGAGGGACTCCCTGCATTGGCATAGAACAGAGGAGGATATTTAGAGATAAAGAGGGCACAGAAACATGGCAAACTTGGCACACTGGGCAAAAAGACAGCTCATACATCTCATTAGACTGTACCAATGCAAAATTTTTAAAAGACCATTTACTACTCCGTGTGCCAGGCTCAAAGTTTAAGGTGGGCAATATAGCAAAGATGTACAATAACAATACCTGAAGACATCTTCATGATTTTTTTTCTAACATTCAAACTAAGAAGGAAGGAAAAATCTACTAACTGCCAAATAATAACAAAAGATGATGATATAACGGGCTAACATTCCATCAACTGCTTGTTGCGCGAGGTTCACGCAGGCTTTCTATAATTGGTCTAAATCTGAAATGCATCATTTTATGATAAATTCATTTGTTTAGTGTTCCTTAAGTAACTGGAAATAACTTAGGATATACTCAACATGTAGGAGGACATAATTTACAACAAAAATATATGGTCATATTGACAACTCCTCATAATTCATAATTCTATACAGGAATTCACTTCATGCTTTTGGTTTAATGAATAATGAGCCCTTCAGATATAATTAAAGGGAGGAGTTTATGATGGGGCAACTGGAAAAAGTCATCAAGGACAAATAGGGACTGCACAACATCAAAGCATTTTATGAAGACCCAGAGAGTTTTCCAGAACGTCCAGAACACTATGAAAGATACACATCTTGCCTCTTTATACTTTCATCTACTCATTCCTCCTCCCATCACTCAGATCCAAAAGGGGTAAAAAAAACAAAAAACAAAACAAAAAAAAACACTCTTTCGTCTCTGAGAAAACACCCCAAAAGGCAATTTATCCCACACATCTGACTTGGCCTGTGATGTAGACCTATGACATATGTTTATACAAATGACTCAAAGAGTTTTGTGAGTCAGATGTTTCCAAAGCACATTCTTAGCACAGACAGATTAAAACGAGAGATCTTTCCTCTCAAATCCCAGGTGTAAACAACTGTAAACTGCTTGACAACACTCCAATACAGACTAAGCTCTTCAGGTTTTGCCTGGTTGCTAAATAAGTGCTCTCGGTGGCTTCCCCCCCCCCCACCCTCTTTATTTGGAGAAAAGGTGGTGGAGAGAGCACAGTGGGTTCACGGCTTCCAGCCTGGAAACAATGGCCCACAAGGAGCTCAGGAAGGCAGTGCAGACCTATTCAGATTGACTAAGAAACATCCTGGACACCACCCTTGCAGAGTCTTTTCCTTAAGTGCTGAATAGTGAGGTGGACCCGTCGCCTCTGAGAGTGTCCAGTCTTTTCCAGTCCAGATAAACTGTCACTAGGTTCCTGGCATGTTTCACTTTGTATCTAATCGACAGCACGTCTCAGGAGATTCTCTTTCCAGTCTCACGGTGACTTCAGAAACTCTCTTTCACAGCAGGGAGGACAGACCAGAGATCAGAGCAGACTTGAGCTGAACCCAGACAGAATAACCCTCCCCATTACACAGAAGAAACAATCAAAGCCCAAGAGATCTTGAGCAGACAATGACGATCACGCTAGGCGTACACTAGCTTTACACCACTAGGCCTTTACAATGTGATTGCAAAACATTCAAATGTACTGGTGTATCATCAATGTGCCATGGTTAAAAATGGCCTGTTAGCAAGAGGTTATTGACGAGGAATAGGGCTGAACACTGCTGCCATTTGCTTGCTCAAACACACAAGTATCCTAATAATTAACACATTCTGGAACAACGTTGAACCAGAAATGCTGAGGCAGTAAAATCACAGAACAGTGCTGGACACTAGTCCTCCAGGACCAGAGGTGAAAAACCTATTTAAAGCACAGTGCTAAAGTAAACAGTGCTACATATTTAGACCAATGCAAGAATAAAAGATACCCCGCTCTAGATAAACACTGTACAAGCCCAGATCCGAGACACATTTAGAACTGGACAACTGGTAAACACGTTTCAAAAGTAAGAGGCCTACTGCACTATCCAACATGCAACAAAACCCTTTTGAGCTGGTAAACCCATGAAATGATGGTTTATATCCCCCTCCTACAGCCACTGCTCATCAAATAATCACTTCAGCACTGTTTTTTCCCTGCACTCTTTTCTTCCCGGCCTCTTCTCTGTGGCACAAAGACTCAACTGTGACTCTGCCACTTCCAATGCCACGGCTTCGGATGACTTCACTTCACACTACTGGTAAGGCCGCCAACAGGAACTTGGACACAGGCACAGATTCCGTTCAAGGCATGCTAATGTACGAGAGCTCTTCTTACTGTTTGTTTCAACAAAGACAAGAAAGAATCCTTCACCACAAAGTGCTTAAGAAGCTCATTTAAAGTGCATGAAAAACTTGAATCCTCAGTGGAACACTGAGTCAGCATTTTTTTTTTTTTTTTTTTTGGACCATTGATGCCATTTTGGGTTTTCAGTTTTATTTGTTATGTTGATTTAGCTTGATAGAGCTCTGGTGCGTCACCAAGAAATATGGGCAGTACTTTGGAGACACTTCTCTGGGCTGAGGAAGGAAGCCAAGGTTTATTTTAAACCCATGGGATTGGCAGCAGGAAACTGCGCAAGCCAAACTTCTAACACTTTATAAAGAGCTTCAACATGGCCGCTACACAAATCAAGCGCATAACGAGTCCCTGAAGAGCATCTATGATCCGCTGCGCTGACCACAGTCTTTCAAACATGTACACCTTACTCAGAACCAGAGCAAGCCAATGGGGGAGTTTCAGGCTTTGCCTGTGAAGAAAACGACCTCACAGGTATCAGAAATTCAACTTTGATGCATATTAATATCCCTTATATGCCCTTTTGAATCTGATTTAAAGCGGCTTCACATTCTTATTGATGACAGAGTAACAGAGCAGAACACCAAGCAGACAGCTTTCACGCCGTATAATTTATACTCATGATCATTTGTTCAGAATTTACATTTTCCACAAAACAAGTCTCAGAATTACAAATACTTTGGTTAAATTACTTATGCAAAAATATGTTAATATAAGACATAAGATGTTGATGCCAAGTCAGCCCTTTATTTTTTACTTAATTGCTTTTTTATAGCTTTTAATGGCCTTTCAATACTTTTTAAATACCCTGAGAGCCATCCAGCTGGGGCAGAAGAGAAAGAGCCTAGAGCCCGCCTTCCTGAGACGTCCCCCCAGAGAGGCCAGGCTCCGGTTTGTCGCACAGAAAAAAATAACAACAGCTTTAAAGCTTGACTTCACTCTTCATTCTGAGCTATAATAACTTTTGTTTCCCCAGATGAAACTCACAATGTGATCCGGTCCCTGCTACAATTATTAAACCAGAACCAGAGTTAAAAGTTTATTAGGTGAAGTATTGATCTTAATGAAAAAGTATGTAATCGTAAAATATAAATGTCTTCCGAGCAGACAAAGCGATAAGGCTGCATAAATATTAAATGAAATGTTCTGACAAGGCTGTTATATCGTTGTTTGATCAATGAGCGGGTAATAACTGAGTCTACACCACACAGCTACACACTGAGATGCTACAAAAACAAAAGCTGCTATGTCAGGTCAGGCTTGCAGGAAAGAAAACAGTTGAAGCCTGAAAGAAAAGCTGTTTTTTCACTTCATGCAGGATATTCTACCCTCTGACACAGACTAGCCAGGAAAATAACATCTGCAACTGACCAGTGACAGAAACCTCTTTCACATTCTTTCTCACGTAACCTATTTTGTGTGGAGATCACGAAATAGGACAACAGATAATCTATAATAATAATAATAATAATAATAATAAGCTAGACCAAAGCAACAGACTAACTGCTGGCTATGACAACGAATGAGCTCTAAAGACTGGTTATGAGCATGTTTGCCGGTTCTCGCTGGATGCCAACATGAACAAATATCTCTTCAATAGAGAGCTTTGGCTCTCAAACACACCTGATTCAGCTCATCTCATCAGCAAATGGCAAGATTCAGTAGATGTACTAGACAGTCCTTCAGGGAATTTGCAAAGGCTTGCAAATTTGCTCGTTAAACATGTAAAGCGTAGAAAAAGCTGGAATTGTCAGCAGTTCATACTCATATAGTGCTCCTGGATGTTCTACCAAGTTTGAAAGCTCTTTGAGATAAACCAAATATTTGATTGTAGAAATACGGTGCATGAAAGTTTAAGTTCAGCGTAAAATACCGAAAACTCTTCTTTGAAAAACTAAAATATTAGCTTAGTAGTTTGTGCATGTCTGTACGCACTTTTTCTTTTCAGAGGTACGACTGATTTGTTTTTTTTCCCCTTTTATTTTTTTTAATCACTTTTTTTGAAAGTTACTCATCAATCAGCCAATCAACCAAAAATTCAATTAAGATTGAGAAAGCCACTGCAGAAATAAAACATTTGGAGAGAACAATCACAAAAAGGCAGCCACACACTGACAGGACTGATAAGGAGTGAAATCAAGCTATCTCAGCCCTCTGGCACCATAATAGAGCAACACTGAACTAGAGAATCAAAAGGAATGTCAAAACAACAAAGAGACGATCCTCTTCACAACAAATATCAACACTCATTCACACACACACACACACACACACACACACACCTTCAGCTGGATCCTCCTCCTCTTGCCCATCACCAGGTAAACAAGGCACAAGCAAGCGGCACATTACTCTCTCTCACGGCAGTCCATCTGAAGCTCAAGCCTTTTTCTCTCTGCCCTCCAAGCCCTAAAAAAGCCCTGGAAGCTTCCACGGGGGGCAAAAATAAGCCTCAGCTCCCGAAGCTCAAGCCCTGACCTTGTTCTGTTTTGAGCAGTGCAGTTCCTACCTGCCTGAGAAGGAGATTCACTCTGAAACAAATACCAGAGGATCAGGATTTGCCCAGAACCACTGGATATGGCGCGGTTAGACAATCTGCCTGGATATCCATGGCTTTCCATTGGCTTCTATGATAATCAAAGCTGGTCTGGTCGGCAGGTTCAGAAGCCTGACTATATTGTTCTGGCTGCCTGGCCTTGTTCCAGGATCATTCGAGAACAACAAAGCGAACGGGGGCCACCCACCACCCCATCACAAAAATGACCACGACAGGACACAAGCTGTCCCAACCCAAACAAACCCATCGCGTGCCTTTGCTCGCAGTGTTGAAGCCTTTCCTACTCTGACAGCTCTCAAATCTAACTCACAACTAATGTTTCTTCTGCAATAGTGGTGGTCACATTTACACTTGCTGACCCTGCAGTGTTTTCTATGAGAAGGCCAATGAATCAGCCTCCTTTATTGCTTTAAGAGCACTTTTTCCCTATTGCTGTGGGACTATGTATTAACACTGACCTGCCTCTAATTCTTATTAAGACACAGGATTTACATGCGATCATTCAAAGATCTGCAGAGATACGTGAGAAGTGTGTGTTACTTTAAAGTCAGGCAGATCCTTTTTCTCCCCCGTTAAACTTCAGCTAAAGTCCGACTTTTCTCTGGAGAATCTCTCTCCCAATATTTTCTCATCCAAAACAAAGGGTTTAAAGACACTAAAATAAATCCCATTGGGAGGACAGCAGTTCATCTGAAGCCAAATAAAGCCCCAGTTCAACTTTAGACACCCTACACTTTTTTTTTCCTTTTACAAAATGTTCCTTTCCTTCATGAACTATGGTGGAAATGATCAGTTTCAGACAGCTGAACCTCAATCCGGATCTTAGATATCATATTTACAAGAATGACAGAAATGAAGTAGTTAAAATATGTAGATCTTCTGACTATATTACTGTTCTCGATTTTATTCTAGAACAAAATTCAGGCTCGATTCAGTACAGCAAGTCACCTACAAACCTGAAGGATCCACCTTGAGCAGAACACCATAATATAACACAAAATAAATGCAAGATGAAGTTCATTATAAATGCAGAAATAGTAACCCACATAAAACCTGATGTGGAATTGTGACTGTACTTTGCAAAAGAAGTAATCATATTTTCAAATATACTGCTTCAGGATTTTTATTTTTATTTATTTGTTACCTGCAAGCACCAGAACAACTATACAAATATTATTCAGCTAACACTGCATAAGTGAAAGAAATACTGACCCAAAAATCAGAGAAGTTGAATGAGATTAACTTTATTTAGAAACTGAATACATAATCAATTTGTCCTAGTTTACAGAGGGAGGTTGTGCACCATATAAATCACTGCGCACTTCATTGCATTATTTTCTCCTAATTTTACATGGTCAAAGGATAGTATTTAGTGAGCTTTACAAAAATGCAGGAGTGTGATCCTTTTTGTATACAAAACACCTGAGGTGATTCCTCACAGCCAGTGAGATCTGATGTGTAAGAACACTGTTCTGACAACATGCCAGAAAAAGATTTGTGCCAGTACACAAACACGGGGCGCTTTAAAAACAGTTTTTTCTTTTCTTGCATCCCCTAATTGTCCTAAGTCTAATGTTGGAGCCTACACACAGGAGAGGCTACACAAAGCACGTATGTAACGTAGTTTTACAGCATGATGTCAACTTTTCAAACTACTGTGCATGTATATGTGTATGTGTGTGTGTGTGTGTGTGTGTGTGTGTGTGTGTGTATGCTCCACAAACCTGTATATCCAATTTAAACTACTCTTTTAACACACCAACTAAAGAACAGATCATTTCCAATACACATCCACTTAAATACGGCATCATATTGCGGTCAAAATCTGAGAGAAAGCAGGTTTCCGGCACACACAAATGATAAAAAGTGCAACAATAAAAACAAAACTATGACAGTGTTACAGTAAAAGGCTGACTGTGTAACTGACATTATTACCAACACTGCACATTTGTTATCTTAACACTTTTTGACATTTGAGGGTGGAGCCTATCGTGTTTTTTTTTTTTTTTACACTACTGTAGTGACCTATTGCAGCTTCTTTTTCTTAAAGTTTCTGTATGGCCACAACTCACGCCGCCAATCTCTGAACCAGCTCCCACCCACCCAGCACTCTCGCTCGCACTCGCTCCTCAGCCACGCCCACACACACACTCTGGACTCTGAGGGTGACTTGTTTTTCTATAACAAACTAGATAAAACATGAATGTCCTGCAGGGGCAAATAGTTTTGGTTTTATATTGGATTTGATTACATTAAATGTTTAAGTTGAGATTTACAGAAATATCTGAACTGCAGCTGTGTAACTGTGTTTAAAGGGAACACCACTGTTAAAAAGCTCCTTGTTTGTTTAAAGTGTTAGCAAATCAAATGTTATATGCTTTTGTTCTTACAGCAGTACTTTTCAAATAAAAGTGCGGAATACATTACTTTTGAATTCATTATTTAATTTGACGTATATAACAAGGTGAATAATCACAATTAATAACAGACAATCATGCGATTAATTACGTTTTAAATTTTTAATCGTTGCCCAGCATTAGTTAATACTCTTTCCAGAAATCCATTATAATTGGTTGCCTTATTGTTGTTGCAGTATCAGTGCAGCACACACAACTTTTCACATTCCAGTCCAAACATTTACATTAAACCGGAATTCTGCATGTTAGTGTTAGTTTGTATTCTCAAAGCACAGCCTTATTTCATCTACTAGGGACATGGATCTTCTACACAATCACAGTGAAGGATGATAAGTGCTCAGTACGTTTTAAACAGTCTTTCCCCACAGGTTTCTTTTAAAAATCAATGGGGAAAGACCACTTGCGATGCAGTGTAGATCCGTGTATCAGGTATACTGGCCGCTGTGGCCACTAAACAAGGGGTAGCAAGACACCGAATAGCACTTAGCACCCAGAATACAGGAGCCAAGGAACAAAAAGCCTGAGCTGCACCCAAAAACAGCAAAATGATCCTGAAATAACACTGAAATATCCCAGCCAGCCTACAGATCTGCCAGAGGCAGACGTTAATATTCCACTGTACCAGTGACCTCCATTCCAGTTCAAAGCAAATAAACCAGGAAAACAGACAATAGCTGATAACGGCTATTCTCTCTTATACCCATTTTCAGTAAAGGGCTGACACCAGCATTTGTTGCCAAGTAAGAAAGTTCTGATGTGCTTCAATTGTGAGGTGCTTCAATTAAAAAACACTCCTTTAAAAGACTGGGAGTCTTTCATGTAGGAAACAGCCAACATTCGAGGTTTCAGTATCAGTATCTGGAAAGGGGTGTTTCTGTGCCATCTCAAGGTGATAATAAAACAGTGGTACAAGGTGTGTTCAGTCCACTACCTGTTAAGAAACAACAAAATGAAGATCAATAAGGAAACAGAGAAGATCACTTACAACAGTGAGAAGCGGCGTTCATATTAACTCGGACTACGAGATTACGATCAGTGGCTCATTCTCTCATGTCTTATAGAAGCTTATTTATTCATGACCTCGGTCATGTTTTCTGAAATCCCCTTAGTGTTCCACACTTAAGACTCCTTCCTGTCATTCTGAGTCAGGTCTTAAAATAAGGAGAACTGTTCGTCTTTGTCCCTGTATCCCCTTTCCTCACCTTCTCATTCCTCTGGAGTAAGTCACGCAAGAGGGGCTTTCAGCACTCACTGTGTTTGTGAGTGTGTGCCTGTATGTCAGATTCCAGAAAAGTGCATGCAGCCCTCTCTACAAGCCTCAGAGTTCATTGGAGTGTAAAAGTATCTGCTAAGTATGTTTACACCCCCGTCAGCAACAGGCCTTGAACAAACCTGAGCTAAAGGCCCGAGGCCACGTTCTGACCCTACTGACCTCTGTGTGTTTGGGCTAGCTGACCCTGAGGTGGCACGCTGACCTGCAGAGCCGGATGTGCATATATGCAGGTGTCCATTCTACATACATATATACAGTCAGGGTCCTAATCCGGGGTCCTTGTTAGCATCTCTGCTAAGTTAGGCCTGAGCAGCAGTGCCTTCTCCCTCTACTGTTTCTTTAGACATGTATCCAAGGAATTGTTCAATTCTGTATTTGTTAAACTCCAGTGTTATCTACACAGTTTATTCTCTGGCAGTGAGCCCAAGTATCTTCTGAGCATTTAAAATAAATATTTAGCCTTTTTTATTAACCTGTTTTGAAAAAGAAAAAAAGAAAAAAGAAACAGTGCACACTGAACCCCTTTGACTTTGCATCACTTGTACTTGTACCCTGTTTACACTTGGATTTAAAATGCGTCTTGGGCGACCGGATTGCAAATGGACAGCCAAGATATATCACTGTTTACACGTTTGTCTCTCAATATCTCTGAGGTGTCCAGATTGCTGCCTACATCACTGCTGCCTGAGTGAATCTCACACCAATGACGCAGAAATCTCTCCTTACAGCAGCTAAATACTCACAATTACAGCATACTATAATACTGTACGACTGCACTTTAGTTGAAAACATTAAACCTACCATTTCAAAACAGCTGTACAGCTGCGGTCAGAATCCAGCACATCTCCTTTCACAGGGCAAAATGATGGACACTCATGCAACATTTACATTTACAGCATTTATCAGACGCTTTTATCCAAAGCGACTTCCATTCACTAACTACAGGGGACAGTCTCCCTGGAGCAACTTGGGGTTAAGGGT
>JBBJLS010000018.1:586007-596470 GCA_037577275.1 Bryconaethiops microstoma | reverse complement strand
ATATTTGTAGCTGCTTATCAAATAAATACATTTAAAAATGTGTAAGTTACACTCTAATGAGCATGATTTATTATTATGCACCGTAGAATGCTTATGTAATACTTATTTTACTTTATTTATCGTCAACATCCTAATAAGCCCCTGACCCATTTAGCTGTGTTTAGATCTCGAATGAGTTCAATAGAAACAAACACAAATACACATTTAAGTGTTACTAATAAATCGACTTGTCCATCTTCTTTTTTAGCCGAGGGATTTAGTGTGGGTTGTAAGAAGGGAGATGATTGCACTACAGTTCATTGCTCATTGTTCTCTGTGTAGTTGTTGTTTCTGCTGCTTTTCCTGCAAGTCTTTCTGAGTGACTGCTGACTTCTCTCTTATCCCACTTATCACTGGTCCGACAGGGTGTTGGGAAATGTTGCACGCCGAACCTGGCAGGGGACGATTAGTTCTAGTTCCAGTAACATTCCACCAGTAGTCGGCAGCACGGATCAAGTTTACATCACAGTATAATTAAGTACCTGATGGTCTGGGTATAGTTATTACAGTACAGTAAAGTGACATTCGTTTTCCAAATAGAAATGTAGTAGAAAAACAGTGAGTCTGTTAGCATAGGTTACAAACAATCCCATCTAACAACATCTCAAATATTTTTATTGTGTAAAAACAGACCTGAATAATAAATGGGTAAACCTGTCATTACTTTCTTTTTAGATCATCTCTTGAAAATTATACACAAACACTGAGCTCATTAAACAGAAAAAAAATCTATAATTTTCTCATACACTATAACGCTTATAGTGAAGTTTTAACACTAAACCTTCAGTTATTCCAAAAATCCGAAGGGAGGATGAAGATGCAAAACTATTAAAGATAAACCAAAGTATACTTAACTACTTCTAGACTGCATATAAGCTGCTTTATCATTAAAGGATCAGTCCTTGTATTAATGAACCTTTATTGCTGTTGTTATTTCGATCCACTGTTTGCTTTTATGGTCGTACTCAAAACCTGATGAAAATGTTAATTTCCGCAAGGTCTGGCCATGCGTCCGACCTTTCTGTGTTTCACAGACCCCGCTGGTCGACCTCCTCACCTCTGATGACTGTAATCACAAGCTGTTTTGGTATTCATGCATATTTTGTTTTGGGGCGATGAAACAGGTTGCTTGTGTTTCTACCATCAGCCACAACAGTGTTGAATATTTTTTGTTCCAAGTCAGTCTTTTTACATTTACATTTACATTTACATTTATGGCACTTAGCATGACAAAGCTTCTCTTTGGCACGATTTCTTCCTTGTCATCTACTTTCTCACTTTCTCTTTGCTCTGTAGGTCTGTTATTTTCCCACTCATTTTTGTGGGGCTCTCATTTCTGGCACACTGATATTTCTATGGTAGCTGAGATATACCAGTTTAACACCTACTACTACTTTCCACTTGCATGGTATCAAACCAAGGGATGTTTATAGTCTTTTCCATCTGAATAGTGTTTAATACTGGCCTTGGGAAATCCATGAGTTTGTCTATAATGAAGCATTTCAAATCAAAACATTCTTAACTTTGTTCTTCAGTTTAAATATTATATATATATATATATATATATATATATATACACACATACATACAGTTATGCAGAAATGTTGAACACAGTGGAATTCTCCTTTAACTGACTGTCTGTTTAGTGGAGTGGCGATGGGAAGTCTGTGGTCATCAACAGCAGATACTATGAAGAGGAACTCACCTGTTTTAAAGAGCTCTCCATACCGAAGAAGTTCAAAGACGTCGCATCTCTTCACAGTTTCCTTTGCAGTCATGGCTTTAAGAGGATGGCACAGTGAGTCTTACACATACGTTTTACACCAACATAACAGAAAATGCTACTGTTAAGCTTTTATTCTGATTTTATGCAAAGATTGCTGTTTTATCTTTGATGTAATTTGAACAAGTTAATATATTATTACTAGTAAAACCATAAAATGAGTAAAATATGGAATTCTAACATTTCAAAATTCAACCTTTTTCAGTATGTTTTATGTTTTTTCTTTCATTTTCACTCGTAAGAAATCAATTTAAACATGTAATAATCAGAATTTTCATGTTGAAATGTCTTTAAAAGGGAAAACTTAATTACTCTATGTCTTTGATAGAAGCTGGTTTCTGTCTTTATAATGAATAGGAGCCGAATACTGACATGCTAAAATAGAATGTTTCAAGTAAAAATAAAAATTTTGAAGTTATGATTATATTTTTACTTGTCAGATTTGATTAGTTACTCAACCTGAATTTTGCTATCAAATGTAGTGGATTAAAAGCTAGAAAGACTTTCCCTATTATGTCCAATTTATGTCTGGCAGGAGCTCCAGTCCTGATATTCACACATTCCAGCATTCAGGCTTCTCCATTAAAGGCACAGCCACTGTGAAAGGCTGGTGTAAGAGGAGAACTCAGTACTTTGATCCTTCTGTCCATGGTCCACGGCAAGAAGAGCCTTTAAAGAAACCTAAACGAAAGAAGCTGAAGAATGGGCTGGCTGCTTCGCCTCCAGAACTATTCTGTAAGTAAAAATTAAAGTTGAGATAGGCAAGCAAAAAAAAAAAAGATGACTTTTCTCTCAGGTATATTGATCAGAAGTAAAAGTACTGTCTTTTAATCAGGACACATACAAATGATTCGGAGTTTCAAAGTGTATTGTAGTCTCATGCTAAACTTGGGCACCCCTGGACGTATCTGCAGATTTTAATTATTAGTATTTATTCACCACATTGGAAAATAACAAAACATTAGACATGGATTCATTTTTCCTAATATGGGGTGCATTAAAATGTGCAGAAATGCACCACACTTAACGTTTGGTCCATGTGTTCATTTATTTACAATTAGAAAATCAATAAAGCGTGTCATTTGACCAGGGGTGTCCAAACCTGAGTAAATGAAGGAGTTACTACCTGCTCTAGAAATGGTACCCCAAAGGATAACTCATATGCCAACACACAGCCGTTATACAGAGGTTGCAAACATTTTGAAATCCTTCCGCAGACCCTCCAGTGAAGAAGAGGTACGCTAGAACCCTCTATCAGTACATAAACCACAACAAACCTGCTCAGGATTCTCCAGACAGCAGAGCTGAAGCCTGTCCTGCTCCTGAGCACCATGACAACAGCAACACACATTAATAAACCCAGAAAACAGACCAGACTCTACTACTCAAGTTCGTCATTTAAGAAACTGTGAGGTTTTTTTCTGAAATAAAAAAAAGTTACAGATCTGAGTCGGCTGGTCTTTGATGGATTCACAGAATTCCTGTGTGTTAGGCTCCAGGTAACTGTACTAAAGGAACAGAACTCCAAAAGATATTCCCTGATGGAGAGGAGCGCTGTTCCATGTGCCTGTCCAGATTCTCATACATGTTCAACCGGGTTGAGATGTCTGCAAAGACGTTAGTACATGATATATATCTTTTTCCTTCTTATCAAACCATTCAATGACTCCTTATACCCTGTGGATGGTGGCATTACTATCATGTAAGAGAAAAAGCAATAGAAATGTTTCATCATAAGATAAAAGTGATCAGAACAATTTTTGATTGATTTGTAGTGACAAGTCCAGTTTCGGGCTCAAGCATTCAGGCCTGCATCGTCGTCTTTGTGTAAACACATATTCGCACACCTGTGGGGAATATGGTAAGATAAAACAAACCTTTATTAGTCCCACAAGTGGGAAATTTGCTAAAGTAGAGTAACTAAATAAAGAAATTTATTGCAGAACTGGCTGCTACTTCCGGCATCCCAAGGACTCACCTAATGACGCAGGTGACACAGGACTCGCTTAACCATGTCACTTTTCCACATTTCTTGTAGATCAGTAGCTGTGGTTTGCACTCCACTGAGATCTTAGTCTTTGTAATAGGGGTTTGCGCACAATTCTCTCCTCTATGAAGTGAATGGGCTGTTCTTGCTGACAGTCTGATCAAGAACAGCTGCACTTCTGTTTTTCCTCACATCACACTCACTGAATGTGCACTTTAAGTTCCCAACTATGTTTACTGATGTCCTTCCCACGGATCCCAATGCATGCGACACTTCAGCCACAGTTTCTACTGAAACACTAACCAGGTGAAGAGTCTTCATACATTATTGAGGTCAGCTGGGCCTGTTCAGCATTTTTTTTAGACCTTTCATAAAGCATGGCAGAACATTACCTGCAGTCATGCAATACAAGCTGTGCAGAAGCATCTTCCCTCATTAAGTTGTCCTTTTAATATGTTTAATACAGCCATAGAAAAATATGAGACCACTTTTCCCTTTTTTCTGTTCACTGTTTGTACAATTTGCAGCATTGTGTGTGTGTGTCTTTTCTAAACTATTGCCTTGTGAGCTGTGTAAAAAATAAGAAATGCCTCCGTATGTGTTGTGAGTGCAGTAGTGTTTGTATAGGAGCTTCTTCACTCCTGATTCAGTTTCTGATGGGATGAAACAGAGCTCACACATGCACACGCTGTGCTCTTAACATCACTATTTTTATTGTTACAGTTGTAAAATAATGTGAGTGTTGTGTAGTTTAACATATTCAAGGTAAAATAAATTATTTGTATTATTTTAAAATGGTCTCCAAAGATTTTTTGTTTGGAATTGTGTGGACAATAGTGTATAAAACAATAGTGACATGCACATTTTACAGAGACGCACTCCCACAAACTACAAAAGCAATAACCAGGGGAAATTTTTTTTTTCTTTCCATGGCTATATAATGGAGCAACATGGGACAAGAGCTCTATTACATAGTGGCCTGAGAACATTTGGATACACTATTATTAATAATAATTTAAATTTTTACAGGACCTTATTCATTCCTAGGTTACTGTACAATCAAACACCATCTACCCATTTAGTGAAGCTGGTCAGGTTGACTCATAAAATATGTAATAAATGAACATTTCTCTAAAACTAATTACCAGAGGAAAAGAGCACATCAAACAGGGCTCCTGTTTTTGTGCGCAGAATTCCAACCAGAGGGTACTGTAAAGAAGGGAGAACATCAAAGTCTGGGGCTGTTTTTCTTACAGCTATGTTGTTGAGCCTGTGCTCTGTGGTTGGATCATAAACTCAGATGATGGTTAAAGGCTTTCTGGATACAAACCTTCAGAAGCCAGGGAAGAATCTGCTAAAATAATGTCTTTTGAAAGTATTCTTAGCCCAAAAAAAAAAAAGGGCCTGTTAAATAATGAATGCTACATAGTAGACATCCTGTTTCCTAGCACAAATGGGGTTACTGTGTGATTGTAAATATTCTGTACTGAAAAAAAGTGGCGGGTTAAAATAGCTGGAAAACCTCATCAGTGTTTTGTTGCATGCAAAGGACACAGCCACACCAAAACAATACAAGAGACAAATATATGCTCATGGATGTGTATTTTAATAAAAATAATTCTGTCAAAATTAAACGAGTACAATATTTCTTTAACATGTTTCCAGTACATTTTTTTTTTTTTACCTCCATTATCGTTTTCCTTTTTTATGTTGTTTTAAAGGTTTTTAAAGGTTCATGCTAAGTAGAGGGTAAATCATTTCACAATGGCTAAAATCAAAACTCAAATAAAATTGAAATTATAATAGAAGTAAATTGTGCACAGCTTGTTATTTTCAGCTTTAGCTCTATTTGTCCTGCTTCACCGTCATCCGAGGCACAAGATGGCACTACAAGAACAGGCGAAGAGGGACAAATGTGTCCTGGGAGGATTTTCAGCTAATTTCTTCCCTTCATTGTATACTGTAGGTCCCTATTCGAGATGTAGTTCTATGATGGATCACTTTCAAATGGCAATATACAGTTTGGGTGGTTAGCCTATGATGAGTTCCCAAAAGACATTTGCTGCTCTTTTGCCATTTAAAAAAAAAAAAAAAAAAAAAAACAACAACAAAAAACAAAACAATCCCGAAGCACAATCTCCACTACTTACACATCAGTAAAGGTATGAGCTTTCTGTTAGAGCTGGCATTGTGTGTCAATATCAAACGACTATGGCTCTGTTAAGAGTTACACATGATGTCTCCATGCAACAGGGTAACACCACTCAGTTATCTTCATCGATTCATCTACCAGATTAAGAAATGATTAAACATATCCACTTGAATACTGGGTTTCAGAGAGTGTACAAAGCAAAAGCCAGATCCATGTGGTCAGAGAGGTGTTTTTTCTTTTTGCTTCTAAACAGAGTGTTTTTGGCTTTCAGCTCCTGTTGATCATAAAGATGAAAATCAAGCGACCTTGAGGAGTGCGTACATAGCCTCTGGACCATTCCTTCTTTCAGCCCTGGACTCTTTGGCCTGCCTGGTGAACAGGTCAACAAATCCCAGCCACTGCACAGCCTCCTCCGTCCCTATTTACTGCTGCTTCCTGCGACACGAACCGACTAGACAGGGTTGTTCGCAATGTGAGTGAGGTATAACTGAAAAAAAAAAAAAAAAGAAAACATACAATGCTATATGTCCAAAGGAAGGTGCAAAACGAGGGATGTAACAATCTCATGGTGGCCAGCAGCGAAACTTGAGTAATGAACAGTAAATAGTGAGGCTACATTCAACGACACAGTGGAGCACCACTTGCTGGCCGACTGGGAGAAATACTGGGTTAAACATATGGATGAGAAATGTATTCCAACCCACACAGGCTAAGATAGCATCGGAATCAGAATGAATCATAGAAGAAAGTGACACTGAACCAACCAAAAAAAGAGAAAGAGAGAAAGAATCAGGCTGTAGCAACATGTCCTGCAGTGTCTGAGTCAGTGCTGGGTATAGAGTCAAAATGATCATACTGCAGGTTATGATGGCAAAAGGGGCAAAGAAATGACATCTCCACAAGAGAGAAAACAGGGAAAAGAAAAACAGGAAGGAGGCGGTAGATGGGGAAAGAAAAGGAGGGCAGAATGGATGAGAAAGGGGTGCAGATGAGAAACCAATTTGATTCTATGCCAAATATTAGCGCTTTCTGTACTTTCTAATCTAATTTTCACATTGCACGCAATGAGTCTAGAACGGCCCAAGTTTTGCATCTCCAACATCTCAATGAAACAACTACGAATATGGAGTCAGTAGAGATGCCAGTACTCGTCGTTCACTGAGGAACAACCTTACCATAAACACGACGTGAGTGGAAACAAGAGTATCAGAATTAGCGTAAGAAGTCAAACTCCCAGTCTTGACGGTGCAGTCAAAACGAATTAAATTGCTAACCTTGGGTTTTCTTTGACAAAAAAATCTTGAGTTTTTTTATTCGTTACAGCCACACACATCAGAAATGTTAATTCTGATATACCTAAAAAAGGAAGAAAAGAAAAGGAAAAAAAACAACAAAAGCTGGGGCTTTGTGTAACATCTGTTAGGTACCCTAGAAAGATCGTGGTTAAAACAGAGCCTTTTTTGGAGAGAGACCCGAGTTTGTAAAAAACAGACTTGGTTAGTCGGTTCTGTGGTGCGACTGTGTGTTTTGCATCTAATAAGACTGGTGCTGGTGCCTGAGCTTTAACTACTAGCCTGAAGTGAGACACACGGGAGCCGTGCACCTTCTCACAAAGCTCACACCCGCTTTCAACTGGATCTGAAAACAAGCGGAAAGGGAACAACTAAGCCCCCCCCCTACCACAACATCACGGATGTCTAACACCTAAAAACTGTAGTTAAGTGGTACAGTAGCCAGTAAAATTTCAGTTTTATGAGGCCTTAGTAAGTAGCCACAGTATTGCCAGATAAAAGCAATACTTTGCTCTGCAGTGTCCCGCGCTAAAATGACACGCATCAAATACCTGAGTTCTGAATAAGGGAGACTTCTGATCTCTTCCAAGAAGAGTTTACTGCTGTGTATGTCCTTGATATGGTGCACATTTAGAATACTATGCATTGAATCCACCCATAAAAACAAAAGAAAAAAAAAAAAAAAAAGGGAAATCCGGTTCAAGATGAGCACAACAAACTGACAAAATAGAAACTAAAATAAAAATGACTAGATAAACGGAATAATAATTAATTATCTTTAAATAGTGTCACACAATTTGTATTTGATAATACTAAATTAAAAAGAAGCCTCTCTCCTCCTCATGTTTCTAGTCATTCCGCCTGTGGCAAGCGGCAAGCGACACACTAATTCAAACGAGCGTGTTCCTCATGGCAACCAACTGGAAAGTCCTCTTCTTAGCTGTCCTGAACACTGCCTGGGGAAAGAGGCACACAGGCACACCATTCACACTTTAATACACAGCAAAGACGTTGTTACTGGTCACTCTCAGTGGTGGGCAATATGGAAAAAATATGTATAATAAACATCTAATAAAGCCATATTCCCAGTATGTTATGTGTGAGGACGTTTCATTTTTATGATGTTTGATAAGTTGGAATAGACAAAATGTTGCAGTGCGACATTTAAGAAATAACAAGCGAAAAGTACACTGTAGACACTGTACAACTTTTAAACCTACAAAAATACTTCATATGGTAAATTGGTAAACACTTCAAGTGAACAAATGTTTCCTTCAATTCATATGACTTAAATAAATCTAGTCCAACTTGTTACGACAAAGCAATGTTTCTAATTGTATTCATTTTTTAATTGTTCAATGATTTTTATTCAGTGTTTCACACATTGCGCGGCACGAAATCCAATTAAACAAAACTAATTATGCATTATCCATAATGAAACATGGAGTGACAGTCTTTTAAGCACTGGAAATATCCACAGTATGCTCAGAAAAATCATATCGTGCGCAAACTAGGAGGGACGGCTAGTATAAACGGGCTAGTAGGGCTAAGCCCTCCTACTCTCTCAATGAGCAAAAGAAGTCAAAATGAGGTTTAAGTTTTGTCATAAACATTATTTTACTTGCAGTTAAAAAAAAACAAAAAACAAGAAGCTGATTATTTTGGACTTCTGTGGCCCTATTACGAGCACGATCAACAGGTTGAGAAAAATGTGATTAAGATGTGGCTGATTCAGGATAGCCCCAGTTGCAGATTCCCACAGCCCACAACCAATAAAATGTGTTTTTTATTATTATTATTATTATTATTATTATTATTATTGCAAACATGGATTAAAGACTTTTGAATGGTAAATGCGTGAGTGTTTGTGCGGCTGAGTGCTGAACTTTGTCACCTGGACTGGTGCTAGTGCAAAAAGTTGTCGACTCTGGCAAAGGAACAGGAGCCGGAGCGAACTCGAGCCATGAGCTGCACGCACTCGGTGGCCTGGCCCAGCGCCAGCATGAGTGGAGGCTGCTTAGGCAGGTTCTGAGACTCTGCAGGAGAGAGATTATTTCAATAAGGACTGGCAAACAGAGACGCAGAGGCAAACAGTTAACTTGTGAATTAAGGCCCGACTGACAGGACAGTTTTGAGGCTGACAAATCTTTATTTACAGACAAGCTTCAGTCTGCACATATTTCATTACAGCTCGATTAAAATGCACAAGACTTTTCAAAACAGACATGTAAACACTTGGATCCCTCCACCGGCTCACACACTGAGCTTTCGCAACATTTTGCAGCTTTTCTGTAGCTACACAGACACACACTGTGGAGGGAAAAATACATGAATCACAAAAGGCCAAGGGGTTCAGATTTTTGCGGAGAGGAAGAGACGTCCTTCTTGTCAGAAATAGAAGTGGTCCAATATTTAAACAGGAGGAGAAAAAAAAGAACATGGATATTTTTATTCACTGAGGAATTCAAGAGTGGATAAACACCATGTTTGCATCACGATGGGAATGTTTACAGCCGTAATGTCCGACTACGCAGACATGCATGTAAAAAGGACTATAATGACCATAAATGAAAGCGCTCATGAATGTCTAGGTTCAGCCAATTTTTGTTTTTTACTAAGAACTTTGTAGCCACATTTCTTCATTTAAAAATATAAATGCTATAATCACGGGGGAAGGGGGGGGGAAGGGGGGGGGGGGCTGAGCAGCTACAGATTTGCAGATTTGGTTTCTGTTAATTACCTCCTATTTTCATCAGATACAAGCTGTGCTGTAGACTGCTATTCTCTTGGTACAGGTTAGGTTTGATATTTAAACCATTATGGTGTTTTGTGTTTACGAGGTCACTTGTATTGCTGTGATAGGATTAAATATAGAAGACCTGATACTGGATTTCCCATTGGTGCAACCACTCGAGGTTTTGCTCCATCATTAAGGGTTGAAAGTTCCAATACTGGTGATGCTGGGACCTAAAACACAGTTGGTCAATATATTTGTCGGCCATTTGTGTATATCAGAAATTCTTACCCAAGATGGCGCTGTTAAGGGCAGAGCAGATGGCCTCTCTCTGTGTGGGGTCCAGCTGCTGGCCCACTGGGCAGTTCCACGGGTCTGAATATGCTAGCAGACTGAACGCATCCTACACACACACACACACACACACACACACACACACACACACACACACACACACACACACACACACACACACA
>JBBJLS010000018.1:567496-582794 GCA_037577275.1 Bryconaethiops microstoma | reverse complement strand
TAACTGTTTTTACAGATTACTAAAAACAAGCAGCCTTGGAACACTGGGTGATGTCCCCCCCCCCCCCCCCACCAATTTTCAGCCATCCTTAACTATAACACCTCCCTAGGTGGTTCAGTGGTAAAACACACTGCAAAGAGGGTTTTTTTTTTGGCCATAAAACCAGTGTTTGAGTGTCTTTGCATTTTCTGACAGAAATGCATCAAATTTTTATGGCAGATTAGAAATGCTCTCCATAATGACACTGAGATACGACTCGTGACACAGTCATTTCAAATGTGCTGCTATGCTTAATGCCTGAATCATTTTTCAGCAACTGCTTCTCTACAACTCATGATGAGTGCTTGTACACAGATCAAAAGTGTGCAGCAACACATACGTAAAAAAAATGAGAGTACTGAACAGGTTTTTCACTCCATAGTACACTCCCTCTCTTATATACCCAATAACCTTGGAGGCAAAAATTTAATTCACAGAATTACCACAGGGTTTAGTTTAGCAACAGCTGAGGAGGAGGTATTTTCAACACCTTCCTGTGTAATAATAATGATCCCAACCATAATAGCAATAACGATATCAATCGTTTTAATACTAACTCCTATAATCCATACATTAAGTGCAGTATGAGACAGGATAGAGAAGGCACCGATGCAATACCAGGGGCCGGATCCAATATCAGAGGGGGACAAAAAGAAAACAATTAATCCAACAAACATAGGCTGAAACAGCATACACTCAAACTGAGTGATGAAATGTTGGTAGCTGTGTAGAATGTTTGAATAATTTGAGCGTGACGCTTATGTGAAGTGCTTAAAATAAAAACAGCTCATTTTAAAGATTACTAGTTTGTAAAGAAAAAAAATGGGTGGATATCAGTATGTGCAGATATATCAAGGTTTCAGGATGGTCTTTGGAAAAGTGGTATTGCAATACTGGACTTATTTCTGTTTTCTGAGGTGTTTGTGTGTGTATACCTGCTACTCCATTGCCCACGCTGTTGTCATCCCCTTGCAGGATCTCTTGGTGCTTGTACGTGCCGTTCATGATGCGGGTGGAGGAGTTCTCTGCCACTCCGTTACTGTAGTGCTCCGCTTCTATCTCCATCTCACTGTCACTAGTCACCACACACAAGTGCACGCATATGATGGAGAGAAAAAACCAAAGCAGGTATTCAGCCACAATAATGTAATAATACACTATTTAGAAAAAACACCTAAATGCACAAACACAGACTTATGTCCAGAGGTTTAGATCTTATTTTCTTTCACACTCACCCACACTCACCCACACTCACCCACACTCACCCACACTCACCCACACTCACCCACACTCACCCACACTTGCCGAGGCACTTACACACTAAGATGAGTACATACTGAGGCACAAACACCCATACAAAGGAATAAAATAAACACACACACATGCATACCTAGTCTCCTGGTTGCTGGTGGTGCTGTGTGGCTGGGACTTGGTGGAATCGGTGGAGTTGGATTCGGAGTAGTTGACAGAGGAAGGTGAGGAAGAAGGAGAAGAAGATGCGGAGCTTGCTCCAGGGTATTTTCCGTGGCTCTTGCTTTTGTTAGATGAGGCCACTCCATTACTGCACGTAGGACTATCTGCACCTGTGTTTTTCAGAAGGTTCAGAGTATGTTGAGCTGTCCACCATGTACATAAAGCAGCCATACAGTGCACTCTTCAAATACATTTACAATTAAATTAAATGTAAACAATCCGGTTTAGCTAGACAGATGTTAAAGTTTTCCAATTACTTGACAGTGCTACAGTAAAACCTTCACAGTGAGAATAGGCATGATGTGACTGTTTTGGGCCTAGTTTGATGATCCAAAGTCATTAGAAGTAATAGGGTGTAACAGCCCCAAGCTCAACCATGTTTTAACGAAATGTAGCCAATTTAACTGGAGTCGAAACACTGGCAAAGGCAAGTGCCAGGAGGGATGTTTTCATTTTCCATGTAAAAAAATCCTTATTGCAGACATCTATCAACGTCCGTAAAAATTCTTTACTGCTGCAGGTTGTGAGTAACGTCCATTTTAGCCGCCTTTACAACAGTGGCATAAATACAGTCCATGAAAATATTATTTGAGACTCTCCGACACTGACCTTTAGGATTAGATTGGGACACTGTTAATAAGAAAATCTGGAACTGTCTACTAACCGCATGAGGATGTAGGAAAATGAGTGGTACAGTGCATAGTCTGTAGTACTGGTACTAAACGTTTTCTTAGAAACCATCATCTAGGAAACACTCCAGAGAAAACAATTAGCGTGTGTTTGTGTGTCTCAGTGTCACCTGTGCTGTGCAGGTGAGGATTAGTGGCTCCGTGTCGGGGGCTTAAACTTGGGGAGCCAGGGTAACTGTCTTGGGGTTTGGAGCGGATACTAAAGCATCGTACCTCACTGTCTGTACCATTCACCATCTCCACAAACTGCCGACACCTGAGGAAGACAAAGTCAATGCAGCAGTTACAATGTGTTTCAGATACAAGCCATTAAAGTGTTACAATGAGCAGCAATGTCTCTGCCACCTCCAACCGACATATATAGCTTCCCTGTTTCGTCCTGTCTGACATGCTGACGGAAAGAGTGATGTAATGCTAATGTGAGCCTTTGTCTACTGTATCAACAGCACACTCAGAACTGTGAGTGGACACTAATTCGTCCTTACACCCTTCGTACGAACTTCTTCCTTGTGGGAAAGTCGATATTAATCGATAACTTAAATTTGCTTTTATTGTTATGGAGTGTTTAAATGTTAGTGGATGTGGTGCCTCTTCTTCTCCTGCTTCTGAACTGAAGCAGAATTACTTGATTAAAATCTGTTCCATAAAAATTGTAATTGTCTAAGACCGCAACCAAAATAATTGGTCATGAAATATACACCTGGATACATGGAAGTAGTTCTGCCTCATTTAACCCTGTTTCTCACCTTGTTGCCTAGCATTGCTGTTATATTAGATTTTTCCTTGGATATTTCTGCAGGTGTTCCCAATCTGATGCTGGAGTGTGAATGTACAAAATGAAGGCTATAAAGAAGAAAAAATAAAGCCTGCACTCTGTTTCTAAAATCACCACTTGGAGTGATGTTTTTTAGGGGGTGGGCACATCACACTAGTCCTTAAATATCAACAGGTACACGAACAGTAAGAATAATCTACAAATTGAAAATAGAAAACTACAGAGAAGCATCAGGCCATTAAATCATGTGAGACACCACAAAACTATCTCAACTGTCGAGAATCAATGAACTTTTAATACACCTGATCTCTCAACAAGAAAGCTGTACTGAGACAACTGTACGGCTCTAAAGGCGGGTGGGAGCATGGGCTTTTTGAGGTGGGAACGATGGGAGATTATAAACTGATCCAACGTCCCATAAAAGTGGAATTCAAGAGGAGAGACCCAGTCAGGATAGAGACACGGACACATGAAGGCAGAGTCAAGACTAAGACTTTGTAGAAGTCAAGTACAAATCATGACATAGACCAGGAGTCAATACCATACAATATAAGTAATACTCTTCAGTTTCAAGTATTCATACATTTTTACAGCAAGTGTTAATAGTGTTAATTTTATTACATAATAATCTGTCTGTGAACCATATTGAGCTTCTACCTGCATAAAAAGCGCTCTATTAATAGTTTTTTATAGTTAAAATAAGGTAAATTGCATGTCCTCCTTGCATGTTGCATGTTGAGAAGATGCATCGGAGACATTTAATATGTGGTCTTGCGTATTACAAGACTACTCTGTAACCTTTAAATACATCAGAGGACTACAGACAAAAGATAATGAAGTGTTACCAGTGACGTCTGTTCCTCACAGTTACGAAACACCCGGAGTAACTGGGAGGTGGACAGCATAAGCTGCCACGTTTGCAGACACAGTTTCACTAGCTAGCGAGATCCTTTGCTTGTGGTACTGATTACAGTCAAGTCGTTAAAAAGTCAAGAGAGTGGAGGAATTTGGGGTGTGGGGTGGAGTGCAGAGAAAGCCTGTGGGCGTTACAGGTAACGGCGAGTTCCACTGCCAGTCACTACCAACATTTTAACAAAATGTTATCTTCATATGTGTATTCACAGTATGAGACCAAGCTAACAATCTTGTGAAGCAGTTGTTAAGCCCTCTGACCCACATACAAGAAAGTAAGAAAGACAGAAAAACCACCACACACAAACAGCACAATGCAAATGTGGTGCAATATGTTTTATTCAAATACGTTCATCTCTACTTTACTTACTGCTGCAAGAGTATGGACAGGGCATTGCAAAGACTAGCTAAATAAATAATGAGGTAACCTAACTGACTAAGTAGTCTAGCTGACAATCAACCACTCTGGGAAACTATTTCCACTGGCTCCACCTGTTTTATGGAGTTCATCTCAGGAAAGACATTTTTGGTCAAATAAAGCCAGTATAGCTGCAGGCGGTGGTTGCAATCATCTAAAAATTGAGACTGCCACTCTACATAATAAGCTGCTCTGCAGTCCATTCAAGCTGATATTCTGCATTTACTTTCACCAAGCTCAGACTCTGTGGGGACGATCCAGGTAGTTCACCCAGACTTACTTAGTCAAATTGACTCAGGTCTACCACCGGCAGGTAGTGAATTTTATCTCAAAATAAAATACTTAAATGCTTACTCATTTCTATTGCTGCCTTCCTCATTGTGCTCCACGTGCACAGAAACAGATTATCATATAAAACTAAAACATGTGCCTAAGTATTGATTCTGTCTCTGTATACACTCTTTTCACAATATTTGCTTCACTACACCTTGATCAAAGTTCAAATGATTTAAAAGAGAAGCAACACACTTGCAGTGATGTTCAGAGGCAATTTATGTGTTTGAGAGACTTTTGTGAGGAATATTGAAGTTTTTGAGAATAATTTGTATTGTTTTTAAACGCATTACTCACATTGGATGTCACAGGAACACTCTAGCCCGAGACATCTAAATCAATACTTTAGAGATCTCTGTTTTCCTTGAGAAATAAGGAAGATAAGTGGCTGAGAAGATAAGCAACTTTGAGGAAATCAATATTTTGTATATCTGCGACAGTTTCCATTTGTGCCACAGGGGGGAGACAAAGTCAAAGATTCCCCCTTCCAACTTGCATATGGGTTTTACAGGTAAGTTTGGAAAACGTCTTCAACGTCTTGGTTGCTCATGGTTCGTTCGCACCATGCTGCTGCAGCTCCTGTGGGCTGGTGGGTCTGCTTGTGTTTCGCTTTCTCAGCAGCTGCTAAAAGTAACACTTTGTCACCATTGCTACTCAATGCATCATTTTTTGTCTTCCTGCATTCTCAGTGTTTAGGTGCAAGTTATTATGTGGAGGTTTCAGCGCATTGAATCAGAAAAAGGTGAAGAAGACTGAGCAGTAGATAATAATTCAGTATGAAGACTCCTCTCTCGGAGGGTGTTTCGTCTGTGCCAGCACTCAACTGCCAGACACTCACACCATCAACTCAGTGCTGCGTGTGCAAATGAAGTAAACCAGGGCTACAGTTTCAGAAAACGCTTGTGCATATAAAACGTATGGGAAAAAACTAAAAAAAATACTACCTAATAATGCAAAATAATATTTCTTGATTTTAAGGCAGTTATTGATAACTAGTGGTCCCAGACCCTGTCAGTTATGACTCCTAATACTTAGGTTATACTACAACCAGGTTTAGTCATAAAGTCTGCTGTACTACAGGGGACTTGAAGATAAAGCTCAAGTATTCGTAAAAACATTACTGTCTTCATGTCTCCCTCATTACAATCCACACAGCAACAGGCCTGACTAATCAAATGGAGAACAGCAAGCAACAGTGACCGGTGGTTCACCCTGCCACTGCATTGGTCACAGGAGCATGTAACAAAACAACTGCTATTTCTCTAAGAAACCTGGCAGGGAACACACTCTTCCCTCTGACTGCTTTTCTGACTGCGCCTCCATGTTTGTCTCTCATTAATATAACCAAACGTCTTTGGATGTCTTTGGAATGCATGAAGTGTTCCAAGGTTTCCAAAAGTTCTGAGTCGCTATGCGAGAATAATGCCAATGACACACTGGCTGCTTTCTCAAGCAAAGTGCATTAAAATGCTGCCAGTAGAAGGGACAGGAGAAATATAATGGAAAAGACTAACCATAATTTGTGCATTCTGATAAAACAGGCTGTGTGAACTGCCTGCAAGTCACTACTGACTTTTTCATCCTATGTCAAAACGACCATCTGGTTTTCCTACCATTTGGGTTTCTCGAGCTGACCTGGTTCTTTTAAATGTATACATCAATATGAGAGACTACTACAAAACTACAGCAATTATCATTACTTAAAGTGCTGGTGATTACGTGCAGGAGTGGGTCGCTGCTTTTACTTCCAACATGTTGGCAGTATGTGAACTATAACAGAGGGTCTTTTAGATCCATATCTCATTTTTGGCCCAATCTTGGCAATGTGTGCTTCAAAAAACGTGATAATTATGGAATGCAGACCATTCAACCCTCACTGTACTTATGGTTGCAAACTTCAGGGAATGTTCAAAGTTGGAAACTTTCCATGGGCATTAACGGGAATTAAAGGGAATAAACTGGAAGTATGAGAACACAAAATATAGTTGGTACAAAATATACTGTAGCATAATCAAAGCTAATGCAAATACAGTTGAGCATCTATGCTATTCCTCAACCACAGGCACACAACACACTACTTACTCTAGGGCTATTGCGGCCACACTCCCTACATGCATTGTGCATTCCTCCATCATATGCACAAATATTTCTATAATTCTGAATTACAAAATTCTGAAGCTACTTTTTTGGAGCCCACAGCACAGATACAGACTATTGAAGCCACACATTTGAGCCCAAGGACACAAAGTCAAGTACGTTTTAATAATATTATGAGATAGGTAATATTTGATCTATGGTGTTAAAGTTTAACTAGCAACTATTCAATCAAAATGTTTTCATACTTTAGATAGGTAACTGGTGAACCAGATATGCTAAATGTAAGCTAGCTAGCACAATTTCATTACAGAGGCTAGCTTAGCTAGTGTAAATGTGATGCTGTTTCTTCTGCCTCCTGCTAGATGATTTTATGTAACCATACAAGATTTTAAATCAGTTGTAAAACATTCTGAAGACCATTCCATTTGTCTACATATCTGCATTTGTGTTTTTCACTAATTTTTGTTTTGTTATATTATTCAACAGAAAAATGTCATGTACACCATCCAGTGTGTGGAGGCATTTCACACCAGCTAATGTTGATATTTCCTGAATTCCCAAACTAAAGTTCCAATGGAAAGTTTCTGGAAATTTACCAGGAATTTTCCGCCCCTTTGCAACCCTAATTGCACTCAGGTTTACAGTGGAACTCGGGCTTACAGTAGAACCTGGCACACCTTTGCTTAATGGAATGGTGCAGTTAGAAATGCTATTGTTTATTAGGAATTAAAGAAAACACATTGCCAGCGAATAGCATTATGAATGTATCTACTGACAAGTCAGTGTGAGCCACATTAGAATATTTGATCAAGCCATTCCATTACATCCTCTCTAAGAGCCTCACTTAATTTGAGCTAATCTGTGCATTAGTGCATAAGTGTGTGTGTGTGTGTGTGTGTGTGTGTGTGTGTATGTGTATATGTGTACTTCACCCACTTCAACATGAAGAGTAAATTGGGGTTGCGTTCTAGGAGCCCGGGGTACAGTTGCTGTGTGGCTTCGATGGCCTCTCCAACACGACCCGCCAAGACCAGCTTCTGTATTCCTGCTCACATACACAGGAGAAAACACAACACATATACACAAACGTGGCGCACGTGGCTGGAGGGTTGTCATGTTGAGCTGCAAAAAGCATGCCTTGAGCAATGCCTACCATAATTCTATTGCATAAATGAAAAGAATAGGCAATCATAAGCAAACAAGCACTGTTATATGCACTACATATAAAACAATTCCATCAGTGCTTGCCTAAAGTCCCCAGTTTCTACCCAAAATGTGACAACACTGCTTATCAGTCCATCAGACTGTTTCTATTACTATAGTAAGAGTCTGATGTAATGTTAAACATTACTATAGGCCTGCCCTCCACATCTCTGCACTCAAAGGATAAACAAAACAAAGTATTACCAGAGAACTGAAAATGTGTTTAAAGAGTAAGAGTCATGGGGCTTGTGCACTTTGATTGTGATTTCGAGGCCCACTGTTGCAGATTTATGCTAGAATAAAGCATTTAAATATTTACATGTAAATATATATTTTACATTTCATAATATCTCTTTACATAAAAAAATATAAGATATAGGACATTCTACGGCTACACATCGGCCCACCCCGGGGCCTGGGCTTGTACCGGAAGAAAAAAAGAAGAACAGATCTAGAAGCAGCTTATCTGCTTTCTTCTTTTGTTCATCTGCCCCTCAATGTGATAAAAAGATCTGGCAACAGCATTTTTACAGCCGTCTTTGAACATAGTCTTTAATCTTCAGTAATAAGCAGACTTGTGTGACAAACATGAATCCTAACATCGCTGATTTTCAAATTAGTATTCCAAGCACTTATCTGTGTGATACGATGTTAAATGAATGGTGACTGTGGGTGTGTGTGTTCGTGTGTATTCTCACTCTGTCTGTTCTTTATGGAGGTCTGGTCCTCCTGGATCATGGTCTCTGTAGCTCGGGCAAAGGCCATGGCAGTGGCGCAGTAGCCATGGTGCACCAGGTAGCTGGACACCATACTGAGGAGAGAAGCACAGCTACAGTTATTGCAAGAGTACAGAACAGAGTTATAATGGAACAAGACTACAAAATTACAAAAGATTACAAACACCAAATGATTCAGAAGGGCTTTCTTTAATAATCAGCACATTATGTTTAACTATTTTTCACTGAACAGACTGCAGCTTGCTGGATAAAAAAAAGAGAGTGATTATTTGATAGTAGCGCTGTGCAAAATACTGCTGGTTCTGGCCAATGCAATGCTGATACTGCAGAAGACCCCATTATGCAAAGAAGGCTCTAACCAATTTAATTACTGTGTGCTTAATGACCAACCCCAAACGATCCACGTGAAAATTCAGAATAATCAGGGGTTCACGCTTGTGTTTTAATTGGAGTTGTCAAGAAATTACTAACCAGTTATATAATTAATCACAATTTCAGTCAACTGATTTCATTATATTTACATTTCACTTTCATGTAAATAATCACATTGCTTTTGTTAGTTTGTTGCTGGATGATGTATTCATAAGTCTCCAGCAACAACTGTTCAGTGTAGTCTGCCAAATATATTCCTTTAAAGGCGATTCAAAAGCTGGTTTTGATCGAGTGTAAAAATTCTATCATAGCCACATATGGTACGCTGGCAACTGTGTTCCAGCCAGCATTACCATGGATCTTTTGAAGGGTCAAACTAGGAAAACATTTTAACAACAAAATGGTATTAATTTATTATCTTTTACTTCGACAGACATTTTAGTATAATACAAGGCACATAACTACTGCAAAATGTAGCAAAATAATCACAGTATTGTAATTTGTACATATGCAGTCCTGTTTGAAAGGACAGTGATAATGGCTTCTCACTTCTGCAGAACTGTCTGCCACTCCCCGAGTCTCTCTCCGATGGGGAAGCGGGCAATCATGCCGTGGATCTTCGCCCTCCACTCACTCATATAGTCCTCAATGTCAAACACAAATGGCTGCTGGCCAAAGTTAGCATCCACGATCTCTCCAGGAGTCTGCAGCCCTACTGTGGGGTACAGGTTGGGCTGAGAGAGGGAGAATGGGAGAGAGATATTATGAGTACTGCTTGCATCTTCAATCCCTCTCTTGCACCGTCACTGAGTCACTGCACTAAATCACCTCAACTGGCAAAGCATCAGCGGAAGTGTCTGCTTCATTAATCATACACTATGATCAGAAAGCTCTGCCAAACGCATTAGCACACTCTTAACCTGGACATACAACAAAAGCATTCCAAAGGTATGGCAAGATTGTGTGTGTGTGTGTGTGTGTGTGTGTGTGTGTGAGAGAGAGACAGATTGAGTGAGTCAGTGCCTCACTCTGCACTTACTGGGAGGTCTGTGAATGCCACACCTGGAAGACAAAAGAAACAGACATACTTCAACTTACGTAAAACATGATGATCTGGCTTGTAGCTATTTCAACATTCCAGCTGAGTACAGCTGGTTTCGTCAAACAAGTTCGACAGGCCAAAAACTACATTCATCATTCATGACTAAACACTTAGTTAGAAAAGAGTGTGTTTCTGGTGTTTCGACTGCATAGTGAGGTTTTTTTTTTCACTTTACCTAAACTGTGTCCATTCTTGGTATAAAAGCACGTGTTGTTGATGAGGTTCACGCAGCAGCCAATCACGTCACCCGTTGTGAAGGTCGGGCCGTACGGTTGGCCAGTCCCTGAGGAGCAAAAGGAGTGTCCGTCGTCACCGTGGTAACCATAGGAGTGCTTGTCCCAGCCTGAAGGAAGACATGAAGAAAACCAACGAGAGACTGTAGTCACAAATCCAGCACTGACTGACGCTCAGCTCACTATAGTATTTAATTCTGAAAACCATCGAGTGTGCAAATCAAGCTGAATTTGGATTAAAAAGGGCCAGCTATCTGAATCCAGATGGATGAGCTTGCACTTGCATTTTTTTTAACCCCCATTCTCTCACTTGAGCCTTGCAGCACATTATGCAAAGTCTCACCCAGCCAGGAGGGGGCATCAGACTACACATCAGATATGACTGTCCCTGAATGAGTCACTCAACTCCCAGCAACACTTACTGTGCACCACAGACACTGTGAATCCCAATGCGGCCTTTGCATGGCAGTCCTGAGCATTGCATATGGTAGTGTGTGAATTGTCTGGCATTGTCATGCGCACGTTCAACCATTTAAAAGTGATGAAGGGAGATGGACTGGACTGATACAAACCAAAAACAAGTAAAAAAGGAAAAAAGTAAATCAGAGGATGGGGGGTGTGGGGTGGGGTGGAAAGTAGGTCGTGTGTGAACTGTGAGGTATTAGATTAATCTGCAGAGCAGCACTGACAGGGATATTGCTCCTAAAGCCGCGTTCACTGTTCCCTCCATGCTAATGAAATGGGCAGAACTCCACTATAGGATCAGAGACGCAGAGGTCAATAGGGCGCGTAAGACCATTATGCTCCAATCACATACACATACACACATCAGCAGACATGCGCGTGCACGCGCGCATGCACGCACGCACGCGCGCGCACACACATACAGGTGACATCATCTGTTTTCCTTAGCAGCAGCAATGCAAAGTCATACATCACCACCCTTTAACACACTTTATTGAAGAGTTGTGATGTATGCAGAACTCTAATACAATAACATAACTAAACGCTAAATATGGAAGAGTTTCAAAAAATGAACACACAACAGTTAACTGAAATGTAATACTGTGTTGCAGACACACTCCTTGGTCACCTCTGTGAATCTCTCTTTTAATGTCTTTCGTGGAAACCACTGTCACCGACTGAAACCAGGCCTCTGGCTCCACACTAGCTGAGTAACATAAGAGGACAGGAGGGCAGGGCTTAGCGTATACATGCACCTACACTCTCTCAGCTGAATCCAGAAGTCACTTAACTCTTGAGATTACACTTTCTGGGGGTTATTTGTGAGAGGGCTGCTGTGGCGGGCACTGGAAAAGTTCTATTTGCGAACCTTTATTTACCTGAGCCAATCCACTGTGTGTAGATATAACAAGAGCTCCGCAGAACACTTAAAATATCAAAAAGCAGAATAAAAGCTGCATTAAGTCTTAGCACATTTGTTGTTATTCTATTAATAAATGCAGAAAATAAAATAAGACACAGCTGGCATCACTTAAAAGATCTGCTTCAAGTATAGGTACTATACAGGCGCAGATACTACAATATCACCTCAGGCCAAGAGTGCAACACAATAGGCACACAATCTACATGAGCACGCTTCCATTTCCATCATATTCTGAACTCTCTCAAACAAAGAGTAGCAGCAAGGGCTAAATGAACTGGCGAGTTGTAGTCAGCAGGCGCGTGTAGAATTGGCTAGATGACTCTAAAGCATTCCAAAAGCCTCAGGCACCATGGAGAAACCAATAGCAAGGTGACAAAGTCACATACTGGGGCCAGCTGATTGGACAGAGCAGGCACAGTGTGCCTAGTGATTGGCCAGGACAGCCCATGGAATACAGGGAATCCAGTGGGCTCACAACCATACGCTGTGTGCTGAACACACACACATTCCTCCACTCACCGAATCATACTCTCTTCATCTTCTGTTTGCCCTGTGCGGTACAGCTGTACAGTTCTAAAATTCAACAGCATATTTTTTTCATGACGGTATCAGCTGGGATTTAAATGTGCATTAACAAATTTATGGACTTCATGAGAACTACTGAGTATCCTTAAAGAACATTTTACAAACCTCACACAGCTTGATGGAAAAATGACACTGAAATGAAACTGGGCCTTTCCCAGTATTGTAAACTTCACCGCATTTCTAGAATAAAACTTCATATTCATTTTAATTTAAATCTCTTAAGTACAGTTTTTGTAAACAATCGGAAGCATCCATGAAATAGCATAAACTGCATTCAACTCAGTTTGGGTTATGCCTGAAGGCCACTGAAAGCAAACATCTAAATAGCTGTGACACTGGTTTAGAGTTTATGTCTCCCAAAACTACCTCACAATCCTACGACCTCGGTCTTCTTCATGATCAAAACTACCTCTGTTCAAACTTAACGGCATTTCTGACATATTAAATCAGAAGCAGCACTCACGTGAGAGCCCAACACATTACGCAAGTGCCTTCATCTACTTTCTCCGGAGGCTTTAACAGTAAACATATTAATCCACCACATTGTTTAATTACATTCAATCCAATCAACTTAATCCAGACCAATCTAATAAAACCAAGTCATGCCTCCTTCTACAGTACAAACATTCCACAGAACTAGCACACAGGTATCCCACAAGTACAGGGACGGCATGAATTCCAAATCAACAGTTACAATTCAGGTCTTATTAAGCAAGGCCAGTTCGTAGAAAAACGGAGTCTGAAAACTCAATCAGGAAAAAGAATTAATGGAATACTTTCCCCTGTACTTTGCCTCTCTTTGGTGGAAATTTGGAGAAAATGTCACTTCAATGTCAGGCCTTTACAAAGTGCTGTCTTTTGAAAGATTTCCGAGATGAACGGGGAGACGTTTAAGGTCATTCTGTTCACTTTCCGAGGGCATGTTCAGGCATGCTGGGAGCAGCAGAGAGGGGCTGCATAGGAACAGGACGGAGAGCCCTGGTGAAAGGGGCTGGACTGAGGACGCTGGGATGGCGTGGAAAGGGTGGAGGCGCGCAAGTGGTGCCAAACCACAAGCAAATTATACGATGGAAACCCAAGTAGGCTATTCAGGAAGAAAAGAACACAGATTTGCATGGGAGCAGGTGCAATGTTAACAAGGAGGACTTTACAATATTAACAAGGAGGACTTTTCACAGCCTGATTTAATAGTTAAACACAACAGTCACAACACTGTAACACTCTGGAGGTTTTTCAAGAAAAGAACGTAAGCCTGTGCACAAGCTTACATTTGTTCATTGAGAGTAAAAATGGTGAAATCATAAAAGAAGAATTTGTTACAGCTATGCGAATGGGTATAGAATTTATTTACAAGTCAATGCAGAGTCTGATTTATCAACAACATCCAGTGAGAGAACAGTGACTGCATATTCCACCCTAGGAGTGTATACGTTACTACTTATTTTTTATATGGTAAATGGTTCCAGCCTCTCTGTGACCACAGCTTCTGTGACCAACACTGGGTCTCATTTATACAGCTCATGGAGCAATTACCTATAGTTTTACCTATAGTTCTCCTGCAAGCACTGTCTAGTGTAGTCTGTTGCAGTTACTGATGCATTCATTTGGGATTAGTGGGCCAATATCAAGATATTTGCTGAGGTCAATACTGATGCAGATGCATGAACATGCAGAATATACAAACTGAGACTTATTTACACTCGGTAAAGTATTAGAGAAAAATATACCATTTTTGTAAGGATGCAAATGTGGTAAAGTAAATAAAATGCATTAAAAGCACCATAGCCCAGCAGTACCTAAAGGGTACACTATTTCAGTTTAATTTTAATTATTATTTAATATAATAATTAAAATAAACATCTGTTCAATAATTTTGTCAAGCAAATATCTGCCAATACCAATATGATTTCATTACCACTGTGGTATGTTTTGCTTGTTATTCTTCAGAATCAGTGCACTTCAGTGAGGAGTGAATTCACCATGGCACTATTTTTTAAAAAACATCTATTTTTTATGGAACTTAAAAGCCGCATTTGCAAAGAGGACCACAGCTGCAGATTCTATCACTGCAACCTACAGCAAACGAGACTCAGCATGGTCAAACTACAGAAATGCATTAACATTAGTGGTAACTATTTTATGTGTTAATACATTATTAATGCAGCAAAATTGAATGATATAAGTGCAATATGTTATCCTAAGCTCGACAGCAGAAATCACTACAGTATAATATGATCATATAAATTGTGCTTATAATGGAATCCCAGTGGAGTCATTAAACATTCTGTTACAGAAATAAACTTTATTTATATTTTTATGTAATTAAACAAAAGAACTCTGCAATGATTAAGAGTCATTCCTAATTATAGATCTTTATGACCTTTCAAGGTAAACGCACACACACACACACCATACACACCCCCAAATGTTCAGTGTTATTCAGTCCAAACTCCAGCTGTTCACCACAGATCAGGAGTCATGTTTACTGAATGACTCCCTGAGAAGCACAGTCCCTCACCTCCTCACTCACCTACACACACACACACACACACACACACAGACACACATATATACACACACCCACACACTCACTCACCCACCCACAGACACCCCCCCCCCGACTCCCACACACAGAGACACCCCCCCCCACACACAGAGAGACATAGAGACACCTCACACACAGGCACAGAAACACCCCACACACAGACACCCCCCCCACACACAGACAGACACAGAGACACCACACACACACAGACACAGAGACACTCTACACACACAGAGACACAGACACCCCCCAGACACAGACACCCCCACACACAGACACACCCCCACACACACAGACAGACACAGAGACACCCCACACACACAGACACAGACACCCCCCAGACACAGACACACCCCCACACACAGACACACCCCCACACACACAGACAGACACAGAGA
>JBBJLS010000018.1:521740-559418 GCA_037577275.1 Bryconaethiops microstoma | reverse complement strand
CAAAATAGCTTATTCAACATAATCTTCTCCACTTTGCCATATTATTTTGGATTGTTTTATGTAGATTCTGTAAATTGTCTGCTCTTACGCTTGTTCTGTCCCTGAGCCACTTTTTAAAGAAAAGTGTTTTATTATATATATATATATATATATATATATATATACATACACGCTACCAACTGTGTGGACACAGTTTGGGGAAGACCCTTTTCTATTCCAGCATGACTGTTTCCCAGAGCACAAAGCAAGGTTAGATGAGTTCCGCTCAGAACCTTTGGGATTAACTGGAACGGAGATTGGGAGCCAGGCCTTCTCGACCAACATCAGAACCTGACTTCATAAATGCTCTACAGAATGAATGGGCACAAATACCACAGAAACTCCAAAATCTTGTGTAAAGAAGAGTGGGAACTATTCTAGCTCCAAAGGGGGGCCAATTCCATATTAAAGTCTATGTATTTGAAGTCCCTGTTGGTGAAATGGTCAGATGTCCACTGAGGTTTTATCCCTTGTCATAATAAATTTACTATCTTAGGCAAAGATCCACATGTGATTATGAATGAAAGTATGAAAATGTTAAGTGATACTCATTTTATTGCTTGCAATCACACTATTATACCAAAGTTGTAGGATCAGTACATTCCTCACACGTCGTAGATGGCTAATGTGTAAATGAAAGAGTTGACAAGAGGTGCCATACTATTGTTTTTCTTTTTTGTTTTTTTTCTTTGCAGGGCTTCCTCAGGCAAGAGGACTCAGCAGCATGAGGGGCCTGCTTCAAAATTACTCAGAGTAAGGACATACACTAAGACCATCCTGCTAGGTGCTAGCCATGTTAATGAATTCAGTTCAGTGTCTCACAGGACTTAACTGATATTGCAAACCTGTCACTTCTTTCAGGCAAAAGGTGCCAGTACCTCTGGCTACCTTTCAACCTGGCCCGCGTACGTCACTTCTCAGACCTCTCAAAAACACTCTATGTCAAGAACTAACGAACATCATGGGTATGTCAGAGAGCCTCAAAAGCTTGAACTGTTATTACATTTAAAATACAAAATTATTACATGTAATTTGTGATTTATTCTAAGTTTAAAAAGCTTGTAAAAGAGTACTGACTAAAGTATGTACTGACTAAAATATCTAGCAGCCTTGTTCTACCTTTGTTCCACACATGACAATTTGGGGTATGTATTTTGCTCAGATTTTTTTCACTTATGTCTTTCAGCAGCACTTTTCCTCAAATACTTAAATGATGGTGGATTACTCTCTTTCTAGGACAAATATGGCATTTTCTAGCTAATGATAATCAAATCTACTGCACCTTTCTGATAGCAACATGGGCATGGACAAAACAAGGACAATTACACAACACTCATAAATCACAGCATATCACTGTAATGTGCTCATGATTATTATTATAGTTCCTACCTCATTAAGCATCATGTGTTGTAGATGTGGTGATGAATTTGGAGGATCTGTACCAAAGCCTCGGTTCCTGGAACAGCTAGAGTGCTATCTGAAGAGAGAACTGACATCCATAGACTCGCTCAGCCCTAAACTACAAGAGCGCAAACTTCAGGTTTATACTTTTGCCTTGGAGACTTTTAAACTGATTTTAAGCAGACATTTAATGTTAGTGTGGTAACTATTCATGATCTAACATTTCATTGTTCATTCAGATGCATTATGTTTCGTAGTAATGATAGATGTCTGCTCTTTGAAGGCATACCGGGAAGTTTTTGGCTATTTTATTGAAGACTTTAAAACATACAAGCCACTGTTGTCTGCCATCAAAAATGAATATGATATCACTCTAGGTATGTATACATTTTGCTCCAAATGATTTTACACTGATCTCACAGAACAGTCTTTTGGTCACATTTGTATTAGAGATTTTCTGTATAAATAAAATAAAATATTATATTACAAAGATAGCATCAAACTCCTTTATGACGCTTCTGCCTTATAATGCTCAGTAATGTACATGCATTAAAAGTATTTAGTCTGTCATCCACACACCAAGCTCTGTTTTTTTAGTGGCCGTGGTGGCCTAGTGGGTAGGATACTTGTCTCCAGACCAAGAAGTCATTAGTTCCAATCCTACCTTCAGCAGACCACCACTTGGTTCCTGAGCAAGACCCTTAACCCCAAATTGCTCCAGGGAGACTGTCCCTTGTAGTTAGGGAATGGAAGTCGCTTTGGATAAAAGCATCTGATAAATGCCGTAAATCTTAATCTAAATTTTAGAGAATGTACCAAATGCATGAGCTTGCATAAGCTTTGCTAATGAAATTTTGATGATTGTTGTCCCAGCATATTTGCAGGAGCAGATCCGTGAGCTGGAACCTCTCCGTGCTCAGCTGGTGCTGTTGTCTGAGCAGTGTGAGAAGAGGGTTCTACACTTGAGGGAGCAGGAGAGATCAGAGATCAGGGCTTTAAAACAGGAACGCCAGCATCTGCAGCAAGTCATTGAAAACATGAGGGAGCAACAGAGAGCTTTGCAGGCCCAGGTTGGATCTGCTCAAAGTGTCATGTTATTATTTTCTGCCCAAGGTTCTGTGTATTGCCATTTGACAAACCTGTTACTTGCCCCTGAAGCTTGATAAACTTTTCTAAAGATCACTCTTTGTCCGTTTTATCAGCTCCACTGACCATACATGTGGTCCATATAATTATACACTGTGGTTCATACGCTTCTCTGCATTATATATTTAGGCCCCTTTACTCCATTCATTAATGGTCAGGACCCTCACAGGACCCCCAGTGGGTGGGCATAATTTGGGTGCTGGATTATTGTGAGTACAGCAGCGACCCTGACTTGGTAATGACATTATAATGTGTGTGTGTGTGTGTGTGTGAGTGTGTGCGCACTGAAGTAGTTTATAAACATTGTTTACTTTATTAGACACGTCTAACATGCTGACCAACCTTGCAGGTGTAAAGATATTTGTAATAGATCATCTGATGCTGCACAGTTTGCGTTAATTATCCTCCAGTCCTTAATCTGTGGTCAGTTTCTGGTCACAGAATACTACTGGCTTATTACAATCCACTTTACGCGTGCGCGCACACACACACACTCACACACACACCCACACACACACACAAACACACACTCACACACACACACACACACACACACACTACATTCCACTCCCTTGCCAGTGTCGTTGTTATGCTAAGAATGATCCACCACACAAATAATGTCAGCTCACTGGTGGTACCTGTGGGGGACCTGACAATTGATGAGTGTTAAAGGGAGCTAAAAATTACGCACTACACCACAGTCTGTAATTGAAAAAGTGCATCTGTATGGTAAGTGGAGCTGATAAAATTCTTAGACCCCATGAGAAAACTGCATATAAAACAAATAACCTGGGAAGTTACACATTTGCTTAGAAAAACATAGTTTAATAAAACTAGTCATCAGAATTTTCATTGTATGTTTGCTTAGCCATTTCCAAATGTCCCTTTGCTGAGGCGTATTTGCAATTCTCATTCAGTATCTGGTTAGGTAAATCAGTTCGTGGTTAAATCAGTTGTGCAGGTGATGACTTCTACCAATTCCATTCAATGACTGAAGTGCACAGAAAAATCAGAAAACACTTGTCTTCTTCGAATCAGCTCACAAGACACCAATATCTTTAAATACACATTACTTTTTATTTCATCAATATGTGTATGCATTCTAATGTTATATTGTTTTAACATGAAGAAACAAGTTTTAAACAAGTCTTAAGACATTTGCGTACTGTTGTATTGGAAAAATGTATTTGGGTGTCTTGGCAGCATCAGTGTTGACTAGTCTTGAAAGGCTTGAATTTGATGTTTGAGATGGCATAGGAGCTCTGAGATAACATCTCACTCAATGTTTGTATGCAAAGGTAAAAGAGATTAATTGCTGGATTACAGTTTATCCCATTATCTACAGTGCAATCTAATCAGTTTGTTCTGTTACACTTCTTAGTAAGTTAACATGCCAGGTCAATCCCTACTGCAGTAAAAATAAGTCATAACTTTCAAACATCCAAAGAATGAAAGGCTCACAAGGCTCTAGAATGATAACTAAAACTATTAAACTATTCAACTAAACAATGCTGTTTCTCATATTTACATCTTCTGTTTTGTATCTTTACAGGTTCATCATCTAGAGAAGGAACTGGCAGCACAGTATCTGCAGTACAGGGAGGAGTGTGATGCTCGTAAACTGCTCGTTGCCAATATCAGCAGCATGAGCTACAACCTTCTGGATGAGCCTGATGTGGAGCAAGATGGTGACAGTCAGTAAAACGCAGCAGATAATCCTGAGAATCAGTAGATGCTTTTAGCCACATGGAGACAGTATGAGTCATTGATTTCCAATTTGAAGAAGTCAGGGTTAGGGTTATCTTGGCGTTTGATGAATTTTCAGTTTAGACTGTCATTATTCCCTTTTTCCTCTTCTTCTAGAGGTGCAATCCGATGATTCTGTGAAGGTCAATCTGGCTCTGAAAGTATGTAGAGAAGATCTAACCAAGGCCCTGGTGGAGTTAAACCGCTTGCACGCAGAATACGGAGATGTTGTTCCTCGTAGAGACTGGGAGATTATAGACTGCATGTATAAGGAGAATCTGCTGAAGGTGTGAGGCAAAACGTCATGTAACTTCTATTAAAATCAAGCCATGTGACCATAGTTGTTTTTCCTACAAAATTTCTGAAAGCAGTACACATTAGGAAGTGGTAGTTGCAGTGAAAACAGCATGCTTAAACAAAAACCCAAAGTCCTGTTACCCCAGATGTTGTCAAGTCATGTTTGGAGCCATGTTTTTTTAGTTTTTGAGTTTTTAGTTTAGCACTGGAACTATGAAACTAATGCTAAAATGTACAAGAAGTCAGTAGTTCACCCAAATTACTGCAAAAGTGTGTTAACAAAACCTCTCTCAAAAATACAAACCTCTCTCAGCAGGCTTGAAATGTGTCTAGTTGTTCATCAAGGTGAAGCAAACTTCTTGTGGATTTCAATATAATATGACTAGCAAGCTATAAAATTTAAAAAAACTTCACCGCTACTGGTAGCCATTTCCAAACTGACCCTGTTGTCTAAACTGGCTACCTGGAGTGTTAAGCTACACTGTGAAATTTTGTTAATCATACTGCACAATCATACTGTAAACTTAACCAAACTGACAAATCTGTGTCATCTTAATAAACTGCTGGATGTGGTTTGAAGTTGTTAGGAAAACTGAGTGGCTGCCAATGTCTAGTGTTTGCTAGCAATGCCTTGTAACGCTAGAGCTAAACACAACTTGGACTCCAGACAGGTTTGACTGATCAACCATGAGCAGAGTTACATAAGATATTGTGTACATTTGACATTATGAAAGCATTTAATCTATTTGAAAAATGCAGCCATATCTTTGTTATATCAGCACTGTATAAATTAACCAGTTCAAAATCTGATTCTGAGACCTAGCTTCCCTGTTGCAGTTGGAGACTTTACAATCAGACTTCAACCAAATGAAGCTGGAATATGACACACTACTAGACATACACCATCAGACCATCCAGCAAAGAGACAGCCTTCAGAGTGAACTAACGGTTTTCCAAGATGCCTCTACACCTAGACCACAATGGGAGCAGTGTGCAGGTAGAGACTGATGTACCAGTATCACAAATATGTAACAAATGTATATCTGTATATTCCATTTACCTATTGACTACATATCACTACATTTCATTTTTACATGGGCCTATTAAAAGAACTAGTAGGGACAGTGTGTAGATTGTATTACTTGTATAATACTACATGTTGGTTTTAAGACGTCCTTGGCAACAGCGAGCGCTGGTCTGAGATCTCGGAGGGCCAATCCAGCAAGAAGAAGCTGGAGATCCTGCTGGAGGAGCTGACCATCATGGGCTTGGGGCAGAAGGAGTTCTTCACCGGACTTGTGAGAAAGCTCCATATAATATTACTACCTGCAGCTTTGTTAGAATTCACTTTTTGTTGCTGGCCTCAGCAACACAGGACATGCCTGTCAATAAAGACTAGCTTTTTTTCCCCAGGGTACCTCCAGTGATGTTCCCATCTACCTACGCTATGAAGGGCAACTGAAGAACCACACACTGAAAAAAGTGGATGTTGTCAGAATTATAAAGGACATATGGAGAGAGAAAGCATCTGAAGATGAGAAGGTAAGACTTGTTAGTTCAGTTCTTCTGTGTCAATTAAACAAAAGTACAGTAAATGAAAAGTGGGTTATAAGTTCTTGGTGGTCTGCTTGTCCAACAAGACGGATGGCAGCAGTGATCTAAAGGAGTTTCTGCACCAGTATCTGGAGAGACAGTATATAGAGCAGACAGGAGAATGGGCCTACAGCCTTCTTGATGGCATCAAGCGTAACTTGCAAGATGAATTCATCAGCCTCTTCTATGACATCCTCACGGACAAGGTTGACACTTGAACCTGTTTTTTCTTTGCTCTTTGCATGAAATCATGAACAATTAATAATAATGTATAAAAAGTGCAGAGTGAGAGTTGGCTATCTGATTTAGCTGAGTGTTAAAACATGGCAGGTGGATGAGAGTTTGTACCGTGGCCAGACCCACCTGCTGTCTCACCTGCTTAAGGTGCTCATTCAAAGCGACAGCACTGAGAGTGGTTTGCTGACTGTATCTGAATTCAGGTGAGGGATAAAACTACATTCAGGGATGCTTTTCTTTACATGAACTAAGCATAATCTTGGATTACATCGTAATGTCAGTAGTGAGTCACCACTGAAAATCTGTATTACTCTAAATTTGGGATTAATTTTGGTCTGGAAATCTGCCACTGATTTTTAACTGTTTTGATCGTGTAATCTAGTGCAGTGCAAAGTATAAAATTTGAGAATCTACTGTTTTTCAGTGAGGCTCTGAGGACAGCTTTTCCCCTGAAGGGGGATAAGGATTTAGAGGAGCTGCTGGCGGTGGCTCAGTCAGAACTGAAAACCGATGGAGGAAGCATTGCCTATCAGAGGCTGTACACAGAGGTGAGCTTTAAAACAGGTCATAAACACACTATATATCTATATAGGAAATAATACAGCAAATGATGTGGAAATATGATAATGATTATTTTTATCATGATATGTATTTCTGAACATAATATGGATATTGTCAGTACTGACCACAGATTATAATCAGTCCTGGTTGTAGTGCATCAGAAATCAGAAATAAACATATTGTGAGATATTGTATATTGTATCATGATATTGCCTTTTTGCCATATTGCCCACCTCTTGTTCTTCAACCACCGACTATTATATCATATTACATTCAAATAATATACAGTCTCAAAATCATACCACCTAAAAAGAATCTGTGTTTTCCACTTCAGGATACAGATGGGAAGCATGGTCTGTTCCTCAGTCTTGTTAAAAGGCAGACTATGGCAGAGAGACTTCATTATATCAACCAGCTGAGGACCCAGCTAGAAGGCAAAGGGTAATGGTCAAATATCCACTTTGTGATAGTAAATGGTTTTACATGAACAGAATTCAGTCAACAAACCAGATGTTCTATGCCACATGCTCTTCTTGCAGGGCAGTGGGTGTGGAGGATTTAAGGTCTGCTTTCAAAATCATCGATCCCACACTGGACACCACATTTCTGGAGTGGAACCTACATAAAGCCTTCCAGACTGAAGACCTGCATCTGCACACAGCCCTTCTGGACACTGAGGTCGCACTGCAGCGCCTCTCTGTGGCCAATGTGTGCAGGGCAGGACCCATTCCTCAGCCTGAATAAACTCGGCATGGTTCATTTCAACACATGCGTATATGGATCCATATATTTAAACACACCACACATTTATCATAACGTGTTGTGAAGTTAATGTTACAATGAAAATAAATAAAACAATAATTAAATTGTATAACTTGCCCTACTGCTTTATAGTTTTAATTTTACAAAAAGTGCGTGAGGACAATACCTTGCTATAGGGTACCTCAGTGGTGTAGTGATCTTCCAGTCCAGCCGTCCCTGATGGTTCTGATCATTTTGTAAGGAAACATTACAATATACATGTTTCTAATCTGCAAAATGCTGAAGTGTCTTTTATTCAGTGAGGTGTGGATATCAAAACAGTGAGATCTAATATATTAGCATTTGGACCCTGGTATCTCTCTGAACTGTGCCTAATAGTGCTAACATAGACTAGCTTAAAATTATCATTCATAGATGTTGTCAAATGATGTGAAATTGTCTTAGAATGAAATACAAGTTGAAAAGAATTTTATATGGTAAGAAGTCCTTAGAGCTACCATGCAGTGCACAGGCCAAAACATTCCAAAGGAACCAATTCTCAGAAATCCTCATCCTGAGTATACTTGAAACTGAAGAATATGAAACTTTGGCAAAAAAAACCATAAACATTTCAAACTTAATATGCCTGAATTTCAGCCACAACAGCTTCTACCAGAATAAAGAGGTGGGACTGATTTGGATGTTTTTTAAGTCCAACTGACAAACCTGGTGAGATCCCTCAATAAACAGGAGAGTATTATCTTAATGGTGTAAAAGCTGAAAGAGATACGACTAATAAGTTTTAAGATTAACCGGGGCCAGGCTGTCTGAAGAACCCAGGGAAAAGGATGCTTTGTTCAGGCTGTTCTTTGAGGCATCAACATATTTTTGGTTGTTTCTGCCAGAAAAGAAAAGTGGCCCATTATAGTCGTGTGTGAACACAACACAGCGTAAACATTTTCTCTGTATTTAAAACATTCACCAACTGAAGCAGTGGGCAGCCACCAGCGCAGCGCCGGGGAGCAGTGTGTGAGAAGGGTGTCTTGCTCAAGACCCGAAAGTACTGTCAGAAATTGTAATTACTATTAAAGCTCACCATACAACAGTTTGAATTGATTATATTCTTGTCTGTTTACAATAGTGAATTGCACACTGGAAAGCGTTTTCCGAATCACACATCACGTATTATGTTTTGTTTTTCAGAGTAGGTCAGTTTTTGACCAACACCTTCCCTTTCAGTCTTGCTGGTACCTGCCTGTCACAAATCACTCCTGCCACTCTTCCCCATCCATTTCATCCTGTCTGCACTCTCTTCTTCAACTCTCTTTCACAAGTCCCGTTACTCTGGACTGTTGACCACAAGTATTTGAATTCCTCAACGTCCTCTCAACTCTCACGACAGATCACAACCCCGTGTAAACTCCAAATCCCAGCATTCATATGTGTGTATACTGCGCATGCTCAGACAGGAGGCGGTTCGACTTGTCCACCGCGGCGCGCGCCGTAACCGCCATAACTGGAGCCGGGGGATCGGTCTGGGCTCTCGGAGGTGAGTTACACTCGGATACAGACACAGCTCAACCCAGTATCTGCCAGCCCTCCGGCGGTTTGAACCTTAAACTGACGGACACCCAGAAGAGCTGGGCTTTTTTGCTGCGAGGGAGCAGGTTCGGTCCGGTTCTGTGTCCGGACACGCCTATACGGGGGAGCTGAGGCTGCGATTAGCACCGTGCTAACGGGACAGAGCTCGAGTGGCTGTGGGGTATTTTTAGAAAGGAACGAAAACACGTGTTGTCTGGAGTCCGATGTCCCTACAGAGCTATACCCTGCGACCGGTCAGCTCCAGACCAACGTTTTCACTTCTTCTTAAAGTTTTGTTTGACGTTAGCTTGGCCTCGTTAGCCTGAAATGAATCAACACACGCTTAGCTAGCTAACATTAGCTCAACAGCATGTCCATCTCCCAGCAGAGTGGGTAACGTCTTTAGTGGGCTTGTCTAGTGGTGCCCGGCAATTTTAACCCCGAACAAGCAGTTTAGATGGACTACAAACTCTTGTTTATAGTTATTTCTTTATAAGAATAAGATGAAGATGGCCAGTCCTGCAGCCACGCAGGGTTCTGTTAGATCAAGTTAAAGCTAAGATGCCAGCAACTCTCACACCTACGTTAGGCTGTAGTTAGCCCAACTGCAGCATTTTAGGTGTTAGAGCTGTTTAACACGTGAATTCTGCTGACAAACTGTCATCCCTCAGCCTGAAATGATTGGCTAGTGGGCAGAAAAGTTCATTGATCATCTCGATTCAATTTGAAGTAACTTTAACAGCTCCTTCTGTTCATTTGAGTTTTCTTCTTCGGGTTAGATAAACTCAGAAGCTGGCCCTGTGACATTTCTGCACTGTCTAAACACAGGTGCCGTTATGATCTCATCACAGCAAATAAAAAGTTGCAGTAGAAGGTTCCAGTGTTTCCGTGCTGTAAAGCACAAGGGGATTAATTGGGGGCTGCTCACTCATAGTCCACCTTTTGAAGCTGAGTTTACAGTTAAGTTGACGCTCCCAAATGTCCAAAGCGAATTATCCTGCTGATCTTTGATTTTAAAACTTATAATTTTTTGACTGTCTGCTCACAGGCTGTAAATATCTCAAGCTTTAGCGAAACCACATTACTGTAGGAATATAGTAATTCCAACATATCCATAGAGACTGACTTCTCTTCTTAGAGCTGTAATCCAAACATGCACATGGATGGTTATTCATGCTGCGTGAAATGAGCTTGTAATGTATGAAGATCCCTGTGAAATGTGAGGGTGGAGCCCACAAGGCAGTGCTAAAATTCCCTTCTGCTGTTCTGCCTGAGAACCTCCCAGCCTTTCCAAAGAAAGTTCACCTTTCAGTCAGACTCCTTCTGGGTTTCTTTTACACTTGTGAAGTGAGCATCATTGTCTCTTCCCTGTATTCATAACAGTGTGCAAAAAGGTCCATACTGTTTTAAGAAAATTTAGTATTTTTATTACATCTGTTGTAAATTAATAAGTTTCTTGATCTGTACATGTTTTAGGGAGTGCATTAAATAAATTTGAGCTTACTCATTAAATATGAGTGGACTCAAACATAGTCATATTCCATTGAATGTAGTGCAAAAATAATGAAGCCTGTTTTGTCTGAAAGTAAAGGTTTGCATCATAAGGCAGAAAAGACAGAGCATGCAAATAAATGTTAGATCCAGTAATTTGACCTGTGTACTGGAAACGCCTTCCAGCAGATCGGACTACAGTGTGCACTGTAGACACTTTTCTCTATTTGGTGCCTCCTGTGTTTTCAGTTTAGTGTTTCAGGTTTTTTAATAGTTAAATTGTTTAACCTTGCAAGTGGACTTTGGTGTAAATTCACTTCTTAGAGATGTGCACATTTTAAAATTATGTGCAAATTAGTGTGTAGAATGTAGGAGTAGCCTTGCATCAGATACTCTCTTGGAGGATTGTACAGTTTGTAGTTTGGCCAACAGGGTTCAGTGTTCAGGTAATAATTTGTTTAAATAATGAAATACATGTCTTGATTACTGGTTATTGTATTGAGCCCAGAAATGTAATTTTGGTCATGTATAATAATGGAACAATTTGGTGAGAAATCAAATTTCCACTATCTCACTTGAAGTCAGCCAGCCAAGGAGAATTATTTCTTTTTATAGTGTTTAGCAACTAATGTTACTACAAACAAACCCAATTTTTTCCCCATGAAAATACGTCGACATGAAACTGCCTCCAGCTCTTCATTATGGTGGCAGAATTTGATTTAGGACTCTGTATAACTCTGTATGCTGAGGTACAAAACCTCACTACTACACAGCTGTTTCAGACATCAACACGATTAGTAATTACAGAGCAGTTGTAAGGTGGTCTGATCTTGTATCACATTGCTGTTTTTCCCTGAATATTTTTGTCATAAAAACAGATTCTAGGTGTTTGCTTGGGTTTTGAAAAAGCCTGTTGTCTAAAAAGACTGCCCACAGAATTTGTCTACACAAGTTCAGTTTTATATCTCGGAAAAGATTGTAATGTTCTAAACCTGGCCTGTGTCCCTTATTAAGAGAAATTTGAGTGGGTTGAGAGGAGCTTGTGGGATGTATTTAAGAAAAAGATTTGTCCGACTTCTGGCTAGTTTTACTAATGTTATCCCTGTAAGTCGAGCTTAACTAAAGAAACAATTTGGATTCCAGACATACCTGATTGACCAGTCACATCTAGAAAAGTTGAAGATTGTTTAATTTAACATTACGATAGTATAAAACTGTGATTAATTGAATTCATTATGAGGTAAAATCTCATGCTGTCACCTACTTGTTTCAAAAACTTGATTCCGTTCTCAATGAAGCGGCCATAGTGCGGAATCACAAGCTGAATGATAAAATTGGTATTTGTGAGTCAGTTAAAACTCTCAACATTCTGCATGAGGACCAGTGACACTCAAATCACTTCAGAAAGAGCACTCAAATGAGAAATGGAGAGATTTTTGGCCGATATAGATCACAGTGAAAAGCGTAAACGGCAGTAGGCGAACACATCTCGTTCATTATTGATGGCTTGGTGAGTTATTTCAGTGTTTAGTGTTTACAATAGTTTGTGTAGATTTATATTTCATAGTCTGTATGAATCAGGTAAAGCTATGTAACTCACCTGTTATGTTTTCCTCTCTACAGCCCAAAAAATGAACTTGTTTTTTAGCATCTCTCATTGTGTAAACATTGATTATCTCTTTATATGTCCGTGCTTCTGTCCGTCAGAAAAATGGACCAGAGTGTGAAGGTACCTGCTTGGAGAGGGCTCTAATCTAGGTGCACAACCTCTGCCTAACTAAATATCTGACTAAATGTATATGATCAGTGTCTTATGGTTTTAATCGTAGGGAGTTTTAATGTTATTTATCCTTGTCAGTTTTTATGTTACTTTAGTTATAAAAATTCTTATTGCATATTTTCAACATTATAAATACAATGCCTGTTACTATTTCATGGGTTGTTTTCCCTTTTTTTCCTGGTCTGTTGATTTCAGTGCCTTGATGATTTCATATTAAATAGTTGGCACTCACCTATTAAAATAAACTGCATCTGTTATTGTAGTTTCCTTCTTGTTCATGAGGAATCACTTTAACAGTGGTCATTTAACCTGTAAACATGTCTGAGAAGTGCCCGGAATTCCAAATAATGTAGAATTCTTTTGGGCTCTAAGGAGATAAACCAAAATGATCACTCTATCATCAGAATCATTGGTTTTGTAGTGTAACTCAGAGATTCAGTACCTTTTTAATATGGCAATTTGACAAATAATTCAGTATATTTTGAAGATGCAACTTCAAAAACTTTCTGTATTGATAATTTGAAAATTGCATTTCTCAAAGTAAGTAATAATTGAGTAATAAGTGAATAATCAAACATTTAATGCTCAGACAGTAATAATTGTAACCACTTTTTGTATAATGTCTTTTGATATCAAGTATTACTTATACTACACAGATGTTTAAAACTGATTTATCTAATCTGATCTACTGATTTGATGTGTCTACCGGTTATAACTCTGTTTTTGAAGTATGCGTAGCAGTTTACACTTGGCACAGGGGTCTTTTTTGGTTGTTTGACTATTTAAATAAATAGCTGTTTATATGCTATGATTTTCCTAAGAGGCATGACGTTGGAAGCTCCGTTTCTGCTATGAGTGCGCAGTCGTATCCATGGTGCTTTCACAAGGGCCAATGGTTCTGTACCTATACTACTTGTGCTCTTCTCATCATAGTGGTTTTGCCCATTTCATTTCTTGCTATTGAAATGCTTAGTGTGCCACCCTGGACCAGAGAATGGGAATGGTGTAGTGCAGGGCTGGTCCTGCCACTTTTAATTTTTACATTTGTAGTTTGATAAAAAACACTCAGATATGCAGAAAACAATGAAAACAAGCTATTGTGTTAAAGAACACCTAATAATGCCTTAATACTCAAAGACTGACAAGTAGCGGACCAAAACTAAAGGGGCGTAAACAACTCGTAGATAAGCATATTGCAAGAAGAGGGTGTTAAGAAATAGGAACAATGGTGCTTAATGACATTAATGCTAGTTGAAATATAGATATAATTTTTTATTATGAATTATGATGTATCCATATGTTTAAGAATGGATTTATATTTTCTCTACCAGTGCCTGTAGCGGGGTGAATCAAGATGGGAGACAAGCCGATTTGGGAACAAATAGGATCCAGCTTTGTTCAACATTACTATCAACTGTTTGACACAGACAGAACACAGCTTGGATCAATATATGTAAGTATAGTTGGATAATTATAAAGTAAGACTGAGTTATGAGCTTTTAAAACCTGCTGCGTTTCACCCCTTTCAGCGGCCATATTGGGTTTTTGCAGCTCCCAATTTTAAAAGCTCATAACTCAGTCTTACTTTATTATTTTTGTTTGCGGTTGAACTCATTTCAAAGATAAGACTCTGAAGTTTCATGTTCCAGAGGAGTAAAATATATAAACTTACGTTCAAAGATCAACACAGGATGAAATACCAGCGTTTATATACGTTTTTGTCAAAGGTCTCTGAATTCAGCCTTTCCTTATCGTACTGGTTTTGCAAAAGGAGCTGTAACACTGAAAACCCAAACCCATGGTCTTTTCAACTTATATTCAAAGTTTGAGCTCAAAAGAATAAAAAAATTGAAGTGTTGTAGTGCAAGCAGCACCATTCGGAGACATAATTTTGTTTGGAGACCTCCTTATGTTTACCACAGAATTATAAATCAATAAACGCTTCAACATCACTTCCTTTGCATTTCCTTGTGTATTTTTTAATATATCTCAGCCTAGGGAGGTCCTAGAAACTTTCAAACTGTAACAACCTCCACTATTGGTTAAAGACAAGAAATTGGCATGAAAATACACCAATCACGGCGTAAAATGTGTATTTAGGCTTCTGTCCCGTCACCGGGATGCCACCGCTAGGGGTGAAGTGCGACAGGTTAATTTTACGATCATATGTCCTTGTTCAGTTTCTATGTGTCCCTTGAAGCGGTGAGGATGCCATACACACATATCCTCAAATAACAGTATTAGAATGAAAATAAAAGAATTTTAACAGAAGTTTGTGTCACAGAGTTTTCTCCAGAACACTTTATCAAAGAATCAGCTGTGACCATACTTTCGTCCTTCTCGTATATAATGGAGTCTGTGGTGTTTTTACAGCTTTACATAGGATGATCTGAATAAAGCAGTGTCACGTTACTTAAACCCTTTGTTTCAAGAACACATTTGTTACTTTTATTTTATTTTTTTAACTTTTGCGTTTGTCTTTGGCTTATGTAAGGCTCCAAGAGCATCCACGTATAGTGAAAAACTGCGGGGTGGTGGTGGCCTAGTGGTAGAGTACTTGCCTCTGGACCAAGAGGTGTCATGGGTTCGAATCCTACCTTCAGCATACCACCACTAGGTAGGGAATGGAAGTCGCTTTGGATAAAAGCGTCTGCTAAATGCTGTAAATGTAAATAGGGGATGTGGTTTTAAAAAAAGAAAACAGCCTAAAAACACTTTTTCATTTTAAACTCAGCTTAATACATTACCTGTACAGTAACGCTGAACTGCTGTCACAATGCTAGAATGTAAAATCCCGATATTACCCCTATATATACTGTACTGTAATTCATGCACTGGCATTTTCTATGGTATGCGCTGTTGTTTTCTTTGGTATAATCAGGGTAAATACAGTAATAAATTAATGTACAGTAATAAAAATACAGGGCTTTAAGAACAACAAAACGAAAAACATGAGAACACTCGAGATGCTTCATGGGGAAATTCTGGATTGCGTCTGCCAGAGATGCGTCACAGCAGCAGCCAATCAGCAGCAAGGAGAAATAAATAATGTTCTTGGATTGACTACCTTCAAACCTCCAGCCTCTGAGTACAGCTGACTGTGACGTTCGGGCCTCGTACGTCATGCCCCCTCGTCCTAGTGCTGGTTGTTTATGTTTGGGGCGGCGCTGAGCAGCGGAGGTTCATTCCGTTCAGGTGTCTGATTGCCTTGGTAACAAGGCCTGGACACCACAAAAGCAAAAAGAATGCGGAGGATATCTGCAGTTTCCACAAACAATTAGTTTAGTTCTCAGAAAAAATCCGCAAGAGACTGAAGTCGCAACTGCTGAACCACAATTAAGCGAGGGTTTACTGTACTCTGATTTTTGTAAACTACATCTGTCAGTTGTTGCCATTGTCTTGATCATAGTGGAGCCTAGGCTGAACTGGACACAGCTTTCACATCAGCTCATTTACCTCCTTTAATTCTCTCTTACAGATTGATGCATCATGCCTTACATGGGAAGGACAGCAATTCCAGGGAAAAGCAGCGATTGTTGAAAAACTCTCTGTAAGGATTTACTTGGATGACTTGGGCTCTTTACACTTAGAATTTTTATTTATTTTATTTTTTATTTTTTTACATAATTAAAAACAATGCCCGTTGTGTCTGAAAATTGTCAGTGTAATTTATATAATAGCATTTGCTGAGGTAGCTTTAGAGGCACTGAATGTATCTGTTTACTGTCAAGACTCTTTAACAAGTTTCTCCAAGATTGCGTTCACTTTGAATGTCTCATTGTTTTATATATTTATTTGCAAAATAGGTGGAATTGAACAAGGTCATTCTTAAGTGTAACAATGTTGTGAGTTAAAATTGCAATGTCATGCAGTTCTTTACTTTGTTTATACACTTGCGTATCTATGGCACTATAAGAAGGTTCGGCAGCACTTAAGTGAATTCTCTGAATATCTCTTTTATTGAAGTGGAAAATTATATGTGGAAAACAGGCCTTACACGTAAGATGTGTCCAGGCAGTGAGCAGATGTTTGAAAATCGTCCTTTTGTCTTCTCAGAGCCTGCCCTTCACAAAAATAGCCCATAGCATAACAGCACAAGATCACCAGCCTACCCCTGACAGCTGCATAATGAGTATGGTAGTAGGACAACTAAAAGTAAGTATTTTTATGGCCTTTGTGTCTTTACCTGCTACACTCTCTGTTGTTGCAGGTTTCACTTTAGCATGCATCTTTGGTGAGAAGTGTGCTGATATGGGTTAGTCCTACATTCTGTACTATATATAATACATCAATCAGCCATGACATTGACTCCAATTGCCTAATATTGTGCTGCCATAACCGCGCTGAACCGTTGAGGACTAGTTTGTCCAGCACACCAACAGATACTCGTTCGGATTGAGATCTAGTTAATTTGGGAGTGCAAGTGTCCTTGGTATTCATCAATGTATACATGGGTGGAATGGCTGCTAGGTTTCCTAGTAGAACCTTGCCCCGAGCTTCAAACATGGACCTGGCCATCCACGTGACGTAAAAGTAAAACCAGGCCCAGTTCTGTTCCTGTGGATATATTCTGATGCCTACGTTTATATTTTAGGTACTTTTAGCCATGGACAGGCATCAGCGTTTGCATTCTAACTGGTCTGTGGCTACACAACCCTATACACAGCAAGCTAAGCATTTTTGTACTACAGTTGCTTCGCTGTGGAATTTGACCAGAGGAGCTAGCCTTTGCTCCCCCCGTACATTAGTTTGGGTGTCCCATGTCACCCTTGGACCACCTTTTGTTAGGTACTCATCACCGCATACTGGAAGCACTACACAAGACCTATTTAGAAGGTTCTCTTACTCAGTCATCTACCATTTCTATTTAGCCCTTTTCAAAGTCGATTAGATCCAGGTTTGCTAATTTTTCTGCTTCCAACACATCGACTTCAAGAACTGACTGTTCACTTGCTGACAGGCGTCACCATAACAATGTTACTCACCTGTCCAGTGGTTTTAATGTTGTGGCTGATCAGTGTGTATAGAACATGTGGAAAAAATTAATATAACTGAGAGACTAATCTGAGATATCTGGAAACATATCCATCTGTGCGCCAAAGCTTTGTGCCAGTAACACGTGCCAGTGGAAATTGACACACAGAGGTACGGAGGCACATTCATAGGTTTCAAATGAAGAGATATTTCAGAGCTGTAGTGTGTGTATATGTGTGTATCTGTCAGGCTGATGAAGACCAGGTGCTGGGCTTCCAACAGACCTTTCTGCTGAAACATTACAGCAATGCCTGGGTTTGCACCAACGAGGTCTTCAGGCTTGCCCTGCACAACCTTTGACCTCACACGCTCTCTCTGGTCACATGGCCTTCCCTTCCCCTCTGACTGTGTGTAAGGATCTGTGCTCTGCTTGGCTTGCCCTGGTTCAAACAAGCTCTACTACTAATGACACTGGGCAGCATGCAGATCCAGCTCCTTTTCAGATCCCCCCCCCGCTATTCGACCACTTTGCTAGACTATATTTATAACATGCAGTGGCCTTTTGTAAAAGCTTTAAAGCTTTCAGTATGATTTCATGTATTCTTAATATACCAAAGCTTTTAGAAATCCTACCAAGTTAAAAAACTTTTTGAAGAGAATTTTTATTTATTTATTTTACTTACTTCAGGCCTTGACTCCTATGAAGTGAGAGTTGTCAGGGGAGCTTTGGTTTGATGACCAACAAAATATTCACGTTAGATTGAATGTGTGATGACGTTGTGCAGACATTGACAACTGAGCAGTGAAAACATTTCCCTCCATGTTTGTTAATTGCTAACGCCTTTGAGAGACCTGCTGGGGACTCCCAGTGGTACACCAGGGTACAGCATCTCATGTGCTAATGCCTATTACTACTTAAAATATCCAGACACTGCTATGTTTTTAAAGCTACAATCAGTACATTTTTGTGTGCCTTTCAAAATTTTTCTTGAGGGTGTAATGATAACGTAGCAGATACAGTGTTTCTTTTAACTTTCTTCCGTGAACATGGATTCAAATGAGTGGCTTTAAATAATTTTTTATGGAGTAAACTTGGCTCGCAACTTGGAAATGTCAGTTAAAATGACCAGAACATCAGTTCATATGTACTGATTGTAGTTTGAAATATTTGTATAGCATGTACAGTACTTTTGGTGCAACCACTCCCATGACGATCAAATACTGCTGCAACAGATTTGTTTTGTATTGGCCTTTAGGGTGATGGGAAAATGACGTACAAGGATAATGCATTGTTTAAAGTCTGATATAATCAAGATATTTGGAACAAAAATGTTCTCAGTCTTTGTTCATTCATATGTTGACTTTAACTGTATAAAATAGGTTTTCTTGAATTACATTATAAGACAAATTTTAACTATTAATGGGCTGAATACTGTGGTTAGGCTTGTCACAGTTATTACATAGTCTGATGCAGCTGCTTTCTGCAGTAGTTAGCTTTTACAATCATTTTATATTTTAGCGAACAACTGAATTTAATAATTTTCATCTGTTGGGTTCAGGCTTAGGTTAAATACATTTAAATTAAAACAAAACAAAAAATTGTTTTTGGAGACGTAGTGTGGACCTTACAAAAACATTTGAAAAATTCTGATTTCTGCCTTGGTTCAATTCAGTGTATAGAGCGCAGCAAGTAGTGTATTTTAAGATCAAGCTGTCTGTCAGTTGCGAGTTACTATATATTAAGTTAGAAATCAAAGATTGCATGATTGTGACAGACCTAACTGGCGAATATGAAATTTGACTGACACGCCAAGTTTATGAATACATAGTTTAGTGACTGTCTTGTTAGCCAAAGATTATTACAAATGAAAGTAATATTAGTATTTATTTTTCCCATTTCCAACAACCCTATCAGCCATGTAATGACTATGTGCATGTTTTAGAAATGGACAGTTTCTGCTAGTCATTTGCTTGGATGTAAAGACTACTAACTATGTGGGATATGATTTGGAGCAGTATTTTTGCCATTGACTTATAAAAATGTGCTGTTCTCTGTTATCTTTAAATGCATGAACCTGAACTGAGGAAATGGGTGTTTTGGTTGACCTCTAGACACTAATGCAGCATTTGCATATTGTTTTCTAAATAGTGTCCTGATGAGCTGTAGTCTACAAGACTTCTGACTTTGTAAAGTCTATGTTGTATCTCCCTTTATATTCTAACTAACCCTGTTGGTCTGTGTATATTAATTTCTAGGCAGATGATGACCCCATCATGGGATTCCATCAGAGCTTCATCCTGAAGAACATTAATGAGGCATGGGTGTGCACCAATGACATGTTCCGCCTGGCGATACACAACTTTGGCTAAAAGCACCACGCTGTCAGGGATATGGGGGAGGGTGGAGAAGGGGGCGCTCCGACCCCAGTGACGCCTGAACCTCTCATTTTGCCCTTCATTCATCACTCTGAGAAATGGCACCGGATTTCAAGAAGTCAAATTGCAGATAACATGCAGGCACATATGGTAGCGCCTCTACTCCAGACATGAGAAGTGTTTCTTTGCTGAAAGCCCACAGATTCATGAAAGTGGCCCCTTTTCCTTCGCTGATCTGCATGATGATGGGGAGCTCGAATATCAGAGGACACTGGCCAGGGAAAATTTGTGTTAACCTAACCTCCGCCGGTTACTATTTACATTTTAGTTGTTGAGTTTGACTTGGAACTAATGACTGTCTTAACTGTCTCTTTGCCTTAGTACCTAGTATGTTATCGGCTTCCTTTTAGAGTATGCTCCTTGATTTTTTTTGTTTTTTATTTTATTTTTTCCCTTTATTTCTTTCTTCTCCCTCTTGAACATTGGAGCCTCCCTTCATTGTGATGTCAGGTTGCTCTAGCTATCCAAAGACACGTTAAACACCACCCAGACTCCCCCTTTCCCTTCAGACCAGTGTGCTTCCCACCACCTGCTCATTGCTCTCTGTGACAATAATTACCAAGCCACGATACACAATAAAAACCTTTGACTTTTTCTTAACAATGGCATCATCTTGTTCTCTCCTCATGTCTGGTTTTGCATTTTCCCTTTTACATAACCCATTTCTTAATGCTCCTTTACATTTCTTTTCTCCTTGAGTAAGACTTTTTCAGAGATTGCAATACCATTCCTGGCCACAAAGGCAGGGAAAGCTATAAATTGCTTAGCCTGAGCTCCATGAGAAATCCTAGTCCTTACCACAGTATTTGCAATGAGAAGATAGTTTCGGGCAGTAAAATAGTATTGGTTTACATTTGCTTAGTTCCTCATTCGTATATAAGGTTCCTATGTAGAACATGTTTCTGTTAGTGATGCAGCATGCACCTGAGGTCTGTGTAGAAACAAAATGGGACAAAGAAAACTGCTCCTGATGCTCTTTGGCCTTGTGAGGTTGTTGATGGTTAGAGGGGTGTGTACTGTACCTCAGATTCTTGGAAGGTAGATAACATTCATTCCTATTTTGCTCCAAGCATTGGAAAGGTAGATAATTAAGTGGAAATGCATAACTGAATGATAATGCACTGAAGACTACATAATCATAAGCCTATATAATTTTTCTCTACCACTGTCCTCATCCAATTCCCCAGTAAGCCTTAAGTTATGGAACATGAATAACACTTCATACTGATGAAAACAACTTTGAAAAAAGATTGAAGACTGGTGTGAAAGAGTGAGTAGAGGTTTGGTTAAATCACTGCACTGTTTACACTATAAAGAAGCATTACGTGTTTCAGAGGCCAATGTGGCACAAAGCTCTAGGTATGTTGTGAGGGCTTTTATGTCAACTGATGGTACACAACCACATTTACTGTGCTGTGGCTTTGCACTGACGCTGAAGACACTGCAGATTAGAGGTGCCATGTGATTTGATATTACTAATTTTTGTTTCTTTTTTCTGGTCTCATGCAAATAATGTTCTCTGTTTTCCTTGCTTGCACTGCTTTGTGGAGACTGTCCAGTTGGTCTTAGCAAAAGAAGGAAAAGTGGAACAAGGATATTTGCTTTCAAACAAAAGTATGAAATGCCATGTAATACATAAAGAGATTTTCAAATGCTGACATGTATCTGGAAATAAAGGAGATAAAAGCGATGTCTGATGCTATTATTGCTTTTATTATTATTACTATGATTATTATTATTGCAAGCATGAATTGGGTTGGTTGTTGGCCCACACAGAGCCCTGACCTCAACCCCATCCAACACCTTTGGGATGAACTGGAAAGAAGATTGTGAGCCAGACCTTCTCATCCAACATAAGTGTCTGACCTCATAAATGCTCTACAGCAAGGGTGTCGAACTCCAGTCCTGGAGGGCCGTGGTCCTGCCTGTGGTGATTTCCCTGCTCAGAAATACCTGGTACACCTCACCGGTTAAGTGAATGTGTTTGAGGAGGAGAACCATCAAAATGTGCTGGACCGGAGTTTGACGTCCCTGCTCTGCAGAATGAATGGGCACAAATTTCCACAGAAACACCAAAATCTTGTGGAAAGCCTTCCAAGAAGAGTGGAAGCTGTTATAGCTGCAAAGGGGGGGAACAACTCTATAATAAAGTCTATGTTTTTGAATGCAATGTCATTAAAAGTGTCCATTTGCCATACGTGAACACACCACAGCACAAACTTAAATCACAGCGTCCTGGGAGCAGTGTGTGGGGACAGTACCTTGGACCACAGTTATCTTTTTATTCTTTGTCCCATATTGTTTCTACACAGGCCTCAAGTGCATTACGCATCACTAATAGAAACATGTTTTACGTAGGAATTTTATACATGGATGAGAAGCTAAGCAACATCATATGCTCCTGTGCAATAATAATATGTGTCTATATGGTGCAATATTACAATTCTAGAAGGTTTTCATCCTCTTAACAGTAATCTAGTGAAACATATGTACGGTGCAATATTATCCATCCTGTAAATTTACATGCAAGGTACAATATTATCCATCCTGTAAGGTTGCATACACTTCCCACTTTTATGTCACACTTTATTGTCTACTTGTTGTGCTGTCTCAGATTCACATCGCGTTCGCACTATACTGTTACACTGCTATATTGTCTATTTATTGTATTGTTTCTGTCATCCCTTGCACTTTCCTCAATGCTGCTCGGGGCAGCTGGTGGCCTAGTTGCCTCTGTGATGAGAGGTTGTGGGTTTGAATCCCAGGCTACTAGTGGCACCACTGAGGTAAACCTTGAGCAAGGTATCGTCCCCACACACTGCTCACTGGGTGCACTCCTTCGTGGCTGCCCACTGTCTCACTTGGTGAATGAGTTTATTCCAGAGAAAGGGTTTCACACTGTTTGCTTTGCTGTGGTGCGTTCACCTGTGACTGTAAGGGGCCACTTTAATAACTGCCTCTTGTGCAATAATCATACTTGTGGTGCAATACTAGTCATTCTGGAAGGTTTAGGTAGCATCCACACTAGTCTATTTATTGTTTGTCTATTGGTTACTGTCTGACATAACTTGCACTCCGTTGAATGTTGTATGTTGCTATATGTTGCACCATGGTCCACGGAGAAACGTCTCAGGACACTATGTACGTGTACGCAGCTGCTGATGACAATAAAATAACCTTAAACCTTGAACTATTTTACAGGCTAAACTCCTGGAAACTATGTTTTCACGTCCCAATACTTTTGTCCAGATAGTGTATATGATTTGATGTCTCTCAGGCTGAAGAGAGTCCACAGAGACCCATGACGACGGAACTGAAACAAAACGAGCAGTGGCGGGAGTGAGAGAGTGTGAGCACCGACGGAAGTCTAAACACAGTTGCGAGCTGGCCCGGAGAAGGAGGAGAAAACTGAGGGAAATTTGGAGAAATACCCGTGATTTGAGCCCGCTCTCTCCCTTATGGCTTCCAGCTCTAATATAGACATAGAGGGGGCGACCCAGCACCTTCGGGACATCCTGAAACTGGACCGACCTAGTAGTTCAGCCGGTAGGTGACTGTGGAAAGGAGCAGCCTGGGCTAGCTTTAGCATTAGCTTTAGCCACAGCTCTCTAGCCCCTGCAGGCCTCAGCAGTGGGATGCTTGGGTCTTCATTTTAACCCATACTGCACAAAAATAAGATACAGACTCACTTATCTCATACAGTTAGCGGTTGTATTATTTGTTTACTCGGTTAACAAATACCTGCTCCTCTTTTGTGTACACTGAGAGCTGAAAGAGAAGAGAAAAACTGGATTAAACCTGGCTAACGCCAACATTTAACATTTCACCTGCTAGCACAGCAAGCTAACCACTGCAGGAGTGAAGTAGCTCTGTATGTGTGTTTATGTAACCTAAGTGAAATTGCTCGTAACTTCTTAAGTATCCATATGACCTCCCTGATATGTTTTAATTTGTTAACAGCTAACATGGAAGTATTGGGGGAATTATAGCATTGCAAGTAGGAATGGAAGTTAGATTACTTTATTACATCCCTCTGAAAACCTGTGCTCAATGTACATGAACAGAAGCTTTATATTTAATAAAGTGTGGTTAGATAAGTAGTTGTATTGAAGTAGAGTGGATTAGTTACTCAGACTTAAAAATAGAGGACAGTTTCTTCATTTCCCCCTAATAGTAACGCACAGCGAGAGAGCTGACAACTAGTCATAGCTTCGTAAGTTTCCCTATGCCCTCCCGCCCTCGTGTTTTCATTTGTGAACAGCTAATATGCAAGTATTATGAGGGAAATCACTGCGTTGCAAGTAGGAATTTAACTAGATTAGCTACATTACATTCCTCTGAAAACCTGACTTGTTGCCAGTTACAGACTTTAATAAAGTGTGTTTGGATAAGTAGTTGTGAGAGCTGGGTAGCTGTCCTCACTTTCCTATTAAGGCTCAATCACTTCTAGCTTGGTTACTTTGTACATCCTTTGTTCATGAAATGCTGAACGTTCTGGAATTTCTTAAATAACCAGACAGTGAAACCTGAGAGAAACTTTGTTCCTTCTTTTTGCAGAGGCTTCAGCGGGTGAGAGCCAAAGGAAACCATCTTTTAATGGGGAGCTAAATGGACTGCTGGGTTCTGACCTTGTTGGAACAGGAGTTCGGACTGCAGTGGTTGAACCGACAGCTCACAACTCAGATAAAATGAACGTACCAGAGGCTCAGACTATGTAAGCACATGAGTTTAGTCTTTCTTATTTGAGAAGTTTTTGTTGTTGAATCCATTGTCTCTTAAACAAGTGTTTTTTGTTTTCTTTTTATCTTTATTTAGTTTTAATAATCTCATTAAGTGGTTCATGAGAGTAGTCTTAAGTTTTTAATTTCCTAACTGTGTTTGTATTATGAATGAACAACTGATAGGAGTAGATGTTTTTTTTATTTTTTTATTGAGTGGTAACAGCGTCTTTCATTAATCTTTCTTGCATACTTTTAATTTAATCTCCAGTTCCCTCTGTGGGGATGATGGTTCATCCTGCATCGCCATCACTGCTAGCAATGTGGAAATTATCGCCAGTCAAGACTCGAGTATTGACAGTAAAGCTAGAGGGAGCAACAAGGTGTTTGCTTCTGCATTATTAGCTCCTTCCATTATAGAGACTCATTATATACTAAGGCAAAACTGGAACTTAAATAAATACTTATTTCTTGCAGGTTAAAATCCAGCCAGTGGCAAATTATGATTGGGAGCACAAATATTACTACGGCAATCTAATAGCAGTGTCTAATGCTTACTTGGCATATGCCATTAGAGGTAAGTGCATAAACGCAAGCTTTGCCAGCCTGACTTTTTTTTTCCTCGTCTTTTCTTAACCGCTCTGCTCAAATTCCTGCGCAGCCATGAGAACTTTGCATTGATTGGTTTCAGATAAGGCCATGCGGTATCTGAGATAAGGTAGCTGTGTTTGCACGTTTTAATATAGTAGAGAGCTTTGTATTGATCAGAAACCTTGCAGCCAAAATTTTAAATTTTTTTCCTTGTTTGTTGGTGAAGGGACTATGTTTGACTGTTTAAAATACACTTGAATGAAAACAGAATGGAATTAAATATATTCTTAACAAACTAGTGTAGATAATTTTTCTCCTACATATCAAGTATTTGGGCCTGCCCTAAAAACTTTTAACTTGTAGTGTTTGTCTGATGTGAACTGTACTTGTGTAGTAAAGCTGTTTAAAGCATTTGAGAAGATTACAATTATTGTCGTGGTCTCAGCTGGCATGTTTGCTCAACAATTGTAGTTTAACCAAAAGAGCTATTTAGTTATCAAGTTACATCCCACTTGACATATCTGACTGTCTTGTGAGAAAATCTAGTTGTTTACAGTGTGTTTTGCAATAGCAGTGGAGTTCCTGAGGCAAGCTGAAGCAGTGTTTTATAACATTACAAGTAAATGAAATTGTGGCCTGTAGCTTGTATAAGGTATAATAAAATTACACCCTAACTTGCCTGGCTCAGTTTTTCTCTGGGGCGCTCTGCACGATTGGTAGCAGAAGTGAAACCTTCCAAACATTGCTACTCTTTATTGGTTTATTTTCAGCCATATTCAGTTACTGGCTTGCTTTAATGTGCTTACAACTTAGACTGCTTAACTGACATTATGTTCTGTTTTGATGTACGTAAAAAAAAAAAAAAAAGTTATTTTGCATTTATACTCTTTATATTTAACAATGTATTAAAATGCAAAACTGTATTACATATATTGTCACTGTAGTATTTCAAAATGTTTTGTTTTCTAATTAGTTACCGTATTTTCTGTTACTGTGTATAGTGAAAAGAAGAAGGAATCAGTATTCAGTTAAATGAAGGCTCACAAAAGTCTGTAAGCTGGAAATCTCAATGTTTTCTTTATAAATTACCAGTGATGTAACTGTTGACTTGTCTGTTTGAAGGCGCCAACAACCATTCTATGATCCGGGTGCTGCGGCTGGGCTCCACGGAGCGCACCCTGCTTAAAGGCTTTACTGGGGCGGTCACAGATCTGGCCTTTGCCCACCTTGACTCCAATCTGCTGGGCTGTGTAGACGAGGCTGGGAACATGTTCATCTGGCAGCTCACTAGTCAAAACAGTAAAATACAGTATCTTTCTCTGCCTGAATGAGTTAAAATATTTGACTGTTTAGATATTTATCAGCTTGTTAACTTAGAACTGATTAAGCTTGCGTGCATTGCTAGGCTGAAAGTATTTCAGTATTCGATTTGTGAAAGTGTGGTAGGAGACACTCTTGCCCTATTGTTGGCACTTAACCCCATCTCTCAGAGACGAAGTGATAGTACACATCCGGAGGCCTGAGGACACCCCACTGAACTCTAACCGTAGGCTTATCTGGTGCCCCTTTATCCCTGAAGACAACGAGGAAAACCCAGAAGACTCCTGCCAGACCCTTGCTCTGCTGCATGAGGACCGGGTAAGCAGTGATCCCAAACTCACCTTTCATTATTTAGTATAAATGGGCGTTTAACACTTTTCTACACATACTAAAGATATGTGACTTGATGATTAGCCAAAGTTGGATTTGAAAAAAAGCTAAAATAATTTAAATGACGTCAGACTCAACTGTGCTGCCAAACTTGGGCTTTGTGGCTTTACAGACGTCATGATGAATCATAACAATATTAAAAGCTCCATGATGGTAAGCCAAGTAGTTTTTTTTTTTCTCTCTCTCCTTTTTTTTCTGGCATTTCAAAGCAGCAGAGGAACTTTCAGAATGTTTGTGAAATTGGCCATTATTTTTTGGTAGTCAGAAGTGGATTGCAGGTTAACTGCCTATTTAATTATTTCTAATGTTTTCTAGCTTTTAAGTGAGTTTAAGTGAGTTTTTTTTTTTTTTTTTTTAACGTAGTTGTCTCTTCCATTGCCATGTCTACCTGTAGGCTGAGGTTTGGGACCTTGACATCCTCCGCTCTAGCAACAACTCCTGGCCTGTGGATGCCACAGAGCTTAAAGAGGGCTTTATAACCATTAAAGGACACACAGCGGTAGGAATTAATCTCTTACCTCCTTGCCTTGTGATCTTCAGTGATGAGTTGATGAGGTGCACTACGTTGTAATTGCAGTATGCACAACTGAGTTTTGCCCAACATGGACTCTGCTTTTGTGCAGCGTATCAGTGAGGGAGCTCTGTCCCCTGATGGCACCGTCCTGGCCACAGCCAGTCATGATGGTTATGTAAAATTCTGGCAGATCTACATCGAAGGACAGGATCAACCAAGGTACACGTACCAAATTTACTCTCTTGGTTCTTTGTTAGTTTTTGAAATAGGATATTTACTGTCATGAATAATGTACTGCTGTTGTCAGTTCATCACCAAGTAAATAAATTAAATAGATATCTCCTTTATAAGTATATTTTGTGTGTACTGTAATTGTTACTCGATTTCCTCTTGGAAATTCAGCTCGATATTGCCTCGATTTTAGTTACCACATGTTGCTTTTCTCTTCAGTGCTGTTTCACTAGGATTGCACTTCTGTTTAAACTCTTAAGACGGCTATTCTGACATGATTCAGTCCAACTTTCTGTGCTGCAGATGCCTGCACGAGTGGCAGCCTCATAACGGAAGGCCCCTTTCCTGTCTCCTCTTCTGCGATAACCACAAGAAGCAAGACCCAGAGTAGGTGACCAGCACCACTAGATTCCAGGAGCACAAGCTGGACCACCACAAGCTTCAAATCCTGATTTAAAATCTAATACCAAGCCAATTACTTTTGGTTGTGCTTAAGTATGAAAACAGGGGTTTTAATTAGGGACTGGATAACCATAGATTCCATGTTGTCTTGTGTGTGTTGGCTTCTACTAAGATTTTCTGTTTTTTGTTTGTGTTTTGTTTTTTTCCTCCTGCACTGCAGAGTTCCGTTCTGGCGGTTCTTAATCACAGGAGCAGATCAGAACCAGGAGTTGAAGATGTGGTGCACAGTATCATGGACTTGTCTGCAGACCATTAAGTTAGTTCATTTTTTCAGCAACAAATTATTGGAAACAATTTTGCTTGTAAATACGGTGTACATGAGTGACTAGATCTTTTATTCGTTTTAGTTCAAAACCCTCTTGTATCCTCCCTGGTCCTGATTCAGTGAATTCCTTAAAATCCTTTTAGAAAAGTTTCAAGAATCAGAGTAGGAGTGTCTTTTCGTAGCATTAAGCAACATCAGGTTTTTTCAGTTTTTGTTGTCTTTTGTCTTTTGTGTGTTTCAGGTTTAGTCCTGACCCATTAAACTCAAACGTCCTTCCCAGCCTTAAAGCTAGTCTGGATCTCTCTGCTGAGTGCTTAATCCTCACAGACGTGCAGAGGAAGGTCTGCATCATCATCTTATCTATTATTCACACCACTGCTGTGAAAACACACTCACTCACACTGATTTTAATGCCTCACCATTTAGCATGGCTTGCTAGACAAACTGAAGTACCTGCCCTGTGACATGAATTTTTAAAGTGAATATGAATCATGACTGATAAAGATGAGGACATTTGCTGTTTTGAAATACAAATGCTGTTTTATCAAAGGCTCTTGTATTTTTTTTTTGTCATTGCATGAATTTTTAAACTAATGTACTAAAAGTATCACTAAAGTGTCCACGTTATTCTAAAATTCTGGACCAGATCACGTGTCCACTCAGTAGTGTTTGATAAGGTAGTTAGTGAGGTAGTTACCTAAAGAAAGGAAAAAAAAATGCAGAAGACTAATTCCTTCTCTCAGGTTAAAATGGCATTACTTATTGTGTTCTGGGAAATTTAATTTCAGTGCTTCTAACATTACATCTGTGTTACTCTGTAAAACCAATACAAATCATTATCAGATGGAAAACACCAGGATGATGACAAGTAGTCCTGAACAAGATATGGCTACTTATATATTTTACAGTTTACCAGCTCGCACTCTGAGCTAGTAGAGCCTGTGGTTCATGTATGCAAAAGTTTAATTGCTGTGATGATTGTGATTGGAATTTTATAGGCATAGACTAATCCCAGATATGCCGTATTAATTTTATGTGGCTGCTGGCAGGTTCTGTATGTGATGGAGCTGCACCAGGATCAGGAAAAGGGCCGTGCCAACTTCACGGCTGTCTCCGAATTCCTACTCACACACCCAGTACTGAGCTTTGGCGTCCAGGATGTCAGTCACGCCCGTCTGCGCCACACTGAAGTCCTTCCCCCAGATGAGGAGAGTGAAAGCATGACTGCTGGTTTGTTCAACTCCTTTTATTTATTGTTGTCAACAGTGTTTATTCATAATTTAGATTAAAGCAAAATTGATCTGCTTGATATGAAATGTTTTCATATTTTACAAGTACACTGAATTATATAGTATGTCATTTTGGAAGAGGGATTGCAGCTAGTTTTGTTTCAAAACGAGCAAAAATCTCTGTCAAAAGAAGACATGGCCACAGCCTTTTATGCTGAAGATTTTGTAGAGAGACAAATTATGTGTAATTTTTTGCTGTTCACAGAAGGAAGCCAGGGACCCTTGGAGTCCAAATCAGGAATCCAGATCAAGCTTTACTGCGTGCATACAAAGTGAGTCTGTCGGATTGCCCATTAGTTCTACAGAATTTGAGCCAAACTATCATGTTTATCCCTGAGGCTTTGCATTCTAAGTAAAATTCTCATTAGCCTGTACAGCTCAGGGCTTCTGCATGCATTTAGTAGATATTAATTCTAATCCTTGCATACAGAGTCATGAAATTTTCATTGCATTCTGTCTGTAATTGTTTAGTGTCTGAATATGAGCAGCGTTTTTGTAATGCTGGCTCTTGGCCCACAGGTCTCTCCAGGACGTGCAGATTTGGTTCCAGCCCAACCAGGGTGCTGCAGCCTCCCTCTTTATGCCTCCGTGCTCTGGCTCCCAGGATGGCTTTGGTATGGCCGCAGCTTAGTGCACACTTGATTACTTTTCTCCTAGCTCTAACCGCTAATCTCTCTCGTAATACCTGAACTGAGTGGAGCTTAGTTCCAGGATTTGTGTGTGCGTGCGTGCGTGTGTGTGCGTTGGATGCCCATGTCCTTTGCTCTGGTTTCTGTCTTTATGCTCTGTAGGTTTTGCGGATCCTCTGACAGATCTGAGTGTTGAGGCACTGAGCTCGGATAAAGAGTCCGGTGGGAGCGGCTCACAGAACGACCTGTGTAAAATCCCTGCTCTCCCAGCTCCCGCTGACTTCCTGAGTCCTGCTGGCTCGGCCATGCCCAAGCTCATGACACCGGATGCCTTTATGACTCCCAGTGCATCTGTAAGCTACTTATTAACTAGCTATAGTCCCATAAGCTCTCTGTTCTTTGTTTGAATTACAATCTAAAAATAAAAGCTCCTGTTTACATTAATTATTAGAGTGAAATATATTTTTCGGCTATTCTGACTTCTGTCGTTTAAAATAGCAAAGAATATTTATTGAAATATATGTATTAATTTAACATGCTTTGATAAGTTATATTCATCTGTTCTGTCCGTATTCCCATCAGGTGCCAGCCTCGCCTGGCAGCAGTGCTAGCAGCTTGACTATAGTGACTGCCATGAGCAGCTCAGACAGTGGCGCAAGGTGGGTACCAAGTCCTGTCACTAACAACGTAGCTGATTTGCAGAATAAAAGGTTCATTCTAATATTTGTTTAGGATGTTTTGAAGGGATTCATGTGGTACTACTGTAACTAAAGCAGCCATTATGTTTGTAATGGTTGATCTTATAAAGGCAATGTTCAGCTCTGGGTTCTGTGTTTCTTCACTAGGGCTGCAGAGGATCTCACTCAGAGCCCTAAATTATGTACAGATGGAACTGGCAGCAGTCTGGCCCTAAGCACCAGTAGCCCAAGGTCCAGCTCCGTCCTTATTTCAGGCCTTGGTGAAAGCATCCAGGTACTTTATTAACTAGAACAGTGAACATGAACACCAACAGCATATGATATTTTCTTTATTGTTTTATTATGATTTTCTTTTTATATATTTTTACATATGCCTTGTAAAGCAGTACGTAGAAGTGTTTAAATTGGGCGGTATGTAAGTCATTTTGTTTAGGTTTATGGAAATTTGTTTTATATGTAGGTCATTCAATACCAGATCACCCAGGACCCCTCAGTTCATTTCATGGATTTTCTCGAAGAAATTCATGAGAAAGTAGTTCTACACTAACTGAAAAGTTCATTCTTTATTCATTCATTATTTTTTTGTTAGCATTTAATGAGGCTTGTAATACCCATAGAATCATAAAATGACCAAATGTAGCTCAAAGACCCAAACTTTAAAAATAATAAATACATTTTTGGAGCAGAGGTAAAGGATTTTGTAAGGCGCCATAAGTTTGATTGAGTTTATATGTCTTTTTAAATCAATGACATGAACTGTCAAACGTTCTTAATTCTGGGTGAGTTAGCATAAAATTACCTATTTATATAATTGATTACTTGATCGCTGCTACATTGTAGGTGCCTCAAAATCTCCATCTCATCAATCATGAGCCAATATATGAGGACTTTTGAAACCACTAGTTACAAATAATAAGGGGAAACCCTTTGGAGGTCAGCAGTTAATTTTTAAGTTAAGTTAAACCAAAATATCAGGAACATTTAGTAGGAGGACATTAACAATGTTTAATGTTCTGCTTTTAAAACTAATGGGGCAAACTAACTTTCAACTCCTCCTTAATTCGGCATTCTCTGTTCTTGCCCCATGTGCCTCTTACCCAACCACACCTCAGGGTTTCTCTCCTCCTCTGGTCCGTTCACCCTCTTTCTTGCGTGAGGCCTCTCTGCTATGCGAGGCGGCCTCCTACACTCATGTACTTCCCCTTCCTTATCCACTTCCCCCTACCCAGGTGCTGTCCTCCCCGAACCCTCCCCTCTCGCTGGACCTCCAAGCTATTGAGCCCATCATGTTGCCCCAGGCGTCCCCCACTAGGGCCCGTTCCCCAGATGTCATCTCCTCTGCTTCAACGGCCATGTCACAGGACATCCCAGAGATTGCCTCAGAGACACTGCAGAGAGGTTTGGGGGGCACAGCAACAGCTGAGGCACGCGACCCACTTCAAAGTCTTCACACAGATAGCATGGCATCAGCGGCCTCAGCCCTCCACCTGCTCTCGCCACGGAACCGCAATGCTGCGGAGCACAGCCTGATGCCACTGGAGTTGGGAGGAGGAACCATGGACAGTGAGCAGAGACTCAGCAATACACCCTCCCTGTTAGAGACAGCTCTGTCTCAGGAAAATGCTGCTGCAGCAGCTGCTGTCTCCTGCTCTGACAGTGGTGCCAAACACAGCTGGCCTGCAGCACCAGATATCACACGTGAAACACGCATCAGCCTGCGCGACAATGGCCTGGGAGACTGGTGAGAGACATGATCACCTGTGAAAACTAATGTTGAGCGAAAAGGTTGTATAAAATGAGATATTGGTGATGGTTAATGAGAAACTAGATATTCATTTGTAATATGATATTCACCAATGTTAAGAAAGAGGACTGATGGAGAGATAGACAATCTGTTTTTTATTATCATGTCTATTGACTCTTCCATGTAATTTTACAGTTATGAATATTCTGTTAGCCTGTAGTAGAGCGAATTCCAAGGTTGTCTGTTTTAAGTTTTTTTGTGAAGGAAATTTCTCTGCTGTAGAAATAGTGCTGCTAATTAGGTCTAACAATTTCCAGCTCTAGAGAGGACTTGAAGGAGAGGCACATGTCATCCCCCTACCACAGACGCACATACCACCTAACTCAGAACGACAGCCAGGATGCCAGTGCAGAGCAGAGGTAGGCAACACGGCACTCCCCAAACAGCCTGTTTAGCGTTTTCAGTATAGTAGCTTCAGTTCACAAAATGCAAGTTAATATAGGTCCACATAATGTTTTCTCATTTACAACTCACATCAATACAGCATTTAGTAGAAGATTGGAACAATATTTTGTTGAAACATGTTAGTAGATACTATATCACTGTATTATCAGAAAACACACCACATGACATAATTTATCACAGAAACGTTAAGTATCATTCTACTGCTCAGCCCTACTTAAATGCTCATTACTCATCTTTGTGCTTATGGACAGCGATCATGATGATGAGGTGGCCAGTCTGGCGTCATCCTCTGGAAATTGTGGCCCTCGAAGCTCTCACAGACTCCCTGTGAAGGACTGGAAGACCTCACCTCGTGGCTCACCAAAACTGAAGCGCAAGAGCAAGAAAGATGATGGGTGAGCCGCCTGCATCAGTATCAAACTTTGACATAAAAAATAGGTGAAAGTTGCCATGATGGGAAGCCTAACCTCTCTTACATTTATGGCATCACTGCCAGCTAAGTTGCACACCTTAACAAACCCTGTCAAAAGAAAAAAAAGTCAGAGGTTAATGCACAATAAAGAAGAACAGTTAAGAGAGTAATGGCCCGAGGTTTTTCTTAAATATATAGAAAAAGATATAAAGAGATAAACGAGAGGACTTGTTAGTCACCAAAGTGTTCTCTTAACTGTGTCAACAATTTTGTTTCCTCAATAGTGATTCTTTGCAGTCCAGGCAAGCAGATAACCAGGTAAGGTCACTATTTCAATATGTTTTCAGAATGTAGCCAACAAGAGTAAAAGAATTCAGAGTTACAGAAGTAGTCATGCAGTTATTATAGCAAGTACTGCTTAAAAAATAGCTTTCTCTGTCTAGATTAGGGGTGCCAAACTGATTGCTGTGCTATAACATACCCAGTAATTACCTGATGAGTTCAATCAGGTACAATTGATGGGGGAAATCATCAGACTGTGCTGGACACTGGCCCTCTAAGACCACATTTTGATACTCTAGACAATGTACTGAAATTGAATTTTCATTTCATTACACAGAAATAAGCCATGGCCTTTTAGGGAACTGTAATGGAGTCGGACATATTAACATAAATAATCTAAAGGCTACCTGGGGGAGCTGAGCAGTTAATGGGCCTGTGAAGATGGAGATGAGCTCCAGCTTAACTCTAAACAGCATAATTGTTCTATGATCAGCAGTACCTCATGGGCCTTTGTGGTGTGAAGTATGTTTTTGTCTGTCCTTGGTCCAGCTGAGCGCAGAGGTACAGGAAGAGCTTCTGCTGTTGCTGAGGAGCCAGCAGAGGGAGCTGGCTGAGCTGCGGCAGAGCCAACAGGAACTGCTGCAGAGGGTTACGGGCCACATGGATGCCGTTCAAAGCTCCATCATGGCCCACGTCGAGCATGTTTTGCTCACGCAGCAGGAGCAGGAACGTATCCTTTCACTAGAGGGAGCCTGTCACATGGGCTTATGGCAAAAGAGCTGTGAGAGAAATTCGAGATTTTGCCTAACAGTGCTCTAGAATTGAAAGTCACTTAAGAAACCTTTGTCGTCTGTGTTCACTGTATTATGCAGGTTTTTTTTTTTTGTGTGTTAATTGTCGTAAAGCACTGATCATAATGTTAATACACTGCTTTTACAAAATCAGGAGACTCATCACATCTTTTCACAGAATTAAATGTCATTTTAGAAAAAATTTGTCTATTTCCTACCACCAGATTTCCAAAGCCTGTTGTAATATTCTATTTAAAATCATGCATTTTGCTGATTTTGAACATCATATGCTGTTGGTCCTTGACTGAATGTTGTCAGAAAGGAGAATGGAGCGGTTGCTGACGGAGGGACATGCACGCAGCCAGCAGCTTCAAGACCACATGGCCCAGCAGCTGGCCCACACTCTGGGCACCACTCTCTCTAGCCGCCTGGACAAAGTGCTGCGTGAGGAGATGAAGAAGACAGTTCCACAGAGTAAGGCCATTGTGCTGACAGTTATGATTCAGTTCTTCGCTTCCTAGTGTGTGCTTTCTAACACAGGAAGTAAGAAATTTAGTACTACTACTGTTCAAAGGTTCTGAATCACTTGTTATATTACATTTTATTTTATATTCAGCAATACCTTAATTGTAGATTTCAGTTTTATAAACTAGACACAAAGCATTTTTACATGTTTTAGTCTTTCAGTTTTTTTTGAGGGAGGGTGGGACAGTAAAATTATTAAATAAACAATTTCGTTTAAATGCTAATCACAACGAATATACGTTTTTTTTTTCATCTGAATGGGTTTTACTATTCTGAAATTGATTCCAAATCTTTTAATGAGCATTTTCTAGCAAATCCCCTAAAACAAGAACAGCATATGTACAGTGGTGCTTGAAAAAAGCAGCTTTAGCTGTAAAAATACAAAACTTACAGAAGCGATTAAATCTATGAACAGCTTACCAAAATGACTGAACTCAGAGCTCTATGTTTACATTTATTTAGAATATTTCATAAATGGTGATTTGCAAAAGACCTTGAAAACCTGTGAATTTTATCGTGCTAGGACTCAGTCTGCTTGGCTCTGCCATTACTTTCCAGTGAAGCATGGCTTCAGTGTGATTTTGTGGGCTGTGCCTCCACTGCTTTCTACAAACACATTCGGGCAAACTATGCTGTCCGTCAAACACAACTCTGGTTAAATAAACAAATTGCACAAGAGTGGTAAGATTTGTAGTAGATATTTCACACTCCTTGATCATAAAAAGGAATGAATTACAGAGCATGTCAGTGCAAATCCCTTAACAGTTTCAGTGCTGTTAAGGTGAAACTAAAGTTTTAAAATGTTAAACCACTGAGGTTATGACATTAGTGATGAACCTAAAAGACTGGGGCAGTCATTTGAATAAGGAAAAAGTAATTATTTTATTCTACTAAAATGTACTCTGTTGGATCTCAGACTCAATCCTTGGGAACCCAGTTGCCGCACAGAAAACTGTAAGGACATCATGTTTGTAAGGAAGATTTCAGTAGTGGTGTTTTATGTGTTGCAGCCATTTCAAAGAGTCTGGAACCTGTAACTGGGCAGATGAGTAACGCTATTGCTGCTAAGTTGACCGCAGTGGAGGGAACACTAAAAGAAAATGTCATCAAAGTAGTTAAGTCTAAGGTATGTGTGGCCTAAAGGTTACTACACGTGTGTTTGATCAAATGACTAAATGTATTTGTATAGACCACCAACATTCCAAAGAAAATCCTTGTAGAGGCAGCCTATTTTCATACATGTGTATATATATGCACAAAAAAAAGAAAATGTGTATACACACACACACACACACACACAAATAAACATACATACAGATTATATTATACAATTAAGTAATCATACACACAATTTCTAACATTTACTTAATATGCATGAAATTTGAGACTGCAAACATTAGCATGTGCATAAAATTCTGCTAGTGTCCGTTTAGTATCCTTCAGTGATAAGTAAAGCTTTTACTTGTGGATTGTTTACTAAAAATGGATTTATATTCACCTGCAGATATGCTGTTTATCATTCAGATCGCAAAGTAATTGCTTAGTCTATTCATCAAGAATATACCTTTTAATTAAATCCCTATTAAATGAATTATCATGACAGGCCTAGTCATTAGTAGATTGTGCAACAGCTGGATGCAGCCATCGTCTTCTCCCTCTTACACCTCCCTCTTAATTCTGTTTTTCTCTGCAGAATACTACGGATGCAATTGGTAGAGCAGCAGCTGAGGCCATGCAGGGCCCCATCCAGGCAGCCTACAAAGATGCCTTCCAGAGCATTGTGCTCCCTGTGTTCGAGCGTGGCTGCCAGTCCATGTTCCAGCAGATCAATGACAGCTTTAAACAAGGAACCCATGAGTGTAAGAACCACCAGAACCTGAACGCTTGCTCTAAAATCCGTGTATATCACAGCAAGCCTGCATGCTGTGGCGTTATTTGTTGTTTATTTATCCAAATGGAAAGATAAACGTAATCGGTATATTGGGGAATTGAACAGATGGTATGTCATGGTCTTATCTGATATCCTCTGTTTTAGGGCTTTTTGCAAGGGTTAGACTAGAGAATTAAAAAAAAAAAACTGACTTTATTATGGTGGTGGGGTCAGTGGTGTTTTCTCTCTGCTCTCTCTCTCTCTCTCCCCCCGTCTGTCTTATTTTAAAGCTTTGTCTGTATGGAATTACTAAGTACTAAGACAGTTGTGATGATGGTGTCATGACTTGGATTGCATTACTAATCCCTCTGACCCTCAACAGACATTCAGCAGCTGGAGACACATGTCAAGAACAGGAAGCAGCGTGAGCAGGAAGCTCGAGACCCTATGATTGGTCAA